>JAYJLV010000001.1:2705338-2745989 GCA_036873485.1 Torymus texanus | reverse complement strand
ATGTATATACTTTGTGCGCGTGTGTATGTGTGTGTGTGTGTGTGTGTGTGTGTGTGTGTGTGTGTGTGTGTGTGTGTATATATGTATGTAAGAGCGCGAACGACGACGGGTTTGTATATCGATTGGATTGCGGCTGCGGAGAGCGTTTTTGCGACGAGACGCCCCGTCGCCGTCGCTGCCGTGGTGCGTGTGTTTTGACTGTGCACACGTGGATGTAAGTATATGTGTGTGTGTATATACGCGACCGCAACACGATGCAATCGATAATTGTCTTGGATTGCCACTAAGAGTTGTGGGAGTGAGAGAGAGAGAGAGAACAGTGACGAGAAGGGTTTGATTTAAAGGAAAGAGAGAATTATTTTGAACCTATACATCTCCAATTTGAACTAAATTTAAGTGTGAAGGTCGAAATTTTTATGCTTACATTATATGCCCGCACCTCGCGTTTGTTTCTATACAGCTTATACACATATATAATGTGATATATTTAAAAACGGCATGTAGATTTTCTAACTCGTCATATACAAACTACATAATAGCCGCGCCGTCGTCATCACGTATTATACATACGACATATATACACGCGGCGTTCTCTCTCTTTCTGTTTCCTCATTTATACAATGCACAACAATACTACGTCGCCGTAGCGGCGCCGTTACATTTTCCATGTACATATGTATAGGTATATACACACACACACACACACACACATATATATATATATATATATATATATATCGAATGGCCCGATCGCACACTGCACGCGAGGCAGTCGTCATCGTTTCGACGGCACGTACATATATACTATTGACAAACTATTGTCTTACTCGACGGTTGTTGCGTCTGCCTCCCCGTGTGATGTGTGTGTGTAGGCGGTGTTGGTGTATACCGACTTTTGCTGGTTTATTTGCTGTGGTTTAAAACGGTTCGCTAAATTATCGGGGAGTAGTTGTAGGTCGCGAAGGTCGTTGGAGCTCTTAAGATTAATGAGATTTTTAGGGGTCGATAATATACTTTTACCGCAAGTAATTTACAGTTATTTTAACGCTGTTATAGGACAACAGTGTTGGGTGACGAAGGTAAATATAGTATATTCCCAAAGTGCATAATAATATGAGTGTGTATAGGAAATTGTTTTTTGCAATTCGTAAGAATGTCGAGCGAAATATATAGCCGATTGAGGTCGCGTGGTGACATTGACACGACCTTATACATATATAAAAGCTGTGAATTACAGTGGCATTACGTCTCGTACGAAAAATATAGCCGATAATAGATTACGTAGATAGAAGAGTCATGATCGCCAATGTGTGACAAAATAATACATTTTATTGGTGTGACGAACGATCGTTATTGAGTATATATATAGTATACTTCCTCAAACGAGAATAAACATTTTTTTAGTATACTCGGGATAATCTCACCCATACATCATTATATATATATATATATATATATTACGTTAAGTTTCTGGTTGTTACTTCACGGGCATATTAACGCTTCATCAATGTCACTCACATGATGTTTCATTCGCGGTGAAAGAAATAAATTCCTCATTGATGAGTAATCCTTCCGTAACGAAAATCATCTTTCAACGGCGCACATATGCGTATATATACAAATAAGCACTTTCGACATGGCGAACGCTTCTATTTTTACTACAATAATTAGTATAATTCACACATATACACATTTCACTATACATACTTCGATAATACGATTTCTATTTATTTCATCAAACCCGTTTAATTATATATGTGTATACATTTGCCTTTAATTATCGTATATATACATCTATTTTCGGTGTTATCAAAGATAACAAACATTCCACCGGTATTGTTTTTCCCTTCACCCATAGTAGATTTCTCAGAGCTACCAACACCGACGACGACGACCCAATTAACGAAAAACCTTCTCTCTCCTCTATACACACCAACCTCTTCCTTCTTTTCCTCCTCCTCCTCCTTCTTCCTCTATACGATGAAGAGCTCACGGCTAAAAATATACACGCGTATACGCGAACGTGGCAACGGCGGTGGTGGCGGCGAAAATTTATGCACGACGGTCTCGCACACAGGTGAGAGATAGAGAGAGAGATGGCGTATGTGTTGCTTCCGCGATTTTTCTCGATAACACAGCGCGTGAGCGGGATTTTAGGATTTCAATGGGCGTGTGCACAGCACGAAGAGGACAGTGAGATCGTCGGTGTGTGAATATATAGCTTGCTATGCAAGAGAGGAAAAAGGCGGTGCTTTCACGCTGAAGTATTATTATAAAGTAGTAGTGTTGAAGTATTTGAAAAATTCAGAGCGCGGGAAAATTCGTGGGGAATATACGGTTATATATATATATATATATATATGAATAAACAAATATATAACGTTAAAGAGTTTATAAGTATTTACTTTCGTAACGGATAAATCAAACGCTCAAATATTTGTTGTTTTTTTCCCTCCTACGAGGCTATATATCGAAATGAGATATTTATATAAAAAGGGGGGCTCTCGTGAATTATTCAACGGCACTTTAATGAAGACAATAAAAATAAATAAAGCGTTTCGAAATATAGCGTGTATATACTAAACATATATGTATATACACGTAAGTACATATATATACGAACGTCCACAAGAAGCTCAATTTTCAGTGAAACGGAAAAAGAAAAAAGAAGAAAAATCCACCGTGAAATGCACTTTCCGGCTCACAAACGACGCTTTAATCAATCTATAAAGCGATAACATGTGTATTATAGCCGAGAGAATCCACGAGGGCGATTGATGTAACGCAAATAAAAAAATTGATAATCGCACTCGTCAGAGAACCTATATATTACTCAACTCTCCGTCGTATTGTATGCGAAGATCTTTCGCGTGATCTATGCGGAATCACGAGGTTTGCTTTTTCTCAATGAATAATTTTTCCGGCGATGTTTCGTCGTTTTCCTAATATTTTACTTTTAGTATAATAATGCAACGAATAAAGATTGCGTCGAATCGTTGCGCAATTTGTACTGATAACAGCCCGAAAATAAGAAAAAGAAGAAACCCGCCACAAGCACATGTACACACACACACACACACACACACACACATATATATATATATATATAAATAAAGGTATGGCGTAAAACTCGTGTTGTATAGGTAAAATCGCCCCGCGCTCGCGCATGTCAGGGAGAGAGAGAAAGAGAAAAGTTCAACGTCAAGGTCGTCGCGGCGTGGTGTGTTACGCAAAATGCACGGACACACGGACGTGCGCGTGCGGGCTGGGGTAAGTATAACTGTTGTTGTGTTGTATGTTTCGCGGTTTCGCGCGGTCTAAGTACACGTGCAGGCGATGATTGATAAAGAGATGATCGACGGTATATGGGTACTATGGGAAATGGCGCAATAGGTTGTGTAAAAAAAAGGTGTTTCATCTTTCTCTTTTATTTCTTTATCAAGCGTGTTGAACGAGGAACAATCGTGTTATCTTGACGATCGTACGGTTATTTTATAATATCCTTATTCTTATAGATTGGCCTGCGTTGCTATCTTATATTTGTTGCATTCGAGTTTTATTATATCAAATGAATGTTGCGTGACTGTTCGGAAAATCGAACGCATTCTGAATTTCCGATCGAACGGACCGTAAGCTCACTTGCTCCACAGTCAATTATGCATCAGCGGAGAATAAAGTGTGACTCGATACCATGTACATATATATAGATATATACGAACACAATGCGCTACTCGCGGGCAATCGGGAGCATGACATCAGTTGAATCTCTTTCTCTCTTTTAATGATCTAATGAAGAATTGCGCGTTCAATGGAATTCCCCCTCTTGAACCAATTTCAAATCCCGAGTCGTGTCTGTCAATGCGCCATGCACGTAATTTGCATGATGGGAATTTTCGTGGATTCACGGTTGCTTGTTGTTTGTTTTTCGTATATGGATATATACACAGAGAAAAAATCGTGTGGTAAAAATTATTATGTTCCATTATACTAAACGTGGTGCGTAGACTTATATTTTTAAGAAAATTACTGTACAATTTATGGTGAAAATGGATATTGTTTACTATATAAATAGCAATTTTCATTACAAATTGTACTAATATATTTTTATGTGAACATGAGTATGTTCCGCACGTTTGCTGTACAAAATAATAACCTTTACTAGATAATTTTTTCTCTGTGTGATGCGTATACGGATTCCTCTCGACCGTTTTGGACGTGTTTTTCAATCAACTTTATACATTTTTCAAAAGGGTTTCCAAGTATATACAGAAAAATATGGGAAAAAAACAGCAGCACGAAGACCGTTTTTAATATTCGATCGAGTCTTTGCCCGCGCGTTACAAATTCATTTGCAAAATCTACGTTCCTCGCGTATACGCGTGTATTTATAAACGTCATAATACAAATTCGTTTCGTCAGTCTTCCGGACCGACATGTGTAATCACAGCTCCCAAGCATGATTTATCAGTTTCTAGCTTAATTGCCAATGGTAATTGCATATTATCGCTAACGCTATTGCTGCTACAGTCGCTCTAAAAATATCATATACTCTTCGTTGTTTCTTCAACTCTCGTGATACGATAAAACTTATAATAAACTATGCTTTGCTCCATGTAGTATCATATATTGGAAAACAACTATCCTTTAAAGGATTCCTTCTCTTTCTCTCTCTCTTTCCACCCACATACGAATGAATATTCAAACTACGATTACTACTACGCGACATCACACACATATATTTTTTCTTCGCGACATATACACGCGGCTACACGATCGCCTCCTCTCTGTACACTTGTGCACGTTCCTTGCTGTGTGGCTCGCTTGCTGCTCGCCAGATCGCGAGAGGCTCGCGCGAGCACGGATTTTCCGTTAGTTTTCTTTAGGCTATACCGCTAGGCGGCATCGATCGGAGCCAGAGCGGTTGAAGCACTATGCAGCAACGAGCAGAGCGTTAGCTGTTGCTGCTGCTGCTGTGTGTGCGAAGAGATCGGTAGCGAAACCAAACGCAAATTCCATAGGATGATGGGTGGTTATATGGTTATATAGACGATGATGCCTTTTTTGGGGGAAAGAGGGAAAGAAAGAGAGAGAGAGAGGGGGGGGGGGATTATGGGAATGCGTATATGCGTGCTGTCGTATAGCGGGTTTGTATGTTAATGCATGGGCGAGGCAGTGTATAGGTGCGCACGTGTGGTTGTATGTATATGAGAGAAAGAGATGCTCGACATGTAGATTGGCATTGATCAAACGGGATTGAGGATGTATGCGAATGTGTGCGGTTTTTTATTTGTCAATGGTGTATATAGGAGGGATTTTTTGGGGGGGAAAGAATGTTGTGTACGTCAACGATTCTTATGTAAAAGAAAAATATACCGTTGAAACTGCGTGAAGCTGTCGAGGTATTTTGAGGTTTATATAATAGCCGAAATTCAGTGGTTATACCGCAGGGGAGGAGACTCTGATAAAGGTGACAAAATCTCACGGATTAGGCAAACAAGTTAAGAAGTACTCTTATTTTCTACGGAGATAGCAAATCATTAGCATTAATTTGAATATTGCGAATCAACTTTCACGGATTTTTCGTCGTGCATAAGACGCTGTTCGTCGATAATTTTTCAAAAATTGTCTTAAATTTACGCATCAGTGTGTGGCGTGAGAGACCGCTGAATGTATAAAAGGCGCAGATATCGCGAAAAATATGCGCGATTGTGACTAAAAATAGCTATTCCATTATTTTATCTGCAGATGTACGTTTCATAGGAATGTATATAATGGTATAAAAATGGTTGTATAAGGATAAAGAAAATTATGAGTAATATATTTGACATTTATAATAAATCCTCATTGATTGTAAAAATTTTTAATTGAATATTCTTATACAATTTAATTTAATAATTTAATAAATGAAAAAACATACTTTAATGAATATAAGTTAATGTTATATATTATCATTAATCATATTATATAGTATCACAGACTCTAATGAGTCAGATAATATAAGAGAATAGCTTTAATCGTAACTAAGAACTGATTAGATAAGATGTAGCGCAATGCCAATTTAAAAAAAAAATTTCTGTAAATCATTCTAGCTTAATCTAGCGAATAAAGAATTGACATGTGCTTGACTAAGTAATTGTTTTGAATGTGTTAGTCATACTAATATACATATACAACTGTATATAGCATTGTCGTTAACTTGAATTTCAGTAACTTTCAAAACATTTTTATCAGTCATTCAATTGGAAAAATGAAATTAAAATTTCTTTTTTTAATTAAATTATCCCATTTAAATCTGGTTTCTTTTATCATTTACATCTACAATATATTTATCCCAACAAAATTTAATTGAGAATAATGAAAATCTTTGCTATTGTTTACCCATGCACAAATATGTATGGAGATACCACAATTTTATGATATCTAATCTGAATTATGTACTCAACAACTATACAATAATAAAAATGAACATTTTCCTGGTACGCTTAAGAGATCACAGGGTATATGCATTCCATTACAAGAAAAAAAAAGAGAGAGACGAGCAACTGTTATCAACAGTATTTAACTGTCTATTATAGTTGAATTACGAACAACAGTTGACATCTGTTTCTCAGTTACACAACTGCTCTTGTAAAACTGTAAAGAACAATATCAATAGCACTCCTATCCTGTATATCTACCATTGGATCCACCCTAAACACCCATCATCACATCCATCATCTTCCATTTGGAGCCACAAACAACATCCATTCCTCAGCAATGCAACAGCATCCGCCGTTGTAGCGCACGCCTCTTTCTCTCTCTCTCTCCTTTCCCCATAAACCTCTCTCTCTCCCGCGCGCCACAACAAATCGACAGGTGCAGCCGTCAACGTCGTCTTCGTCGACGTCGTCGAGAGCTACTCTTTCTCGCTCTCTCTCTCGTTCTAGCAAGTATCACGCGACGACGTACGCGCGTAAATATACGCGTAGACGAAAATGCAGAGAGAGAGAGAGAGAGAGAGAGAGAGAGAGAGAGAGAGAGAGAGAGAGAGAGAGAGACGCTGGCGTTCCACACAGCTCCGCCAACGCGATAACCTAATCTCCCTTTTTTTTAAAGCCCCTCCTCCCATATTACTGTATACCCCGAGCTCTTTAAACTGATTTATGTGCGTTGAGAAAAAAAAAAGAGAAAAGGGAATCACAAGAGCGTCGTATAGGCAGGCGCGCAGGCTAATCGGGACGGACGGTCGCTGCCTCGCTCGGATGGATATGGTCATCTCTCGCGCGGGCGCGGGTGAAAGGGGCTAGCGAAAACAGCAGCAGCAGCAACAGCAGCCGCAGGCGCTCATATAGCAGTATAGCTTGAGCTTTACACAACTCGTTCGTTCGTTCACTCACCTGTGTACTCTCTCCTCTCCTCCTTCTCGTCTCGTTGACTTTCGTCGCCTGTAGGTTCCGTCCTTAGCTCGTTTATACTGGGATACACCCTGGCCACTTGGAGATGCGCGAGCGCGCGCACACGCACATATACACACACACAGCCTATATATATATATATAGGATGATGAGAGGAGCACACTCTGTACAGCAGCAATAGCAGCACACTTTTGAGGTTAGGCACGGGCGCCAACGCACCGTCTATATCCTCCGCCTTGTGATGCGCCAACTCCCAGCGTTCCGTTTGACTCAGTTTCGATTTGTAACTTTGACTGCGTGCTCCGTAACTTGGTGTGAACGCGACGGACACATAAAAAAGTATACCGAAGGATCACTAGCTGCCGCGAACGACGACGGGATGCAGCCGACGACGACAGCAGCAGCAGCAGCAGCAAGATAACGTCGTGCGCCGCTCGGCAGCCATTTTCCACTGAGGTTTAGCTCTCTTGTGCGCTCTCTCTCTCCCGTAGCCCGCACGACGCACGCAGATTCTATTCTCGAGGTTCTCCGATTTGACGCCGTGTCTCTCGCTTGCTCTTAAGCGTCAGCGCTCTCTGCCCTCTCTCTCACAGTTCAGTGCGTAGGAGAGGAGGAGGAGGGGGGGGGCAGATCGGTGCAGCAGCACGCGGTGTGGTACCGGACTCTACGGATGAGGGCGACACTGGCTAGCGCGTGGAGGATGCCTCCCGCCGAGAGAGCCTCGCATCACGCGTCTGTGTGCATGCACGAACCGAAATACGTAGAATGACTTTCTTTTTATTATTATAGAGGGAATGCCTCAGGGGAGTTTGAAATTTTAAGAGCTTTGGTCGAACTTTATGTCTTTTCGGATTGTCTGGTCGCACCACAGTATATATATATACAGTACTGTGTTATTTTACCATCACTTAAGCAACGCACGCTGTATATACCGTATATTATTATTTTGTTAAATTAATTAAAATAACGAATATAACGTTTTGTATATTTTTTATTCGGTTTAATATGAAAAATTCCATAAAGTTCTCATACAAGATTGGGCTGATTGCGCATATTGCTGGAATATAATCAAATGCTGTACTGCGAGTAATAATGGTGTCCTCATTTCGGTAATTCAAAAAGGTAAAATATTAGCCTTAATTGGGCCACGTGCATACACGCATACATTTCCCACTTGCGATGAGCTGAAAGCACCAATTTATGGTTCAAATGAAAGAGTCTTATTTACACTATACGATAAATTATAATAATTCTTTTTGAAATTATATTTTCCTCCTGTATAACTCGATTCTGACTTGAAAAAATTTCGACAACGCGCAAGAAAAGATAACTCCGTGATGAGAAATGTTTGCAAGAAGCCCACATTCCTGCGCGCAAACTTTATCTCCGCGGGAGTATATATGTGTATATATATAAATATGTGTGTGTGTGTATTAGCAGCAGCGTATTGTGTGCGCAGTGCGCGTTGGTGTGGTTTCAAAATTTAAACAATATACACGTACAACTGTGTAATAAGATATAATATATGCTACATTCTCGTGTACTCCGCAATTTACATATTTATTATATAAATATACTTCGAATTCATGTTGTAAATTCATTTTTAATACATATGCGTTTATATTAAAATTGAAAAGCAAACACTCGACCGTTTATATATAATTAATTCACTCGAGACAGTATATATAGGTACTGCGAAACCAAACAATATATCACCCACTACCAACTCGACCCCAAACCCAATCAATTACCCATACACAGTAGTGCCTCTCGTCTCCGCAACCCCCAAGGAGGAGAGAGGCAAAAAAAGGCTTCGATCGTTAAGTCTTCGTGTATAACGCCTCACGTCTCTCCCACACCTATAAAAAGCTCTCGCATCACAAAGGGCACAGGTGATGGGCACGAGTCGAGGAGGATGAGAGGCGCTGATCCCGCGGGACTCGAGTGTGCGCGCGCGTCTCGAGAGCTTTTTCGCCGACGGGAAGCTGCGCTGCGGCTTTTTTTGTGTTGGCTTGGAGAGTGTAATATACGTATAACGCGCGGTTAATCGGCGAGGGTGTACGTATACTACGCGTGGGAGGGTGAAAGAGAGGAAAGGATGAAATTTTTATTTTTATTTTAATAATTTAATGGTTTATGGTATTTATAGGATATATTAATTATATACTTTAATGCATGTTTTTTAATGGGAATATATAAGATATTGTATACTTGGGGAGATGTCTTGTGGAAAAGATTGAACCCGGAGTCGACCGCGCTTCGCACATTTGTCGACCGTGAAATTTTATTTGAGGGTGGAGGTCGCATAGCAACGTATAATGATATTTCTCGCTTTATTGAAAGCGAATTTGGCTCGGTTGGAGGAGCAACTTGATGGCTTGCAAATTAAATGAGTATATAGCGATTGCTCGTCTTTATAATGGATTATATGGAGATATATGTACAGTTACATCATTTGAAATAATTTTGAAAGATGTAACTTGCAAATTTATATATTTTTTTTTTTAAACATAAGATGAACATAACATATCATTTTTATGTTATTGCGAATCGCGGTTGTAAATCTGATTTTTGAATCACGCGGTAAATGTCTCGTTTGATATTATTCATAATCGAATTTCTCGCATATGTCGATTGTTCGACACACCGGTTTCCGTCTGCTACAAGCGGGTATATATTGTGTACGAATGTTATATAGGTAGTTGAAAAAATATACGTAAATATTTGCGCAATTTTGCATTTATACGTATAATGTACAATTGTAATTGATCAGTATTGCATGATCGAGAGAAAAGAGGGATAGGCGACTGTGCAAGAACTTATTTGTAAGTGATTTTTCTTAAAATTTTTGTTGCTGTTGACATAAAAAATATTTACGTTGTGATCTTACAAATGTCAAAGTTAAACAGTTTATTGTATTATCTTGCGTTGTCGTCTATTTTTAAATACTGATTTTATTATGATTCACGCAGAAATATCTTTCTACTTTGTTAAAAAAGCATATTTTACGAGCATTATGACACATAGTGTAATAGTTTTCCTTGTAGTGTGGTTATGTTTATATCGTAACTTATAACTTGTTCGTTGATTTTGTCATTGGCACTGACTTTATGACGTGTATATTGAGAGAATGATATACGTAAAACAATAACAATAATACTTACACTAACAGCAAAACTCTTTATAATACTTCACTCTGAGAAAAGAGAATTTTAATCCTAAACCAAATCTTTCCGTCAAGTGGATAGAAGCTTACTCACAGTGTCTTTTAATTAAATTAGTAGAATTGATTTTACCTACAAAGCCTCAGGTGTAATCCTATTAGAACTAGTATCTAGCCATTCAATCGTTTTTACCTAGTATGCAAAGTGTCACATTTAATCAGAGCAGAAGATACAGGCTAGCAGAACCAATGCTGTTTTACATAAAGAGATGCTTAAGTAAATTTAATGCATCACATGATAATCACTAATCATTAACGATAACTTTATATCAGTAGCTTTAATAAATTTTTGTTATTTATAATTATTTTTCTTTTTAGATGACACAGAGCTATTTCTTACAACAAAATGGCCAGAAAAGAGCGAGGTCTGTTTCGCATGATTTTCCGTGACTTCATAAAATCAGTGACACCCTCGATACCAAAACATACATTTGTTGGTGAAGATTTTATGGGCACAAAATATTATCAGATTACAAACACAAAAGTATCAAATCACAAAAAGCCTAATCGTTATTTCGTTCCAAAAGTCAAGGATGATTTTGAACAAGAATTACCTGCAGAGTGGGAAGCTTGGCTGAGACATCGTAGAAAAGTACCACCAACTGCTGTTGAGGTACTATTCTCATTGCTATACATTATAATTACAGTCAAATGTTTATTACTGTCTTTAAATTTATAATTACGTAATTTCTTTTAAAGGTCAATGAAAACCAACAGATGATACTAACTAAGCGGGATAATGCAGCTCAACTTGAAATTGAATATTCTAAAACTAAAGAGATTGATGTTGTCAATCCAAATGCAAAACCAGTAAATCAGCATGCATCAATAAATTTCCCAGTTTATGAAGAATATAAAGAATTTGGGCGTAACTACACACCAAAATGGAAAAAGAAGTAGTTGTTTGTTATTATTTTAAATTAAAATATTGTAAATAGATTTTGATCTGTTATCTTTAATATAGATATCAAATTTATAATTTAATTATAAATAAATTTTGCCATTATAACTTAATACTTCAGGATTATGATTAATTAACACTTAAAGTTTATTATAAATTATTTATTTTTTACCCAATATTATACATGTGCAATATGTGTTTGAAATGATAGGTTTTATGTTTACTTTTTCAGTCACAAAACCTTTGATCATCTTAAGCTAGCAACCATTACAAAGAAATATAGATTACTTAGTTGCTTGTTTTGTACCATCAACATGATAAAGTTCATATTTAATATCTATTTACTTATCCCATATATAAAAATAAATAAAAAAATGATATTAATAAGAAACAGAAGTATTCTAACTTCATTTTCTAGCCATACTTATGAATCATTAACTTGGTGCATAATCTATCAGAGTTTCTGCTATCTACAATAGTAATCATATAAGCAACTTTTTGTAGTTCTTTTTTGTAGTATACCTACTAAATAGAGCTATTTGATTTATCAAAGGTTGATTCTTTACATGCAAAAGTGTATACATTATTATCACTGAAGAATCTATGTTCGATTTGCAAATCGATTTAATGAGATAGAAGAACTTTATTTTCCATAGGAAACAGTGCTTCAACCTATCATGCAGCATGGAATTTCTGCAAATTCAGTTAAAAAATTTTCGAACCCCTTTTTTGACCAAATTTTGTCAATTTATGAAAATGTCACTTTATAAAAACTTTAGCTTTTAAATATTTATAAAATCAAAAACATTTCATTTATTTGTTACCATGATATGACTGTTAGTCAGAGGTAGATAGTAATTTTTTTTTATACTAAATCCAGATTTAGCATTCCCAAAGAATTATATTTGTAACCATGTTGCATGTTTTGTTGAGGTAGATGAGATTGCAATATAATCTCCTGTATGAAATTCATCATTTGTACAAGAATATTCATATAAGTTCTCTTCCTTCAATTTAATTAGTTATTTTCTCTTGATATTGTATTTCTGAATTTTTTTTATGGCAGCCACTTTATAATTTTACTCATTATCTATTATTTATATATTCAGCTCTGCTGTTTGACAAGGGTGTTTTGAAGAGAATTTCTGATTTTTATTTACAGTAACATTTTAGAAATGCACTTTATATAAATGTAGATTAACAATTGAATATCCAATTTGTATATTAGATTATATACTTAATGTTTTGCTTAAAATTCAATCACAGTAGATTAAAAAAATATGATTGCACAATCGAAATTGTAATTTTCATTTACAATAACTTAAGTTTTTTTTAAAAACTCTAATAGTAATATATACACATTAAAAAAATTCTTAGCTTGAGCATTAGAATTATCACATGATATTATACTAAATGGAAAGATAGATTTCTATGAATTTAAGTAAAATATTATTTTTTATATCTAATTGCTATGGTAAATACAATACTAATGAATTTCTTGTCATATGATTTTTAGATATTTCTTAAGAATTCTAATTTGGAAGAGCACAGACTCAAGTATTTTTTTCTTATTGAATTCGCGAAAATAGATATAATATATTTTAAAGACTAATAGAGTCCTAAAAATGCATTATAGAATCCAGGAACAAAATGGCTTTCAATATATTTCAGCCATCAACAAAACAGTTAAGGCAGACCAACCAGTAAATGGATGACTGCCTTTACCTTCGCCTAAGCTGTCCCCATAATTCTCCCAAATATAACCAGATTTTTTATATTGATTGATCATATTTTTAATAAGTTGTTCTCTTAATTTAGCATATATAGCTGCAGCTTGTTCTTGATATGGACCATCAACTTTCGCATAATGATGTAAGGCAGCTGCAGTCAAATAATTCAAATTCATCCATATGGCTCCTCTCCAATAAGGTGGATCATGCTCAGTATTGTGTTTCATGTATAGTGGTGATGTTTTAGCTAAAGATCTTAAACCATACTCGCTCCATAAAAGATCAGGTTTCTCAAGATCATCCAACACTTTCTTAAGTTGATAAGAGTCAGGTTCTATTATATGTAAAATAAATGGAAAGAGAGAAACATAGCCAAATGAAGAATCAACAAATTTGTTTGTTGGTTTATCTTGAACTATTCTGACCATATCTTGGGGTTCTTGTCTTGGAACTGGAGGAGGTCTTTGTAATTTTACTCTGTCTGAATGAAGACCATAATCAGCATAGCTATTAGTTTTAGATGACCAATGCAATTGGTTTAATAATTCATTTTCTGCTAAGTACAAATAAGTATTCTTATATTTACTAGATGGCCTGTGTAAAATATCAGCTATATCAGCCATCACTTTAGAGGCTAAAGCCATCCAACAACGTAAATCAATATGTCTCTCATTTTTAGTTGGATGAGATGCTCTAGGATAATCATCCAGTCCAGATGTCAAAGTTTTTGGATTAAGTTCTCTGGTAGTATGTTCATCTCTACCTCTCCATCTATATGTGCCAGGAAGCTCTCCTAATTGTGTTGTATTAAACCAATCATACCATGCCTGTAATCTAGGATATAGCCTATCTAATAAGTGCAAGTGTTTTGATAAAAGTTCACCACGCTTATGTTGCAGTATATACTGGAAAGTTATGAAGAATGTAGGTGGATTTGCATTGGTGTTGACTTGAGTAACAAATTCTTCTGGAACTTTGGCTAATGCTTCATCACCAAGAATCATTTCTCTTGGTATCCAGCCTTCACTATTCATCAAATCAAACCAGTGGCTAATGATTTCCATTTCTATATCTATATCCCAAGAAGCAAGAAGGAGACCATGGAAACCTTCATCCCACAAGAAACCTCTTGGGAAAAAACTTCTACTTGGTACAGCAGTGTACAGAGGGGCTTTCCAATATGGTACAGGCTGTCCTGTATGTTCACTTTGAACTTGTGCTGACCCATAAAAGTATCCTATTGATCCAATCATGTTTGAAAAAGCTGCTTTAGCAAAATTTATTTCTTCTTCATCATACATTTTCTCTTTAAGTTTAAAAGTTTTTTCAAATTTATCATCAAAAAGTTCTTCATAATTTTTTAAAGCACTGTCATAAGTTGCACCAGTTAGTTTTTCATGATGAGTTAATATACTGTTGCGCTCAAATCTTACTTCTAGTTCTAAAGGCAATTCGGCTGTTATTTGGGTCACCATTAAATTAGGTTCCACCATTTGATTCTGAATATTCAAGAGGTCTCCAGGCAAAATAATTTTTTTCTTACCCTTATAAGACACAAGTTCTAAACTCTGGAAAACAGTTTGTGTTAAAAAGCTTAAATTTGGAGTTTTTGTTATCAAATAAGAATAATCGGTTGCTTTTCCTCTTAATAAATCAAAGTTCAAATTGAAATATCCTACTGCTTTAGTTTCACCTTCAATTCCAATCAATGCATTCTTTGTTTTATCCATTAGTGGATTAAGTTTACCATCAGTCTTATCTTCAATAGCTGCATAGTACAATAATGATATTTTCTTATTTCTCATTGTTGGATTTATAGCAGAAATATTGATCCTAGCTGTCCAGTCACCTCCATTAAGACCATAAGTATTTTTTACAAATGAAGTTTTGATTAGAACATCATTATCAACAATTTCTTGGATACCAAAGTGTTTTCCATCATGCTTCATCCAGCTGTACCTTTCTAGTCTATCATCTTGCGTACACCAGTGCCTGAGTCCTCTGCCATCTCCTTGGAGCATTGTAGGAAAATACCACATCATCCCTGTCACCAGTGAATATGGTTCTCTTGTTTTCATGCCAAAATAAACACCAGGTCTATAAGAACCCCAGTAGTAATCATTCTTATCCAGACGACTCAGACTGACAAGTTTTTCATTGCTAAAGGTGGTGTTGACACGAGTTACATTGTAACCCTTATAAGTGAGGTAACCAAAGAGCCCAGCAAGAAAAATAGGCAAAACTGCCTTGGCGAAAAAACCTTCAACACCCATGGAATCAGATCTGGAGTCCTCTTTTTTCTCCTTTTTCATCTTAGATTTAACTTGTTTGTCGTTTGATTTTGATTTACTCATGACTGAAACTTAATTTAAAGTTATGAACTTGATAAAAAAATCACTTTCTCATTGAATTTCGAAAGTTTTATAAACTTAATTATTGACAAAAATAACGACAGCTTGTAACTAATGAAAAATGCATAAACTCAGTGCTGTGCGCACATGCGCCGCCCACTCTGTTATATACGCAAAATAGAAGTATATACCTGCTCCGTTGTCACATCAATACGGGAAACCTTAAGAAATCTACGGGTTCACCGCTATGATAATTTATCTGTAAAATCAATTATTTTCGTGAAAGAATAAGAACTTATTTATTGTTTATTTATGATTAATAACTTGTTAATCATTTTAAATAAAGAAAATCACTGAATTATGTGCAGAAAAGGGAAATAAAGCTACTTACGAGGTTAGAATTCCGACTGTTCGGAATCAACGGCGCCGGCGCACGGCGGATTCGATGATTGCAGTTGCAGGTTGCTTGTGTTGTGACTTCTCACTTCACACTTGCAGTGTTGCAGTGCAGCCACGGTGGCAGTGTGGCACCAAGCACAGTCCACACTGTCCACACATGCGCATTAAATTGTATCTGCATCTTGAAATTAGATACGTTTAACTTTCTTAATGAAAATCAATAAGTATATTGCTACAACTAAAATGTGTTAATGAGTTAAACTTTTTGTTAATCTAACAATAAGTATATTACGTTATTTATTGTTTTCTTTAAAGTAATACTTGGTATAAAATGTTTGTTTAGAGGTTTTGGAATTATAAATTTGGGTTCTAAGGAATAGGTAGGTAGGTATATACTCATTTTAAACACAAAATTAATATTCATTGAAAAACAATTTATTAATAATTAAATATTACTATACATGTGTAGACATAGATTTGAATACAGTTACATTCTCTCAACGAAAATAATATTCGTCACAAATGACATAATTTTCCCTTTTTACAGCATGTCTAATTTAATGTTATCAACGCAACATTTTTAGTCAAACTATGCTTTGCTTGCACTTCACAAAAACAATAAGAAAAAAATACATTTCTCAACCAGAGTATACACAAATAGTAATGTGCCTATGCATATGTGTATATATGTGTGTGTGCTTCTTGCAAATACCTTAAACTATAAGTAATGATCAACGCTTGTCTAGTGTTATTTAAAAAATGACTTGCTTCACCACTTTAATGTACAGGGAACTTAATTACGGAATTCACGTCCTCGGATGGTTAAAAAAAAAGTTTGTCCTCGTATATGACAGTTGCTAGTGTGTTTCGATAATTGTACTATCGATTTATACCAAGGTGCATTTGTGTATGTGTATCTTTGTATATACTTTATTTTGTGTATTTATCATAATTCAAAATCATCAGAATATATCAACCCGACTGTCGAATTTCCATAAAATACGGTTCCTTGAGATTTGTTTTCTTCCATAGGAGAAAAATGCCGTCTGGCTTACTTGTCGTACGCGAAATTGGCGGAAATCAACCTGAGTAATCATTGTTATCGTACAGAGCTTGATCGTAGAGCTCACCCTTTACTAGTCGACCGCCGAAGTAACGACCATTCAGCGAGTCTCTCGCTCTTTCGGCCTCTGCAAATAAAAATAAAATTATAGATCTACATACTTTTTGTTGTCGAACATTGTAAAATTCTAAAATGAAGATAGAAAAGTAACATACCAGACATCTGTGAGAATTCAACAAAGATCTTAACGATAATTTCAGGATCATCGTCATCTTCAGACTGTCTTTCGTTGTAGATGATGACACGTTCAACGACACCGAATTTCGAGCACTCGTCTTGAATTTCCTCTTGAAGCGTCTGATCAACGTCCTCTGGTGCGACCATATTACGCAGGATGACGACGCGCGACTCAACCTTGCGCATGAGCTTCTGCATAACGAGGTGGCGAGCGCTTTGTCCCTTTATCGACATGTTTTCCTGCTGTTGAAGCGTTTGTGGCTCCGCCTCCTCGAGCAGCTTCTTCTGCAGTTCCTCTTGCTGTTTTTGATGGGCGGCCTGTTCCTGTGCTCGTCGTAGAGCCTCAGGGCCTGCTGCCGCCGCTGCTGCCGCTGCTGTTACCGCTGAGTTGACTACTGGCATTTGCTGAAAAAGTAACAATTATCGTTTAATACATAGATGTCTGAACCTATGTGAACTTGATTAAAGAATACTTACTAATGGCGCACCAACGACCGTCGGTGTGACAACTGTCGGTGGTGGAATGACGACAGGTTGTCCGGGAATGGGCTGTATAATCGCTGGTGGTCGGGTCAAAGTCTGTGGTATGGCAATTCCTGGTGGCGGAATAATCGGTGGGACGCTCGATATGGTTGGTGCGGCAAGTATCGTCGGAGGTGCCAGCGTAGGTCGTACGATTCCCGGCATTGTCGTGTTTAATATCGGTTGTGCTGTAGCGCCAAGTTTACTCAGACCTAGGGCAACGGCATTACTCGCTACAGCGTCCATAGCTTGGATCTTGGCGGTGGCTGCGGCGGCCGCTACTGCCGCCGCTGTAGGCATCATGCTAGTACCACTTGGCGGTCCCATAAGGGCGTTAGGTGGTGTGATGGCGCGGCCGACGCGCAAGTACTGACCGCCCAAGTCGAACAGATTCATCGAGGCGATGGCCTCAAGGGCTGACTGCATAGATTCATATTCGATAAATCCATAACCCTTATGCCGGTGGGGTGAGCTGCCCTGAGCGAGCTTACAGTACGTTATAGGTCCGAACGCCTCGAACACGGACTTGATGTCGTCTTCAGTAAGATCCTGATGGATGGAAGCGATGTAGATACGGTTGTAATGCTTGCTCTCTTCAGTGATTTCGTCAATTACTGATTGCGCCTGAGGCATATTAGAGGGACGGCCTACCACCTACAATAGCAAGCATACGGTTGTAATATTGTTTCCTTTTGTTTGTGAACAATGTATGATTTTAGAACAGAAAACAGATATATTTTTGCATTTAATCACTTAGGTACTAATGATGCAGTAATAAAGGAAATTGATGAAATTTGTTTAAGAATCCTTAAAATTTTTAATGTAGAATTGAAATTAACTGAAATAATTATTTAAATATATGGATTTCTTAAGGATTAAATATTGGAAGGATTCTTTTTAATTTGACACGTTCGACACTAAGTTGTAAAAATATAATTATTCACGTAATTATTTAATTTATAAGTTATCAAAAAAGTGGAACGTGTCAAATAGGAGAGGTAGGAGTAATGAGGAAGAGAAAGAGAGAGGATAGAATAATGTAAAAGGAAAACCAATCAAAATTACATCGGACCTCCAGGGAGATGTTAGGATTGCGCAGGGACAGGAAATTCGTTATGTAGTTACGTCCGGCTACCTTGATATTCCGGCCACCGATCATCACGCCGTTCATCTGCTCAAGAGCGAGCTGCGCCGCCTCCGGTATCTCGTACTCGACAAACGCAAAGCCCTTGTGCTTCTGCGTCACGGGATCCCAGGACATGTTAATTGACTTGATCGGTCCAAATGGCAGGAACGCCTGTCTTATCGTATCCTCTTTAAGTTCGAAGCTGATGCTGCCCACGTAAACTCTGTTTCCGGATTAAGTTTAGCACGTTAAGATGGTTGAATTGAGGGATTTCAGAAGGACTTTAGGATATATGTATTGGAGCTCACATAATACCGCTCGTGTGTTTTTAAGCAGTCTACATAATGGTTTTGTTTTTATTCTATCACTTTTCATATAAGTTAAATAGTAAACAGTAATATAGAATCAAAACAAAGGCATAGCAAAAACATAAATATTTTTAACAGTATAAAGATACGCGATTAAGATGAAAATTGTATAGTCTGCAGTTTTTGGAGCATGCAAATTAGTGATTATCTTAGAATTTTAAATAAAGGTATAGAATTACTACAGTTCCCATACAAACAGATATACAGAAACTAAAAATGTGAGTTTTGCCAAATCCCAAATCCAATATTAAGAACTTAAAGAAACTGCATTATATTTAGTGTTACAGTATCTCAAAGTTTGTCTAAGGAAATTATATTATAAAATAAAGATACAATTAGAGAAATAAATTTTTTAACCAATGCAGAAAATAAAATAATATGACTCAATAAGATTTAAAATAGAATATACAATGCAATTTCTCCAGAGAAACTTTAAGCACATAAAAATATGTTTTATGCATCGCAAGGTTAGTACTACTAGTCTAAACTTATAATTATTAATTGTTTGTTGGATCTAACCAAATTTTTTATTATTGCACTAAAAATTAAATTGAAGAATAATGAAAAATAGTTATATTTAAATTAAAAATAAAATATGGACAAAAATTGTACTTTACATTATTTTAGAACCAACAAAACAATTTCGTTCAATATTCATTATGACACTTTATTATATAAGAGTACGTTATTTAATGGATATATTGAGGATGACAATGGAGACGAGTTGGACCACGTAGAAGGATGCTTGTCTCTTGGGAGCTAGATACATGGAGTATTTTTTTACGGCTAAAGATAAACAAACCTGCACATGAGGGCCAGAGCCTGTTGTCTCTGCACCTGATTCCGTTGACTAGCCATTTGCTGCAACACAAAGGACCATCGGCCTTCTATTGATATCCCACCCCTTTCTATTTTTCCTTATAGTAATTTTCTTTACTTTTATTTTTAATTATTGTAATAAGCTCTTTTACCATCAGGGATTCCTTGCTCAACATTTAAGTATTTTAAAGTTTCAGTAAATATTAATGACAATATTTGAATAAGAAAAAACGTAATGTTGAACTTGGAAGATTGATAATTCTTTTTGAAATTTTTATAACTAGGCATTTTGTATCCTCTATTATTACTCAGTAGTTCAGCTCTGCTCCCGCCAACTATATAAAGTTCCAATAAATTTCAACTATTTCAAAATATTAATAAACTTATGGTATAATTCTCAAAGAATATGACAAATACCAATTGTTTTATCTTACTTTAAATTTTGGAAATTTCACGACTTGATTGACACTAACCTGCACATTAGCAATAAAACTTGCTGCCGCAGGACCAACTTATTCTTCTGCAGGGACAAAAAATTATCGTGTCAGATTTAAAATTTTTTACAAGTTTGAACCAATTCTTTTAATGTTTTTATGTTAGAAATGATATATTTAAACAACACACTATTAGCAGTAATGATGAAATATTTTTACATATTTTTTTTATTTGGATCATGAATTTAATATTTAATCAACACTGAGAAATGTTAACTCATAGTGTTCGATTATATCAACAATTATTAAAGGTTCTGGTAAAGAGCTGATAACATATAATTAGCAGTAATTAAGGTAATCCTAATATTTATTAAAAAAATGTCAGTACATCATAAAAATTTTGAAATTAAATTTATATAAAAAAATATTTAAATAAAGACAAAGAAATCTTATCATATAAAAAATAATTACTGTAAATTAAAAAAAATTTAGAAAATAGGATTACCTTAAAAATGAGATGAAATTCATATTAAAATACAACAAATATTATGTCAACTTATTTGATACTCAATAAATTAATTACTCTATATAATATACTAAAGAAGCATTATAAGTTTCAGTGATCAAAACAAAAATATTTTAAACAAGAAAATTGGTTGTTTAGGTATTGTAATAAATATTTATTATATATTTAAAAATGGTTTAATTGTATTTTTAATAACTAAGCTGAATTAAATTTCATAATTTAATGAGTATTTATTAAAGATTTTGAGTACAGTAAAAAATAAGTTGACATGTTTTTGTGTCCTTCTCTAAATATTAATGAAGAAAATATTTTTTATTTATTAAACTAAAAACATTTTCTAATATTTATCAATCAGTAATATAAAAAATTTACATTATGTAACATAAATTAGAGATGAGCACAAAAATAAAAAATTTAAGAAAAAAAAAATATACAAGTTTTTTACATACCTGCTGCTGATGAGCTAGTGTTTGCTTCATCAGTACCATTTTAATACTTTGTTCCATAGCATACTTTTTAGCCCGGTTTACAGTATCCTGTTGGTCTGATGAGATCTTTGGTAGAGCAGCACCCAGAATTCCAGGCAGAGTTAGGTATTTTGCTGCAGGCCCTGAGCACAATTTTAATAACAATTAATTATTAAAAATATTCATTTAAAAAATATATAATCAAGTCATTATTATTAAATAAAATCAGATCTTATCAGCGAAATGTTCATTCAATGAAGGAATCAACTTTCAACAGTACTTAATCGAAAGGACTCAACTTTTTTTTATCATGTCACAGTTTAATTTTACATCATGTTCAAATGCCAACATCAGAGTAATTAAGTTTACTTCAATATTCAATAAATTACAATACGTAATTTATTGTACATATCATTACTTTATTGAAAATTTTTATTTTATAAAAAATCATAAATTAATCTCTAGAATATTATAGTAAATATAATAAATAAAAATATTACATACCTGCAACCACTTGCCCTGTTTGATTGAGATCGTAAATTGGGCCTGGCAAGAATTCTGATGTATTTCCTGCAAAAATAACCAATTAGTCTACTTTGAAAATATTAATGTTGTTTATACTTCAACCATCACTTTATGATATTATTATATTTTCCTTATTAAGAATATATTATTTGCAATAGTTGAAGTATACTTGATGCTTTTTTTTTTATTTTTTTTTTATTGAAAAAGCACCAAAAAAGGATTGAATCGGGGATCATATTTTTATGGGACAAGAGTTCACATATTTAGAGCTGCATAATTGACGAAAAATTATTTTATGCTTATAGTAGTTAAATTATATAAAAAAATTAAAAAAAATCAAATATTATTTGGATGATTTTTTTTTTAATGTTAGGAAATGAAGGAAAATCAAACACTGGGAACTGAAAAGTAACGATGTCACTCAGTGGTTCCATGATGAAGCACTCCATGAAACTGAAAGTTCAAAGAAATTAAAACAGTCAAGATACGGATAATTTTCCTCAACTTCAATGTGATAACACTGATTACACGAGTCTCATAAGTGTATGTCAATACTTATATATTAATTTTAAACTGTATGTGACATACTTTGATAGGGTTGTGAATAAAATTAAATTAATCGATAAATTAACCAATGTTTAAAATTTATTGGTATTGGAATCCAAAATTAGTAAAAATTATTTTTTGTTTATAAGTGTTTGAATTGTGTTGTTAATGCATATAATGATAAAAATAATTTAGGTTATTAACAAATTCAATGTTTTAAAAGAGAACTAAATTTATAATATCAAAAATTTTGTACATTAAAGCAAGAAAGATAGAAATAAGATACAAAATTCATATTCTGATGAATCCTGTTGTTTTCTTATGAAAGAGTAAAAAGGTTTTGTACAGAGATGATTTTAGTATCATTTCAGTGTCTAGTGGTATATGTATATAAAAAACATTTATGATCATGTTTCGTCCTAGGTAAGTAAAACAGTGTATATATGTGTGTACTATGTAGTAGTGAACCTGTTATAATTGATAAATTCATTTGTAAAATGTGTTAATGAATCGATTAATTTGAAAATTAATTTCACATTTGTTTCTTTGTAATCTTTACTTTTTCTCTGAACCATCCTCGATAAAATTCTGGTTCTCACATTTGAGATAAACAGTTTAGCTATATACCGGACGCAACACTATAATCATACGACCGAAAGCAAGAGAGAAATATTCTTAAATCTCTACCAATTTGGCTGGACTAGTCTTTCTGAAACAGAAATAAAAAACGTAACGCATTGATAAGGTGCTTTTCTCTCAGAATGTTACTTAAAAAAAAAAAAGAAAAAAAAGTCGTTATATAAAAAAAAGATTACGACTTTATGTAGAGGAGAAAAAGTAACATCTTCATTATATATAAGTATATTATACATCATGTGTATTATTAATTATGAATCATGTGAAATTTATTCGCATAATTATAAAATCATGTATATTCATAAACAAATATATTGTGATTAATGTATTTGAATATGAAAAATTCATATTTTGTAAAATCATGCAAATAAGCTAACACATAATTAAATGTATAATTATATTTATATATAACTACATATAATTTTTCTCCAAACACTTTTTTTTCAAACACGTGAGCCTCTACTTTTGTTTGATCGATTATTTGGCTAACCGTGTTCAGGGTCGAGCAATGAAGGTTGCGCGCACAAACTATCCGAGAGACTTGTGAGGCGACGCAGAAATCTGTAAGCACAAAGCAAAGGAGAACACTCTCAATGCAATTTCTCTGCGTCAATTTTTCAATCTTTGCCTTTTCCAACCTAACCACACAGCTAATTCCTATAATTTGAAATTTTACAAAATGTATGAGCAATGGCGATTCAATATCACTCAGCACTGGAGTCTCCTTGTCAAAATTACTTACCTGACACTATTCAAATTTATCATGTTAGAATAAATTTATAATAAAAGAGCTTCTTATCTAAATGCATGTATCGCCAGTGCCTCATCTAAATACAAGTCTCATTTCTCTAATAAAATCAATAACTCAAATAATATGAAAAAATAAAAATAAATCTCAAATATAAAAAATAAAACAACTGGAATTCAAAGTTTAATTTTCATATTAAACTTATAGGAAAAATAAAATAAACAGTAATCAACTTTATATAAAATTAATCTTTGACTCATAAGTAAAACTAATAAAGTAAAAATTTAACATTAAACTATTATTTGATAATGAAATAATAAAAATGTATAAAACTTATCAGAGAGAGACTCATAATTAGTAAGATCACAATAAATAGCTAGCCTAAAATGCTGACCTATCTAAAGTTCGTGAATGTTTTGTACTCGACATATTTAGTTGCCGTGAGTCAGTGGGAGAGTTTGCATAAAACTCAGATTCGTTCACTTTCTTTCTTTGGTGCGCGCTCATGATCAGCTGAGTCGAAGGCCACAGATTCTGTACTGTCTCCCCGCTGTAACATCTCAGAACAGAAGGACAACCATACATTAGTTTTTGACTTTCTGACAGGGGCCCGTTGCGCGCGCGCCTGATATACACCCTACCCTAACGCGAGTTTTGCTAAGAGTCACGAAAATAAATGTTTTTTCCGAAAGTTTACAATGGAAACCATGAGAGGCCAGTGGCCCACGAGCGATAATGTAACTAAACGTCAAACTTTTTTCTGTTTAACCTGTTTTTCTTCTTTCATCGCAATTTCAATTAGGGTTGATATTTTTGCGATATTAGTCAGATTTTTTTTTTGGAGCACACGGTCCTCAAACGTTTTCTCTTTAACAATGAGGTACCGGAATGTCGGGTGGTTTTAGCAATATACCTTCTGCACGTAGCTTCTTCGCTGGAGGCTCCGCACTTATTTGTTGCGGATCCTGATGTGCTTGCTGCTGTGGCTGCTGCATCACGGGTGCCTGCTATAAAAATATTGAAAATCTTAGAACTTAAATTAACAGTAAACTACGAACTGAAAAAATATCGCTGTCCTCAAATCACGGAAGTTGATAATTTCATTTATGCTTTGAACACGACTTACGACACTGCTCGTCCGACATAAACAAGCTTACTAACTCGACGCGTTTAATTTAATTATTCCCATGTGCCTGTATGTACATACAAACAAAACGCGCCAATTAGCGGTAGCTTAACTTTTACCGGCTAAGTGTAACGCTGTCAAGAGTCAATGCTCTGCGGACTGGGGGTGGGAGGCAATACTCGTCCCTTTCATGCTTTACGGCGATGGTAGCACAATGTTGTAAGCGCGTGATAACGGCTGAGCAACGTATAGCGACGCAACATTTTACGCGGTACAAATGATGTCTGGTATACGCTTTAAAGGACGAACCCATATATTTGGATGCGCAGGTGTACTTTTAATAACCCATTTTTCTCAAAAACGCGAACATGAGCAAAAAAAATAAGATAACAATCTCTTCGTACGCGTGAACTACAAGTTTGGCGCACGGGCGTCAATCGTCCGCGCGCGCGCGCGAGCGAACGAAAAAGCGGGGGCAAACAGTCGCCATGATGGCTCTCCTTTTATACTCGTGTGACACATAACACATACACGTTCGTTATTTGACCACAATAAGCTCGTTTACTCACCATGGACATGACTCCGTTCATCACTGCAGCTGCGAGGCTCGCTCCTCTCTTTTTTGCTCCGGAAAAAGATAAGTCGGCTTCTCGCTCGAGACGCTGGTCAGCGTAAAAGGTCGAAAACAGTCGTGTCCTCTTCGAGCACCACGAAACGACTGACTGACGGCGACTACTGCGAAAAAGCCAAATCGCGACGCCTAGTGGTAGGCGGCGGCTAAACCGGAAGTTCCGGCGCTTCGCAGCCTGTCAGCAGTCAGAGTGCCCCCGACCTATCGAACGATGCCAGCGTATACAGCGGAGCAAAGGTGAAGCGCTTTTCGTAAACAAACAAATTCATTAATTTGCTTTCCCGGTTATACAGAAATAATGAGTAACGGTACTGTTATTGATATCATATTCCTGTATAAACACCAAATGTATAAATACCAAAGTTTCTTAATATATAGTTTTAAGTTCATACTATCTAAAGGATGTAAATGATGCATACTTAATTTTCAAATATACTTTGTAATATATGTAAAATAAAAATTAATCAAACATCATAGCAAAGTTGAACAAATAGAATCAGATAAAATTAATTCACAGTTTTATGTACTATTACTTATGGACTATATTCCACGTAAGTTCTCATTTCAAAAAGTAAAATACACACAATTAAGTTACTATAAGTTATGTTCATTGTAAAATTATTCTATTTTAGTAGACTATTGCGACGGTTTTCCAAATCTTGAAGGAGTTGGTTTTAGTAACTGGATTATACATGTAAGTATATATATATATATATATATATATAATTTGTATTTTTATTAATTTGGTAATATATAGCTACTTTGCTTTATAATATGTGTAAATTTTTTTTTCAGAATTCCAATACACATCCCGTATATTATGATTTCAATGATCAATGTAGACTTAACGATATATGCTTTACCATAGAAGATGATCATATGTAAGAAATGTTTTATGATTTTAATATTATTTATTATATTGCCATAATTAGAATTATGGTCTTCTAATTAAATAAATATTTTTTAGAAAGTTAACCGAAAGTGAGTTTAAAAAAGAACCACGTATAAGTATATCACCGACTGTTGAAGGATCATTGAAAACACTTTTTATGATTGTAACAATTCGTATAAAGGATGGAACTTTGGGTGGAAAAATATGCATTCGCAACAAATCTAATCCAGATAAAAATACTAATTTTGAGTATGAATATTAGAATCTAAGAAACCAGTTAGTTTATGCATTTGAAATTCTGAACGTTGATAATGAACGAAACATTAAATTAAAGTTTCTTATTTTGGTTAGAATTCATTGGAGTGGCTTTAGTAGTGACTGCAAGAGTGAGAAGTGACGGAATAGAGTTATAAGTTTTTAAATGTTTTAAGTAGCCAAATTTGACTAAATTTGAAAATGGCAAAAATATTTCGTTCACCATGAACGTTCGAAATTTCAAACACCTGTTAGTTTCAATCAATTAATATTCAATATTTTTTCAGATTGTGTTTAGAAGAAGCTGTAATCAAAATGACTATTGGATTATTATTTTGTGGGAATGATTTAAGTTATGATCATTTCAAATATACATTTCCAAAATATGAGATGTCTTTTCATTATAAAGACAATTCCCAAAAGATATCAATTTTTGATGAAATAACAGATCCAGACAAAAGTAAGAGTTCTGTATTAAATTTGTATTTTTATTTTATTAATTTTGCAATTATTATTTTTAGGGCAGCTATTAGAACAATTTATGCTTGAACACCTAATGATAGATTTAAGTCCATCAATTGAATTTTTCACGCTATATAAACTTGGCTTCGAAGAAACAGAAGCTTTTCGTAGATTTGATTCTAAAGTGAATATATTAAGGTATACACAGATCTGAAATATTCATGGTGTTAAAGAAAGCAGTTACAGCAATAATTTATTTATATTTTTTTTCAGAATTCACAATAGATGGATACATAAAGCTTTCAACAATTTAATAACAGAAATTATCAATTTATCAAATTCATTAATTGAAAAGGAACCATTTAAATTATTTTTTAAGAAAATACTAGGTCTTTCACAAGAAAAAAATGAAACATTTCTTAAGATTTACAAAGGTTTTTTAACTGGCTTAAACTCATTACGAATGTTAGAAAATAAAGATGTGATTGTTTCATATAAAGATGATATAGTATGTTTACATGCTCCAGTGAAATTTGAAAAATTATATGTAAGTATTTGTTGTAAATTACATTTTCATATGAACTGATAGAAATAAGACTAATAGTTTGTCTTAATTCTTCAAACAGCTCCATTTTACAGAAGTTATTGATAATGGAATTGAAGAGTCTGAGCCAGACAATAAATTTAATAGAAAGCAGAAATTATACTTAGAAGAATGTTATTTTGTACTTTCTCTTAATAAATTGGATGAAAATAAAGTAAAATTTAATTCAATAGATTTTAGAATGAAACTTTTCATGTAAGCTATACATATTTGATATGATTTACTTCCGTTTTTCTAAAAACTAATAAGAAGTTTTTTAAATTTATACAGACGGCCTGTGACAGAGAATAATCCAGTATGTTTAGCTCTTGACTATTTAATATTACATGAAATTGAAGAAACTATTAAGTCATATTTAATAAGAGCCTTGGAAGATGATAAACTTCATAAGCTTGCTATTAAACCAGACATTGAAATAGAATATTATAAGAACGATTTTGAACTGGAAGATGTTGAATATCAATATCGTACATACATTTCTGATAATGGATTGTTAAATTTATACAGAAGTGAATAATGTGCGTCTATTTTATAAAGTCTTTTTTAAAACCTTTTTTATTGAAATATAATGTAAATGAAAGTATTACTCATGCTCGGCGAATAAGCGTGATATCTTAAAGTATAGTGTATAAAGATGTACATGGAATAGAGTGTTTAATTATAATTCATTCCGTGACAGTTATATTTGTATAGATGCGCTCAGTATTTTTTTAGAAAAATGTGATAAAAATTCACTGAAACAAAAACGAAAGTGAATAAATTTTTATAATTTTATTAAAACTTTGTGTAATGCATATAATTTTCATTTCCAATTGATTTACCATATAGCGAAATCACAATTACTTTCGAAAATTTCATTCATCCATTCCAGCTGAACTCAAAAATTTCCACATACCACCTTAAGAAACTACCATTCGGTGGTCACCTAAAAATCACGTATATATTATATATGTGCATACCATATAATATCCCCCGATATAATTTAGTCGTCCCGAAACTGCGCTTATACACCGTGTCGACCTGGCAAATTAACTTCAGTATCGTGTCCCTCTCTCTCTTTCTGTCTCCCAAGTTAACGACACAGAGGCCCGTCGAGTGTATCGCATTACACGAGGGGGGACGTAATATTTCCCGACTTTGCACGGCGCGTACAGGCTCTAATTATAGGTCGGCCGAAAGTTCGCGTTTTACACACACACACACACACACACATGCACGCGTACATCTATATACGTGTAGTATTCGTAAGTATATTATAGATATTTTATGCGCAGAAATGCATATATATACTATAGGATATGAGTTTTCCGTTTAATCCTTGACAGAAAGAAGAAAGAAAACAAAGCTGTATAAGCGTAGGGAAATTAAGAGAAAAGACCGGCTGCGATAACGAATTGCGAGATGTGTGACATATATACACGTTGGGGGGGGGGGAGTGAGAGCAACGCTCGAAAATATTTATAAAGGCATGAAAGCCTGGCCCTTTTTGATAGCGCGCAAGAGCTTGCAAGTTGACGCGTGTGTGTCGTGGAACGTCAAGACTACGTTGACGTGTGTTCGCGTTTCAGGATTATATGTTACGTTTTTCGAATGCGCTTGTGATGTCGTTTTGGTTGATGTCTGGGTTGTAAATTGATGATGAGGAGCGAAAAGTAGTTGAATGCGAAAGCTTGTAGAGACTTTTGTTAAATTATAATTGTATAGATTGTTATCTACTTTTCTTATTATATTATATAGTTTATTAGAAACGTCGAAGATGTAGGCAAAGCATTTTTATATAAACAATTCGTTTTTAATTAAGGATACTGTCGCTATGTATAATCGTTATCAAAAGATAAATAATTTTATTTAAATAACAGCTAATCGTGAGCAAACTGCGTGCCTTATACGTTTTTGTAAAAAGTTTATAATATTCAAATCGCATTTCCGCATATACTATAAGTAGTTACTATACTAATTTTTTGTATATTAAAAAATCGTTAATTTTATTATTTTATATAACTAATAATCGTAGTTACAATTTTTTCATAAAAAAAAATGTACATATTTTTTCGCAGATTTCTAATTAACAGGCCCCGCGTAAAATTTATTTCTCACTCGAATCCATCCATCGACAGCAAATTATCTATTAGACATATAAGATACATAAACCTCGCACGACCCGCGAGGTGTATTAAGAGAGCATACATATACAGATACACATCAACGACTACTATGTGATTATCAGCGTATATATCCCGGAACGAAAATACACGGCGCGTCTCGCCGTCACCTCCTTCTCTCTCTTTCTCTCTCTTTGCTCCCGCTGGAAAAGCGAAAACACACGAGCGCGCGTCGTACATTATACACTTCTACCCGCGTACTTGCCACACAGTTATCCGAAAAGTGGAGCGCGCTGCAAGAGGGAAATTGCGGAGCGAAAGAGAGAGAGAGAGAGAGAGAGAGAGAGAGGTCGAGTGGTAGCCGTACGGTGCAAAGTCGTCAACGAGTCGCATACACATGTATATGTATATATACGTACACTTTCGCGTAGAAGAAGAGAGAGAGAGAGAGAGAGAGAGAGAGAGAGAGAGATAAAAAGCAGAGATGAGAGCTGGGGACAGACCGCAAAGGTGGAGACGATGATGAGGAGGAAAAGGAGGAGGAAGAAGAAGGTAAGTAAGCCGCGAGTGTCGGGGACGTCGTCGTATATAGAATAACGCGGGGGACGATGATCGTGGTAATATAATGCCCGGTATGTATAGGGTTATCGAGTGACCCAAGCTGTAAACCTGAGATTATTCAAAGCTTGTATAGATATTGTTATAGTATCGTCGAATTGTTACAAAGCTGTGGTTTTGATATAAAAAAGTTATTCTTTGTGAAGAGCTTGTGGAAGTTAAAAGATGAACTTTTCAATTCGTTAAAGTATACATAAGCTAATTTGTTATATATATATAACAGCTAGTTTTATAGTTAATGTATAAAGCTCAAAACATTGTACATGATCGTTACCTTATACTAATAATTTTACTATATATAATAAACCAAGAAACAATAAACAATTCGCGTTTTACAACATCCATACCCACATACATACCGATCATTCAAAATCTACCACGTACACATATTTATACCCACAAGAAGAACAAGAACGCACTCCGCATGCTTTCTCAACATTCGAAACCTCTTTTCGTCCGCAAGCTCTCTCATGACGGTCCACATACCCGTCAACTTTCCCTCTCTTATTCTCCCCACCACTATAAACTCTCGCGCGTGCGTCTCACCCATCGTCGGCTGGTACAGCGCAGCCGGCGCGTATAGCACACACAGCCTCCCCCGTGTGTATGATGATGATGCTTGGCCAGTAGTGCGCCCGCGCGCGCCGACGACGATGCCGCCGCGCAGCCGCTCGAGTATAACCAGTAATTGCTGTTATACTCTCTTCTCCACCTAGAGACGCGTTCGTTCGTTATCCCTCTCTTACGAAAATCATTTGCGAAGTTCTGTGCACAGTGTAATTATCCTTTTCGTGAGTGTATAGGGTACAACAAAAATTGCTGTGCGGAGGTTACGTAGAGGAAGGAAATCAAGAGGATATATACGTATACGTCAGGGTAAGTGATGGATACAGGAGAGGGAGAGAGAGAGAGAGTCGCGGTGGTGGTTCGATATCCGAGCCGCAGCTCTCTCTCTCTCTCTCGTCCTCCCACCCCTCCCCAAAGAGAGAGAACCGAGCTTGATGCCCCTCTGTGCTAGAGAGAGAGCTTGCGGCTCTTTATTAACTCGTGGCGGCGGCGGCGGTAGCGGCCTAGGCGTCCATGGCTGAGCGAGGTCCCGGTGTATGTATGTATGTATGTGTCTGAGGTCGCGTCTGGGAGGTGAGAGCTTGACAGGATGTATATGTGTGTGATGCCTGTGAGGGGTCGTGGTATAAGAGAGAGAGAGCTTTCGACAACATGCCAGAGGTGCTGGAGAACTTGTCGTATGGGTGTATATACGTGAGATGCAGGTTCATGGTAGTATTATAGATTTCTGGTTCTGATATAATTATATTATTGTTGGTGTTGTTGTTGTTGTTATTTATTAAAGAATGGAATAACAGAAAGTTCACCGCTTTTGCTTTATATCCTCATCCATATATGAGACTCTCACACGACAGCTATTACAATATACAATAGACTATACAAAAAGCTCTTGGGACGCGAATGACCGCGACGAGGTGTTTTAATCCGCGTATATATACCTCAATATATACCCAAGTTTGCGTGACCAGAGTTATTGTATATATCCCGTATGTAATATATATATATATATATATATAGACTTGCACGCTACGCTCTGTCGCCGCGGTGAATATCGCCTCGATTGATTGGCAATTAGTGACCGCGTGTAATAATACATAGTATATGTAGCTGTTGATTCGCGCGATTACATATATATATATATCTGTGCAAGTGCTTTTATTCTTTCCCTATATATCGTCTATATATGTAATAATCCTTCGACACCGCACCAACTGCAGAAACTTTATAATTAGATAACAAATACACACTCCATGCGTTGTTTTACCAAACAACCATGTTATCCTTCGTTACTCACCTACACAAACATGTATCTACCTCCTTTCCTATATACCGCACACGAGTGCATACTTATTCTATATACACATACGCACGCGCGGACCTTAACTACCCTCGAAAATTCGCGCAAAAGTAAACAAGGGGATGTACGTATATATATACACTTACAAATATAATATACGCGCAGGCGCGCCCGTTCGGTATATATACACACACGTTAACCGCGTGGCGAGCATGCACATACGGTATATATATGCACACATATTATCTATACTTTATATACACACACACACACACACACATACATGTATAAACACATAACATTCTTCTTATTGTGTGTGTATATGCGATATATCAATGGTATGCGAATATATATACGTCGTTTTGTACAGTCCAGGAATGCCGATCATTGACTCATTCGGTCCTCCCCTTCGCGGGTGTACATACTCTATTTGCACGTTATATATTGTCAGAGGGAGCTGATATAATGAGGAACGCGTACATGTGTGTATTATAAACTTACCAGGTACGTTAATTCACGTGTATAAATGCGAAATGAAAAAAAATGAAATGAAATAATGAAGCGCTTGAGCGCTCGTGTCTCTTTGATATTATTATACCTATCGTGAATTCATATACTACTACACTCCATCGACGTTCATTAAAATCTCTTATACATTATATCATCATATTCCATCGCCGTTTTGATATATATATATATATATATATATATATATATAAAAAATTTCTTTCACGTAAATACGTAATACATACACCCACACATACTTACACACACCTACACTACGCGGTAAAACCGTTTTCCACCGTTAAATCCGGCCGCCCGCCGGCGTATAATCCCGCGTGTGCATCCGGCGTCGGCGGCGCGCCGTTTCAGCTTCATCCCTTTGATTCCGCGCTTTATGGTATGGCTGTGAGGTATAAATTTTCCGCGGCAACGGCAGCCGGACGTAGTAGTATGCACCGTCGTCGTAGCGTAGAGAGTCGGCGCCTCCGGATACCACGATGATGGACGTTCCACGGGAATTTCCCTAATTAGATGGGCGAAAGTTGTAGTAGTCGTAGTCGTAGTGGTTATTTTTTTGTATTATACATTTATACATACACGTGGCGGAAAGTACATATATGTGTGGTATTGGGTTCGAGAGGCTGTTGAGAAAAGTAGAACAATAGCTTCTCTCTCTCTCTCTCTCTCTCGGTCGCTCAGAGAGATTGAAATAAACAACAAGTAGTAGAAGTAGACGACGACGATGACGCGAACAATACCTGCCGATAAATGTGTCTTCGTTGTCATTATGCCGCGTGTATATAACGTATAGGTATATGTAATCGAACGGCTATTCTTAGGTAATGAAATTTCCCCTTCGCGGTCCCTAAGGAAGCAGCGCAAAGTGTATCTGTATATATATACACTAACCGAAGGGCGCGTACACACGTAAATAACGAGCGGTCCATGAATTTTCAATGACGGTTGTGCCCCTGGGAGGTAACCGAAGTAGGCCGATAATCACGCTCGCGCTTTTTTTCCTCTTTCTCTCCGCTATACCCGAATTTCGTACAAGAAGAGATACATTATTTATTCGCACCCTCGAGAAACTCGTATATACATGAAACGACTCTATTTGGTATATCAGAGCTCTTTTATCTGCATGTATAAATACTACATATATACACGGTTGTGGCGGTCCTGTTCCCTTTCTTTTCTTTTCTTTTCTTTTTTTTTATGGAATAAACCTTTGCGGGCTTTGTAATTTACGGTAATAACTAATGGAAGAGATAAGGATGTATGTATATGTGTGTGTGTGTGTGAATACCCGGCTTAGCCGAATGAAATCCCTGTTGTTAATCTCTTCGCAAGCTCACGCGTATATGTATATGTGTAGTTTAAAAAAAAAAGGTAGAAAAAAAGGGAACGTTCCATTAGAATGTTCCCCTCTTTTCTGTTTTTTCTTCTTACTAAAAGTCGCCGCACGACAAAAACCGCGACCAAGAAAAATGGCACAATCTTATCTCTTATACCGTAGAGTAGCGCGCAAGGAACATACTATTTTTCATCCTTCGCATTTTTTTCTTCCGTCGTTCCTTCTTCTTCTTCTCCGTGTCGTACTACAATGGTTACACTACCTATATATATACACGTCTTATCAGCACGGCACCCTTCGAAAACAAAATTTTCTCCGCACTTCTTTTTTCAAAAATCTGCGCATATCAAAAAGTTATATTTACTCCCATCGCTCATCTTTTCGTCGTTGCACTTCGCTGCGCTAGCACATAAATTAATATAGCTCTATATATACGTGTATATACCTATATATACACGTAGAATCGCAGCGACGAAGTTTTTGGACGCAAGCCCCAGTGCGATTATTTATCCCCGCTCCGTCGACCGTGAAACGCGCCCTCCTTTTTCGCTCGTTCACTCGCGTTCCCTTCGCCTTCGAAATTAATGTGTTTGTTATACTTTGGTCCGTCGTGGGATATATCATATATATATACACACATACATACTTTCTCCGTCACACATATATACATATACGCATATACGCAAGGGATGATTAATTATCTCAGTTCCGTTAATGTATGTACTCCGGAAGAGAGAGAACCTTCGAGGATCCACCTGCGCGAGCAACGTATACGATCGTACCTCCCTCGGGAATTTCGCGATTTATGTATATCGGGAGAGAGAGGAGAGGAGAGGAAAGGAAAGTTATCGCCAGATATTAGGTGTCTGTCTGTATATGTATGTGTGTGCCTTATAGCTCTTCGCCCGGGAATTCATCAGAGGGAATCTCTCTCTCTCTCTCTCTCTCTCCCCGTTGGGTCTAATTCTTCGACGCCCTTGTGTATGTTTGTGCTTGAGTCTCTTCTCTCCTGTGTTTATGGGAAAAGTTGTATGGAAGTAGATGGAGAGAGAGAGAGAGAGAGCAAATGGTATGAGAGTTTTAATGGGTTGTTAATGATCGTTGTATTACAGCGCGCGAATAATAACAGTTCCGACGTGCCAAGCGCGCAGGTGGGTTTTCGATGTAAACGAAAAGCCGGATGCTGTAGTGTGTATAGGTATGTACGCGAGCGTTTACAACGTTTAGTGCATAATAATGAAGGAGAAGCAAACAACAACAACAACAGTACGAAGGGAGGTGTAGTAAGGTTAATTTACCAAATGTTATTTCACTCTTAGTATTATGCGAATAATTGCTAAATGTTTGTGTATGGCGTCTGTTTTCATTTTCGCTGTAATTAAAAATGACCCCGTGGCGCGTTCAGCAAGTGTAATAACAATGTATAATTTTATTACTGAGTGTATGTTGGTGTCTTGAGTCGTAGATTATTAAAACTGGATTCCGTATATATAAATGCGTTGGTATATAGTTATATACTTAAATAGAATTTCGGAGTTCGCACGTAATGTTCCGTATACGATACTTTATATTCTTGTACAATATGTAAAGAACAAAAAAGAGATTTTTTCGCAGCAACAGCAACAGTCTAATTAGATTTAGCACGGTTTTGCTAGTGTATTAATTATTATATTTACTTTATTCGTTCTACATTAAACGGGATATCTCTGAGTTGGCTGCTTTAAAAGTACGCAAACGTCACGGCACATCGTCACTCCTAGGAAAACTAGAACATCTCGAAAAAGACCTATTTTAATTTGCCATTTTAGGGTACCACAGAGTCAAATGAATTTGTCCAAGATCAGATAAACTTAAAATATACGAATTATGCCTCTAGTTAATCGAGTCCTGGACGAATTCGTTATACTCTGGTGCTTTTAAATGGCAAATGAAAATCGGCCTTTTTTAGATGTGCTAGTCTTCGTAGGAAGCGACGACATAACGTCGAAATGTACCTAAAACAATTTTTTAGAACATTATATAAACATATAAAAAAAGCAACCCATCGCCCTCCCCTATATATATATTTATTTAAAGCAGTCTAGGCCACCACATATACAACCGCTGTATATACTCTCTTCCAAATAACAACACCAAGCTTTTCTTTTCCATGACAGCTGCTGCTTCTCTCTCTCCCACCCACCCACACGCACACTCATCGAGCAGCAGCAGTACTCACTCGAGGGTCGCCGAAAATAGCCATATACACGTACTATATACGTCTGCATCACCCATCATATCTCTTCAGCCTCTAGACTGACTCTACGCGTTGGAACGTCTCGGTTCCTGCGCGTGTGGTATTATATAGTATAAGAGACAAAGGCAAGAGAGAAGGAGGAGGAGGGGAGACCATCGTACAATCCAATACCAATCCACGGTACCATTGCGATGATCAGGTGACAAGATTGTATACACGGAGAGAGAGCGAGCAAGAGGAGGCGAGTATACAGAAATGACAATGCAGGCAAGCTTCTGCTGCTGCTACCGGCGGTGGCCGGGTGGCCGATAGATCGTCATTGAGAGAGAGAGAGAGAAAGAGGGACTAATACTACGATAGCACGTGTACATCTATAGATATATACTTTGCTGACAGAGAGCGAGAGAGAGAGAAGAGAAGAGAAGAGAAGAGAAGAGAAGAGAATTGCGAGAGAAGAGAGAGGAGAATCGATGGGACGAGCGAAGATGGCGACGAGGCGGCTGCTCGGGTCTGCCACGGTGCTGCTACTGCTGATGCTACTGCTGGGAGCTTTGGACGAGTGCCAGGCTGACGAAAAAGGTAACGCACTTTCCACCGTCGCCTGTAGTAGTAGTATGGTAGTAGTAGGGACGATGAAGAAGAAGTGTTGAGACTAGCGCGCACGCGCTGATGAATTAATGAACGTAGTTATGCCGATTTTTTTCTTACTTTTTTTTTTCTCTTTATATATAGGGAATGATTACAGAGGATGTGTATTGACCGAAATTGGATTGTATTATAAGATTTTTTTAACAAAAACCTTAGTACATATAGTTCGAAGATGTTATCTAGGAAATTGCAAGGATCTTTTACGAGAACGTGTATTTAATTTTACGGGAAAGTCGCAACGACAAGCGAGCTTTTAAACTCGTTCGTTCGAAAATAACCTCCCCGTGAAATTAACTCTATTGCTCTATATAATGCCCGTCAATTAGCGCGCGAGTTAAAGTCTAAAAATACACACTGATCACGAAACAACCATATATGTATATATTCTGTATACTATACTAGATTTTGAAAATCAATCGGAACAACGAACAATTGGCACTACTCGTATAGCTCTCTCGATATAATGGCTTTATATAGTCGACGTTGCTCGCTTGGAACGAAAAAAAAGTCGTAAAATATTATATATCCGCGAGGACTAGGCGAAGCGAAGCGAAGTTTTTAAAGCGAGACTATACTACGACGGGTGCGGAGTCGGCGATGCGAAAGTGAAAAACGACGGGAGTATATAGTGTAACGTGCGATATATTCGAAAGGTCTTGCGTGCAATAATCGCGGATATATAGTTTTTTTTTTATTTCGCGGTTATTCAATATAGGTATGTACAGTGATGAGATCTTTTTAGTATATATACGCGTATGTTTGTTTGCGAATCGCGCGCGTGCGACCTTCGATATGTTCCTCTTCGTTCCCTTCGCAAGTTATCGTATATATCTGCACACGCACACACATATAGTTCTCGAAGTCGCGCTGCGAGAAAGTTAAGTCATTGCACGACTATATATCTCGTCGTCGGCGTGTCCCTCCGCGCGAAGGGAGAAAAAGCGCGTCGTCGTCGTCGTCGGCGACAAACACGAGAGAGAGAGAGAGAGAGAGAGGCGCAGACTTTTTGCGTCTAATTTTAGATTTAAGACGAACGTGAACGCGCGTCTCTCTTTTCTCCTCCCTCTCGTAGAACTTTCTCTCTTTCCTTAGCGTTCGTGCACACGAAAACTTGTCGTTTCCATTCCACGCTTTGAGAAAAATATTCGCGGGTGCGAAAAAGCCGCCGACGGTTCTATACAGCACTTGTCTCGTGAAAAAAACGTGAACGCGCGGAGAAAGAGAGAAGAGAAGAGAGCGCGGTATAAGCGCTTAATGGCCCGAGCGAGCGACTGAGAGTGCTATAGAACTGAGGCGAATGGAAATAAACTGGAGAGGGCGGCAAAGGGAGGGAAGGGGAGGAGGGAAATTTACGAGGACGCGCGCGAGAGAGTGAAGAGATGGTTATAAGGGGGGCGGTGAATGCCGGTGGGGTGTTCGCAAAGTTAGAGGGCATAGCGTGGGTAATTAGAGAAAAGAAAACGTACGGTGTATAAGGTGCCTGGTGCCTGGGTTCGGATGATTGGAGTAATTGTAGATGCGAAGGGGTTTGGGCATAATTTAATGATAGTTTATACCTATATAAGGCGAATGTACTATGGGGGACTTATAAGAGAAACAGTTTTTTGTCGCATTGCAACGCGAGCCGCTGTTTTCCTCTCGGAAGTTTTTAAAATATCGCGCCATGTCGCGTCTGCAGCACATGCAGCTGTACGTTAGTGTAGCTCAAAACAAACAGAACGTGAAATAATGATGATAATTCGATTGACGCTAAAGTTATATAAAGTGTTGTAATTGGAGAGCTTTTGGTAGTTTTGAAGTTTATAATTCGGGTGGTGTAATAAAACATTAAAACTATATAACGGTTAGGCGTTCAATTAACTAAGTTGGTGATCAACGATTGCTATAATGCGACTTATCATAGCTTTCGCTTGAATTAAATAAACATTTACACTTTCGTCTAGTATCACCTTTATTTTATTTATCCAGAGTACAAAATACAACTACAGGTGACATGTCAATACACCAAATATATATACAAGATAGAAAAACACTTCTCACAGAATAAACTCAAAGTATAGATATATTTTGTCTATACATACATCCAGATGTCAGTCACTTGTAAATTTTTGTTATTCACCTTAACCGACAACAAAAGAAGAATATATACAATTTGCACTTATATTTCAGTGTCCTTTTACGGCGCGAGCTACATCCATCTATCGGTACAAGAAGCGAAGAATGCTACAGACATAAGCTTTCGGTTTCGCACTCACCTGGCGGATGCAATGTTACTACTAGCCGCAGGCAAGATCGACTACTGCCTCATCAAGCTTGAGTCCGGCAGGCTTAAGGTACGCATTCTTGGATCTTTTCTTTTCTTTTTATATATATACACTCACAAGTATACATATGTACACGCGCGGCCTAGTTTCTACATTTCAAGTGTAGCAGAAGTAGCAACAGCAACTTATATATATATATACACACACACACACACACACACACACACACACACACACACACACACACACACACGAGTATATAGAGCAATGTAGGAAAAAGAGGGAATTAATTATCCACCTATACATGCGCGCGTGTAATTCGAGCGCGAGATGTGATATTCTCGAGGAGGAGAAGAAGGCGCGCCTCTCGAGTTGTAGTATATATATATACGATTCGTGAAAACAGACAAGCGCGCGAAAATATATGTATAAGTACGCGAGTCTTTTTATATGGAGGATGATACTTGTCGGTGGATCTGCGATGTGCTGTAGAGAGAGAGAGAGAGAGAGAGGCGCATCGTTTTGAGAGTCGTGGGAGAATGAGAGCGAACGGTGTTTGTGTGTACGCGATGAGAGGCATGTTGTATATATACGTATTTTCAAGAGTCATATAGCTGTACTATATTATCTGTGTGGGTATACTTATATGTCGTTTTGAAAATCGAGTATGCTTTGGTCTTAAAGCGCGCGCTCGGTGGGATATTCATTTGAGGTGTGTATGCTCGGTTACAAGTGTCGTTTTAGGTAAAGTACGCTTAACATTTATATTCCTTTAGATGTTGGGAAATATGTAACATCTACTGAAAAGAGAAATTTTCATTTTTCTAACCAAGAATAAATCACTCGTAGTTTATTATATACGTTATAAGTGCCTTAGACGATAAAGGACCGAATTTTCGGTATATAATACTCACAATCAGGCACAAGCATCTGCACAACCACAGCTAATGTAAATATACACATGCGGACAAACAATATCCTGGGATGCCTGATAAATCGTTCCTCGCGTGTGTGTGTGTGTGTGTGTGTGTGTGTGTGTGTGTGTGTGTGTGTGTGTGTGTGTGTGTGTGTGTGTG
>JAYJLV010000001.1:2666599-2695791 GCA_036873485.1 Torymus texanus | reverse complement strand
TTTTTTTGAGCGTTAGGATCTAATATTGCAGCTTTCATTATATTTCTATACCCAAAAACTTATCCCAAAGTTTGAGCCAAATCCAGGACCCGAAGGTAGTGCACTACTGGTTAGTCTGTATAAGTATTAGACCATTGAAGTATTAGGGTCATAAGATTTTTATAAGAAATCTTAGTCCTCTGAGGTACTCCTAAACTGGTACTTCATAACTCTTAAATAAACCGCTAAAATCTTCGAAATTCCTGATAAAATCCTACTCCACATCTACAAAAGTTTTCGCAGTAAATAATCCCTTTGCCTAGAACCATTAAAAACAACAACTAATAATCTAGCTTTGCATCTCCGTTCCATCAATACCATATAATTTCCTATTCCAACAGAGGAAAAAATCCTTCAATCGCCACACTGCACCACCTCGTAGGCTTCCTTTTCCTACTACGTGCATTCTCGACAGCACTTATTATTCACCACGAACGCGGCTCAATCGTCGCGTGGAGTGCCGAAAAGCCGCGAGATTTATGCCGCAAGGTGCGCCCATGGTTCGGTCTTATGTAGACGCGGACACGAGTGAAACGAGACGACGCATATCGCAATTATTCAAATTGCGCAGATAGAGAGAGAGAGAAAGAGGTTTTCGACGATTTCGAGATCCAAGAGAGAAAGAGAGCCATTAAGACGACGGTTCGATGTTTGCGTTAGGAATCGTGGTTGGTTGTTGGAGTAGAGACCGATGGTATTGATTTTTCTCCTACTGGACACAGTTGAATAATTGAATGGAATAAAATTTGCGAATGTACATATGGAATTACATTAGTTGCGACTTGCATCCTTAAAAAAAAATTCTCTCACCATGGCGAATAACGACGCTTTTTCATTTCTTCGATTCCACGTCACGATTCGACCGAACCCCCGTGTCGTAAGATATATCATCTCCCACCGTGTAGATGATGCACACCGATGGGGATTAGGACACCCTGCGGACGGGTAAAATGCTACTAAGTCGCAAGCTTAAGTCCACGACACGCTTGTGCATCACATTTTTCATTTTTTTCTTTATACTAAGAGAACGTTTGAAGAACTAATTGACGATGCGTGCGTAGGCTCGTTACATGAAAGTATAAGTTGTTGCTCCCTCTCTTCGTATAGAAAGTTTAACTAAATTAATTAAAGCCTCGCTGCGGGACGTCGATGTAAGATAAGCACGCGTGTATATGCCTCGTTATCAATCACTCAGTGCGATCACTGTCTGGAAAAGGGGAGAGCAAGTGAGAATTAAGGATACATGCGAGGTAGGAGTTAATGAGAGCTTAGGTGGGCAGAGGAAATAGTTTTTCGTTTGATGTAAACACTTTTCTTTTAATGTCGGGAAAAAAAATTTAAATTATTACAGTAAGTTAACTTTCCTACACATTTTACATCAAGTCTCTTTTCTACTATAAAACCTATGCGAATCTTTTGCGCGATCCTTTTCATCTAGCGACAGGTAAAACGTAAAAAACCTTATACACCCTCACCGCTATCCAATAGCAAATTAACCGTCGCTGTCTACTTTTACCCCCTTTTTTAATTGTTCGCGACATATACACACACTAGAATAAAAACCATTCGCTCGACGCGACTCGTGATTGATCGAGGGCCACACGCGAGGCTTGTAAATCTGTCCGTCGACAAATTGAGAGACGAGGTGTGTGTGTGTGTGTGCGCCTTCACGATGCGTCGTGAATCTTCTTCCTGTGGCAGGATTCGAAGTTCAGCTGACTTTCGGCTTTTTGTGTATTGCAAGTGTAGGGATACAATGAGGATGTTCGAGTGTATAACAAAGTGGAAGAATAGGGAGGCAGTTTGACGCGTATCGCACGAGTAAAATTAATTTCAATGAAAGCGTGTTTAAGTTCGTTCGGTAATTGTGGTAGAAACTTATGGTGAAATTTTGGAACGAGAAAACGTCTAGTGAGGGGAAACTTTACTGACAGAATGTTGTTGTGCTATTTTATAGTACTACACGTTTGTTATTTATGTAATGTATAATATAGTATGATGATATAAAGTAATAGTATATAGATTGCGATCAATGGTGCTGAGTATTAATTATTTGTTAGAAAAGTTCGATGTAAACGTGTCTTATTTCTTAAATATAATTTTCCAAATTATACATCAAAATATGTCTAACCGAAACATTCGACGAAATTTAATCATATTATTCCTTACATTCAAATACTGTTGCATACCAACGTTGAAATACACGCCCGCCACCAGCATATTTCCCCTCAACCGCTCTTTTCATTTCGACCTCTCTAAGAAAAATTTTTTTTCCTTCCCTGTGCAATTCCAGTACTCCACCTTATACTACCACTATACTAGTCCGTGAAAACTCAAAACTAAAATTACAGACTCACCGCAGTCTCTTCCCTCTCCCAAACGATTATAAAAACGGCACCGTACCGTCTTGGCAATATCGCGTATTGCCGCGTACCACTACCGCAGTATTACACCAACCTAGGGAAAACGTACTCGCGAAATTGCACTTAATTCTACGGAAGGACTGTAGTGAGCGCGAGATTGTTTAGTCGCTGTGTGTCTCTTCTTCTTCTTCTTCTCCGCGACGACGACGACGACGACGACGACGACGACTACTCCGATATTGCACGTTGCTGCCGTCACGAAAAAGGAGCAGAATTTTCAATATCCTCGCGTAATCATCTTTCTCATTTGAACGCAAACAGCAACGCGTATATATGCAATTTCAATAAACCAGGAGTCGCCGCGGTTTATTCGCTACTCTTCGAGAAAGAGAAAAAGAGAGCGTGGGTATAAAACGCGTATAATCGTCGGTTGTGGAGAATATAGAGATGAAGGTGAGTGGAAGAAAGATACACAGGTGATATAGGGAGAGAGGAAGGTTTTCTTTTTAACAGCTGTTTGGGAGCTTCGTTTTTAACGTATTTTCTAGAGTTTTAGAATTTTTATGGATTTGATTGATACTAAAAAACACCAGTGTTTGGAATTATTTATCTATCTACGACTACCTTATTTAATTTGTAAAGTGCCATTTATCAAATCTATCCTGTAATTTAAATTTTATAAAAATATGTCATTTAGAAAAAAAAGAATTAATCAGTTTACTAAATAGAAAAGTTTTCTATATAATAAAAACATGCGTTACAATTTCCATACTTCATTTCATTTCTTCCATGTATATATACCAAAAACATTTCCAACCACCTAAAGAGAAAACCTCCAACGACTTTGCAAATCAACTCTGTACAGGGTAAAATTCTATTATTACCAGCAGGCATGAGGCAAGCCATTCAACCGCCTTATAAGCTGCTACGACAGCGGACTCTCATCTCCCACTTAGCAAAGAAATGACGTCGTTCGCCGACGCTCTTGCAGCACGCGTGGAATGGGAAATAATGCGGGCTCAGCCACTTCCTTCCAGCCTCTAGGGAATTACAATTTCGGCCGTTCCCGCATACTAGAGACCAGTGGATTTATCAACGCGTGTAGACTTGTTAACGTCTCGTTTTTGTGGTTGGAATAGTGGATTCAGAGCTTTTTATTTTTTTAAGCTTCATCGGATATACAATACACTTCAAATTCTTCATTACCTGGATTTCTCAACACCACGATTAATTCTGCTATCTCACGTTTCCTCTAAACAACCCTTTACTAACCTTCGCTCACAGTAACCTCACCTCTTGCAAAAAAAAAAAAAAAAAATAAAGATCCAGTCACGCGTAGCTGCCAACTCGAGCCGACGTGTGCGCGCGCGTTTTAACGGCAATTTCGCGGCGGAAAAAACGAACTCGTCCGCCCATGAAATTGTCCCGCGGAAAAAGGACGACTGCAACTGCATACTGGTGCTTGCGTGTGTCACGGTCGAGCGAAGGTCGCGGTGGAAAAATCGCAATTAATCGCGTTTGATTACCGGTCTGAGCGTGAGTCTCTCGTTTGGTTAATCCCTGGGCGCTTTTCTTTTTTGTTTCGTTTTTTTTTTATTTTGGGTTCTTTTTTTGGCGCAGGGTTTTGTAATCGGGTTGTGACGCGGTTCGCCGGTTTGTAAATGTTGTCTTGGTGAAGGGGGATATAGGGTATATGCTGGTGGTTGTGTGTAGAGGTAACGGGCTTTGCCGAAATGCGGATGTATACGTGTAATTAGAGTATTGTGGCTGTGTTCTGTTTGGAACAATGTGTGTTTCGCGTTGTTTAATTGAACGTTTGCATTTTTATTTAAATGGTTTTCGTTTTTTTTTACAGGTAGTCTATAATTTAAGTTGATTTAGTAAGCGTCGATTCTATAATTATCAGGTATGCATTTTCTTGTAATTATAACGACAAGAAAATACATTTTCATTAGCTGTGTGTACAAATATTGTATTTTTGGATTCTCGAGCATTTTGAAATAAAGTAGCAGAAAACAGTACTTTATTATATATAATATACCAAGTTATTTCCTTTCGAATGAATGGTTATCATATATGATAATCGTAGTCATTATATTATCTGTAAATCCTTTATCAAATGCATTAGAAATAGTATACAAGGAGATAATTCAAAGACGTATACAAGTATAGAGAATATTATACAAATAAGAAAAATGAAAAGCTCGGAAGGAAAAGAAGACATAATGTATAAAAGAAGTGACATCTTGTACGATAATTGATATAGTTATATCAATTGTCAAGTATTAAAAATTGATACGTCTTTATCAAATAAAATATAATTTTTGTCAGTTAATCGAGAATATTAAAATCACATCTTCATTATGTAGGGATTTTTCTGAAATACAGCGTAAATTCTTGGAATCACATTTCCAATTATATAAACACGCGTGAAATGTATGAAAGATCTTCATAAGCAGTAGAAAAATTCTTATAGAAAAATTCATTACCCCATCTATTGCATATTTTAGTAATTAATATTACGGTTGTAAATACTCGATTAACTGCTATAATTTAAAGAACGATTGAAAAAAAAATCCAACTTTATTAGTACAAATGAATTAGTTATGGATTTATATTATTTTTCGTATTTTTTCATGAATGTTATGCTATGCAAAACGCGTTCTTTTTCGATTCTAATTTTCCAAAAGTTAACGTGGATCATTTCTTGCAATTCTAAATGTTAAATATTATCTTTAAAAAAAATTGGAATTTGATGAACTTTTTTCTCGGAAATAAAATTGTATTCAAAGATTCATGAATATCGGTTAGAATTTCCTGTTATTGTAAAAAAAACCAAAGTCGTATTTTTTTCCAAAAATAATCTTTTTTTTTCTCTCAAAAAACGACGTATTTCTATGTTTTTCTTTTATATATTTTTTTCCCAAAGCTTCCTCTACAAATAAGTAAAAAATAATAATCCACACGTTACTATATATATTCATTCATAATTACAAGAATTCTCACAACCATGAAAAATCTAATCAATAACCTTCGCCCACGCATCAACGATAACTTAACAACAAGAGCTACGATTACGAGTAACCGAGTACTACTACTACACGCCAGTTTCACTTCTGGAACTCGTACCCATCAACCACACATACACTCTCTCTCTCTCTCTTTCACGAGCCCTCTACTTATTTTTCACATCCTCTTCCACCCACGCGAACTCGCAAGCATTCCTTATTCACCCGTCGCTAATTCGCCACGGCGCCGGCGCACTTTGTTTCCGCTCACCCCTCCCCCTTCCACCTCCCCTGCAATTTTAATCTCGAATTCCGGGAAAATTACCTCCCTGTCGGCTTACTCTCTTCTCTCCTCCTGTCAGGGCGGCACAGCTTGACGTATAAGCCTGGGGTTTTTCTCTCTTTCTCTTCCTCTTTAGCACAGGTTGAGCGAAAAGCGAGAGTAAGAGGATGGCTGGTGGTTTTTGAAGGGATAGTCGTTATACAGAATCTGTCTTGTTTCGGAATAAAAAGTGTGGTTAGCTGAGCGAATGGAGAGTGTTTGATATACGGGGAAAAAGTGCGGTGAAAGGTTAGTGATTGGTTTTTCATTATGAGAGAAAAAGTATTTTTATTCAGTGGTTATATTATGTTTAATTATATCTGTATAATTATAGAAATAAACGTTATCTGACTCTGTATATAAATATATAATCTTAATGATGCAAATAACTCTATTACAGCTGGTAGATATAAAGGAACTTGTTAAATTGAATCGCATAATGAAGTAACTTTATGCCTAATTATTATAATGCCAAAGTTACTTTCTCAAACTTCACTTGGAATGGTGTTTCTCCACTACTATACACCCGCAATTAAAATGAAAATTCCTCGTAAAATCCGAGCCTGAAAATTTCTCTCTTTCAAAATCTTCAACGTTCAATTACGTTACTTTATTATTAAATTTAATTTCAGAGCGTGATCTTCGCTCACACCAACTTCAAAAACTCCTATTAGGAACCTTAAAAAAAAAAAGAAAAAGAAAAAGAAAAAATTCAACCACTTAATCGCACAACCTTTCTACCACCAGAAAAAAGTACATGCAAACAAGCAAGCAGCAACGAAGACGACGACGAACTCCCTGTTAAATCATCTCCTAAGTATCCAATTTCCTCCGTGGATTTTCTTTGCACGGATACCTGCAGCAGCTGCATTCCTGCTCGCGCGGGCGCAGCTCGGAATAATTGAAAATTCGAGCGAACGAGTCCATTCGAGATGCACACAAAGCTTCCTTATGAACATATATATAATATATATACACGAGCAAATTGTTATGACCTTGGCAAGAGAGCTGGGGAAATTAAGGCTGAGATGAGAGAGAGTGTGGGTGTAAGAGAGAGAGAGATGGATGAGGAAAAATTGCTATAGGGAGAAAGGGGAGAGATAATTTACACGAGCGCGGTAACGGGGATCGTTAGGGGCGTGTTTAGAGCTGTGGGTGTATGTGCGTGTGGAAAATAATAATGCGGCGTTGGTGATTGATAGGAAGGAAACGGAAGGAGGAATTTTAATTTGTCACGGGATGAGGGAACGATTGAAATTCTGATTTCTTTTCGATGAAGGAAGAGGAGTGAGTACTTACCATCACGACTATGTTGAACGAAGATGATCTTCATGTCTTGAATATACCAGTATAGAGAAAAAGATAAATAAAAAAAGAGACAAAAATGTAATTTTGAAAATGAAAAGAAGCAACTTCTCTAGAGTGGAGTGTTTCGAAGAGAAAAACTTCAATAATAATGATGAGATAGAGTCTGTCATACTCTAGTGCATCATCATTTTCGCCTCCGTAAAGCCGCACATCACTGCACTATATATACACGCGGGCATAAAAGAAACACCGCTATAACAGGGCGGTAAGTATTTAGCTGTAAAAAAAAAGATAGTGCGAGCAAAACAAACTTTATATACAGGTCGTTCACGATATATCCTCCTTATTATTTTATTCAAAAGTACTGGGTAAACTGCAATGCGGTAGGTGTTGAAACGAAGACGTGGCGTGTAGTTTTGGAAAAAGTTAAGGAAACTGAGGAAAGGTTTATAATGAGTATATATAAATAATATTTTCAACGATAATCACTAATTTTATTGATATACAAGATATACATCGCGGGTAGCGCTGTTGGCGACACTGCTACATACACAATACGGTGTGACGTGCGCGCGCTCATTTATTCTTCGTCGTATAATATGCGCGCGCAACGCACTTATCTCTCTCTTTCTCTTTCTCTCTCTCTCTCTCTTTCATCCATCGCGGTTCGTCGAAAAATACACCTCGGGATAATGCGGACTTATATATTTCACCGTCAGCCATCGACACATGGATAATCGCATCTACAGTACACGTCATTTATAAATTTTCCTTCTTTATTTTCTCTCTTTTCTTTTTTTTCTTCTTTCTTTTTAATATACTTTACTTTTCGAGGATTATAATATAGATTTACGCAGGCGTTTTGGAGGTCCATTTCCCGACGAAAGTGCCTCAACAGTATCGGCTTTCACGCGTGGGTTTGTTCTCTCGAGTATTTTTCTCCTCCTTCCTTATATTTCTTTTTTTTTTTTTTTTGTTCATTCGCTCCGCATTTCGCGTGCTACTGCTGTTGTTCTTTTTTCTCTCCCTCTCTCTCTTATTCTCTGCCTCCCTCCCTCGCCAAGATATTCGACTCTCGATCGTATAAAGTTCGCTTAGCTCCGGTCTGGAGCAGGTACATTTTTAGATCACGTACACGTCGTCGTCGTCGTCGTCGTCGTCGTCGTTGCAGTCGTTCGGCATATTGTTGTACATAATATCGTGGCTTTGCACGATTGCGTCCATAATATGTATATATATATGTGGGGGGAGAGAGAGTCGGTATAGAAATTTTTTTAAAAACGAGAGGGAGGGCAGCGTTGTTTTGAAAATATATCATAATGCTTGGAATGAAACGATAATGAGCTGTGGTTATTTACATAATGGCTGGTATATTTATATATATTCGTTGGATAGAACGCATAGTATCGCTAATTTAAAGGAAAATAAAAAGGAAAGACAACAAAGTGTGTATATTATATTGTTATTTACAAAATCATCGGGGATATTGCTTGACAATAATCGGATATTCTCTTTCGCGCGTATACAATACAGAACCTAAAATCATATATATATATATATATACCAAAAAAAAATCTATATTATATAACGATTATCGTTAAAAATTACAGTTTCAAAATACTTTACACATCGCACACAATCTACTACTCCACCAAATAATCCCCGTATAACTAAGTCGTGTGTAATATCAGTCGAACGGCGCATTCTAGTAACTATATCAAAGCATACACTTCTTCTTCTTCTTCTTCGTAATTTTCTTCATTCGCGACTAGCCCAAAAAGTTCCTCACTTTTTTTTTTCTCTCTCTCTCTCTCACATACTACTACACTTGCCTCAGCACACGAAAGTTTAGCAAAAAAATATCCTCCCCTTCATAGCTACACGTATACTTGGTTATCGCATTAACGTTGATCGAATTTTGGACTAGTCGCGTGTTAGGTAATATCCTCATCACAAAAGTGTTCTTCGTCGTCTGTTAGGAACGAATACAATATATCATAATAATGGTATACAAAAACTACGATCTGCCGACAAATATATATATGTATATATAATTCGACCCACGCGTGTAGTAAATGAAGATCTGTGTGTGTATGTAGTTGTGTATGTGAGCGCTCGATAAAACTCGGACGGCCCTGTGTTTTTTTACCGCGCGCTAAAATTGTACCTTCTCCTTTGCCATCATTACCTTTGTTAACGCAAAAAAGAAAAAAAATTAATCAGTTTTGAGAATACGAGCGTGATCGTGTCCTGTACAGGTTACATCGCGATGGAAAGAAAGTGACGCAGTCAAGAGGCTTCGTATAGGTAAATATAGCAACAAGTAAACTCGTTGACCACGTCATTTCTTATTTTCCCTCACATTATAACTGACCCTTACCGGTGAGTAAAGCATCATCGTATAATCTACAACACGCCTAAACTTTAAATACAATATACTTATATGCGGCCGGTATTATTCGGCTCGATCATTCTCGTATTCCTGCGTTTTGTTTTTTGGTTAATTTCCATCTCGGTATTTTGTTTTTCATTGACATTAGTTTGCACGTTGGCAATTTACAAAATAAGATAGAGAATACATACATACATGTATATATGGGTTCTGTCGTACGTCGTACGTGATAACAAAGTGAACGTGCGTGTTTTACAAAGGACGAATAAATCGGGTTTAATCGAACGATATACAACTTAACGTAACTCTATATACGCTGTTTTATTTTCTTTTCTTTTTTTTTTTTTTATTGACTTAGTTTTTACGTTCGATAGCTTTACAATGTGTCATTTACATGGCTATGCACAAGAAGGGTTCTGTGATATCAATTTATCGCAGATTCTCGCTCTCGCGCACGTGTGTGGATGCTCTTCGGTATTTCTATTTTTTTCTGAATCACGCATCACCCATTGAAAATATACTATACCAAAGGCTTCCACTCATGCTGTGTACTCGTGAGCCTGCGAAAAATCGATACGCAGATGAGTAAGCATTTTTTTTTTTTTTCATTAATTCTGAACTATGTCAAATAAAATTGTAAAAATATTGTAACAAGGCGATATTAAAAATCTTTAAATGTATATACGGAATTACGCATATATATATATATTATATGTATATTGTGTATACACGTGCGTATCGGTGACTACACGCGCGTATATACCATTTCTTAAACGCTTCTATGATTGGAATAGGCTAGTTTCGGTTGCAACAATCGTCGTTCAACTTAACCGCCGTTTTTAAAGCATTCACTCGGTAAATCTACTGCAGTATAGATTTTAAACTTGACAATCTATACTCCAGTAGTTTATCTAACAACATCATCACGATTCTTTCCGTATATCGCGAATTCCTAATTTTTCATACATGTATACACGACGTATTGCAAAATCATCGAAAACAAACCACAAACTCGCTGTATAATCTCGCACATAGTATACAAGAAATAAAAGAAATCATTCATTAGCAGACGCTGCCATCAGCTTGACAGATGCCATCAGGCGGTGCAAGGAAAAGTTTGCCATCAGCACAAGCGCATAACTGGTAGACAGCAACGCCTGCGTTTTTTGCGTTCTGTTGTTGTTGTTTTTTTGATGAAGACGATGAGGTAAGCCTAGTGGGTAATAAACCCTTGAGGAAGACGGCACGTGAGTCGAGCGTTACTGCGCCCTGCTGACTGTGGAGCTTCAAGTGTGATAGGCAGCTTGCGTATATGCCACCTGCCGAGGACTCGACGCTTAGTCGTTGCGGGGCGCGTACTTCCAACGACCGCGTCACTGATTCTAACCTGCGGGGGTAGAAAATTGTACAGAGAGATTTATTATTAAAGGTTCATTGAAAAGAAAAAAATTATTTTTCTGGTAGAAAATTAACGATAATATAATGTATCTAAAAGTTTTATCATTCTAGTGAAAATATCAATGTTGTTAAATTTATAAACACAGAAATTTAGTTTTAATTTGTAGACAATTATTAAATGAAAGCAAAGTATTGGTCTTAGCTATAAAGTTAACGAGAAGATAGAAAAATGATGGATTTCTTAAAAGTTATAGCTATTCTTCAGTTTTTAGACATTTGTCTAATTGATTCAGGCATCATTAAATTAACCAAAGAAATTTGTAGATTAGTAAATAACCAATAACTTTAGAAAGTAAACTCTATTTTATCTCAACTCTAATTATAAAAATGAAAAATATGATTGTACCATCTATGGGTACGAGGAAACAATCTTACCTAAGATTACGTCCAGCTTCCGAGCTGACGAGTGGCGTTTGGATGCTCCCATCGAAAACCGCTCCACCAAATCCCGTCACTTTCAACGTCTTCGCCCCGACGACGACGCTATCCCTCGTCGCCGAGAACAACAGTTCGCCAGTTGTGTCGGTTATCCGGAAGGCCCTCGATACGCATTCCACCTTATCCTCAGCTGTTACATACAGAAAAACAATAAATATCATCAATCAAACGATCCTTATTCCAGCGAGCATAGATATAAAAAGTAGTTTGAAGACTTACTGAGGGTGAACCGGGCAAGAACCTGTCCGCTTTCGCTACGTGCTGAAGCGGTAAAATTCGCCCAGGATTCGAGCACCAGGTTGCTACCACGTCGCGAGCGTACGCTTGAGGCGATGAGAGCATCAAGGACGGTCGCCTGGCCGCGTAGCTCTACGCCACCCGGGATGACTTTCAACGAGCCGATGCCTTCCTGTAAAGTGATTCGAATTTTAATTCATCTTTACATGAAACTTTAGTATATTACAGTGTATAGTGGTGTATGACTTTGTGAATTTGAGGTGTATGTACAGTTAGAATATACGTTTGTTCGAATTGTTTGAGTAAGGCTAACATTTGAATTATAAATAACTTAGGCTATGTGAACGATTTAATTAAATTACTATACTCTTCATCAAAGGGACTAGTACGTAGAATTTTGGGATGAATACGGCATTGCACTTTTAATTAACTGCTTTGGAAGCAGCGCGAAGGTATAAGATTATACATGGCAATAGTGGCGGTAAAGGTATTTTAATTTGAAAAATTGTATAACACACGGTGAATATCGAAAAAAAAAAAATACTGACAGAATTATCTTAACGTGGATTTATGTTGCAAATAAAATACGTGAAAATGGATCAGCTAACTAAATAAGAAAATTATCAAAATGATTTATTTTAGATGTCTCCCTATGCTAAATACATATAGAAGTAGTGTAACTCAATTTTGGACAGACATTGATTTTCAATTGACATTTTCGTAAGTTTCTTATTTGGTAATTTGATAAACTATTATGTTAATTTCCATAGTTTATTATTTTCTAAATGATAATATTGATTTTTAAATATAATTAAGTTTACGCCTCATGCGCCATTTCTTTTATTTTTATATATATGGAAAAGTATAATTTTACTCATTTACTTAAATTGATTGTAATTTCGTGCCAGATGTTGTCCATTGATAAATTTATTTGATTATGAAGTCTTTGTGTAAATTAATTTAATTTTCGTATTATAAAAACTCACGAGTACATAATTAAAGTTATCCAATAATACATTCTCAAATCAGTAATGAATTAATTAAATTAACAAATGTCGAGAATAATCCTTAATTTAAAAAATGCCCAAACTCAACAAATATTAACAAATTTTCATATTAAAATATGGTTAAAACGTTGTCTTACAGTAATGTCAAACTTCTAAGGATATTTTTTCGATTTCTGATTTATTTAGAGCTTATAATATTCTAATTACATTTCCACGTAAACATCCATCATTCCATTAGGATTGAATAACAGCTAACGATTCTAAATAATTACTTTGAGTATGTACAGCTTTATATTAAATAATTAAAATTAGTCCAGAACACACATACTCTTATTCAATCATCCTGAACTTTGCTTTCTTCCCCCCATAAATTCCTTCTTCCTGTACCTTCCCTCCAACTCTCCTCCAAACACCTTCCCACCCAAAAAAAACATTCATCCTTCCCAGGCATTCCAAGCAACACACATAACGTTATCATACGCGCATGTGTATATAGTCATTCGATTAACCGTAGTAGCTCACTGTAATTTCCCCATCCATCGAAATTACCCCGAATTCAGGCGACCAGCAGCATCGGCTATGGTAGTGGTAGCCCTGGGCTTGCTTAATGGCTGGCCATTTCGTGATTATGAAAATTAATTGACCCCCCAGGCCGCAGGGCAATCATATAATCCGTTGCAATATTGATTGTCGCGTGCGCGCGTACCAGGTGGACGTTTATACGCGCATAATGGGAAAAATGATAAGGGGATGGGAAGCGAGTAAGATGCGAAAGGTTGGACTGATAATCGGTGAGGATACGATGTTATTAGGTTATGTGTTCTTCGAGATGAGGAGGAATATATTTGATTATTCTTTCATTAGAACTGGAGGAGTAAAACGTTATATAGGGAATATCGTTTAGTTGTACCTCATTTATTACCTTTTCTCTGTAATACCAATAACCTACCCTCGCCCCCTTTTATTAATCGCATCGTGATGAGCGATATATCGAGCCTCGCGTAATTTTTGCATCATATACCGCAGTACAAAAGCCGTGACGGTCATTCATTCGTTTTCATTTGCTATCGCGAGGGGTGGCAAACGTTGATTAACCATCGTCAAGATGATAATTGATCGATGAGTTTTATACCTTTCTACGTTTTATATTATATGTATATAGGAGGCATATATTTTGTTTATATACCTCTTTCGTTATTGCCTGGATTCAATTTAGTCATGACGTATGGGGGATACTTTTATATACGTGAAAATCAAGGAGTTCTGAGAGAGCATACTTTTTTAACAATTTCACGTAGTATTCAGTTTCGGTCGAAACATCGCGCGTTACTTCTCTATTTACTTCGCGAGGGGGCATAACTTTCACGTCAAAGCTGTGCGTGATATATACATACGCGTCCTCTCTCTCTCTCTCTTTCCCCCGAATACCAAACTTTAATTCCGCAACTACCTAGCACTTTTTCTCCCTCTCTTTCTCTCTCTCTCTCTCTCTCTCGAGATAGATACACACATCAACTTGAGCTATATAACACATATATAGTATACGTATAGAAAACGACGATCACGTTGCGGATATCTCCTTTGCGGGCGAGTGAAACTCGAAAATTGGGAATTTCGGAATGAGTATAGCCAGTAGCCGCGTGTGTTCGATGAAAAAGCGAGCGAAAAGAGCATAATTAAAAATCGTAGCTTAATCGAACTGCGCGATCGGGGAAAATTGCGAATTCCCCTCGATGCGAAACAATGAAAATATACGTGATGGGTAGGAGAGATGAATGTAAAAGGAGGGAAAGGGTAGATACAAGGATTCGAATAGTAGCTGTGTATATATTTTTACGTAAGGGTGCCTTCGAAAGTATAGAACTGTAATTAAGCTTGAATGAAAATATCGATTTCGAACGTAAAAAAGAAAAAAACAATGGTTATCATCGATAGAACGAAAAAAAAATAAAAAAAATAAACATTTACACATCTAATCAAGCGTGAACTGTTGTCCAGCCATCATCGTTCGCTCGTGACACTTTCCAATCGATGAAACCACCCTGCTGTCGTTCGCAGATGCCCTCACGTCATCTTTTTCCTTTGGGAGTAGCAGTAGCAGCAATATTGCGACCCACTTTTCGACGATCATAAAGTTATTGCACGAAAGTAGGGATGTCGATTTTCCAAGAAACCGAAGGATAGAATATTAGAAAAATCAATCTTCACGAGGTTTATTATCACTTTCGCATAGCGCATCTAATAAACAGTCGAGAGTCGCAATTGTATAGCTTATACGGCGCATTAACTGCGACGCCTGGTGTATTGTTGATTGCGCGTATCACTCGCAACCTGAATCATGTTTACGAGCTTTAGAACGTAACGCGATGTGCAATATATATGTATGTGGGTATATATACGTGGATTTCGCGTATCGTTGCGAAAATAAAACTTCAAGGGTATAATAAAGGTATTGAATAGAGCTGAGTATTATAACGAGACGTTAATTGTATAAAAAATGTATAATAAAGCTTTAAAAAAAGTCACCGGCGTCTTATGTCAATGATCTCTATTGTACCGTGTATATAATAAGATGTGTCTCTATACTTCCAATTAATTATAACCCTTACCTCCCTTGCAGAGATACAGCAAAAACACACGTAATCCAATCTGGCGTCAGTGATTAACCATCGGATAATTAAGTTCGGCAACTTTATTCTATATCTCTTGCTCACCGTCGCCGTCGTCGTCGTCGCAAGGGACACACAATAGCTTGCGGCGCTCACCGTAATATTACATTAATTAACGGGGCCGCAGGCTTCGGAAGCTCTATTGACCCAATTGACGGAGAAAAACGTGGCCTATTGTCGAACTCGAAAAATAATTACCGACGCGCGTCGTGTATATATAGATATATATACACGTGGTTCTTCTTCTTCTTCTTCTCCACCTTCTTTTCTCGATATTTAATATAAACGTGGGAATGTGGCGATGGTGACGATGGCAGTGGCCGGAGGGCATCATTACTACTCTTCCGTTAATGTAGATACTTTACTTTTTTCTTCGTGAAAATGTTTTTATTTATTTTTTTTTCCTTGCGCTGCTTTTTTTTTCGATGCTTGTATAGTAACCCAGTTCGGGAAGTGGGTCGTGCGCATGTTCGCGTGTGTATGTGTGTATATATTTCGGCGTAATTTCACGGTAATGGGATCTTCGGTTCGGTATACTGAATAACGTGCGAGGTTGTGGATTTTAATAGTGGATGAGTGGATTTTCGAAAGATGTTTCGTATTATCTGTATAGATTTGTTATAGAAACTAATTTTTTTTAATGTAATTTAAATGTGTATAAAGAAGTAAATTAATTTTTTAACCCTTTTTAATCAGAAGTACTATATTAGTTATAATTATAATATACACCGAGTTATATAATTCACATTTGAAAATCTAATTACATTAATGAAGAGCAAAATGAACTCGGTACTACAATAATTTTACTAAAGCATTATTATACGGCAATGATATTAATACTGTTATTATTAAAAAGCCCATAAAACATTTCACGAATCCCGCTTAATACGTAAATACCTTACGATTAATTACACGCGTTTTCCAAGACATTTGCCTCTCATTTCGTCGTTTATTCGCTCGTCATGGTTTCCTACCGATCCTTAATACAATTATTTATCGTTCTTTTCTCCTCCTTCTCCTCCTGTTGTCTAATTAATCAGTTTCTCTTACCCCCTGAGGCAACCGAAGAGAAAGGGACACCGAAGGGAGGGGGAGGGGGAAGACTTTCTGGCCGATAATGAGCGACAAATATTTCTACCGGGCAAAATAATGAATCCATTATAATGCGATTATTCTTTGACGTTTGGAAATTTTCTTTTCCTTCCGCCCGCGAGACAATGCAATCGGCTTATTATGCCGAAACCGTTAAGTCGTAAGAATTATATAATGTTGTTTCGTTTGACGATTAGTTATAATGTATATATATGCTAATATCACTTTGTAGTGACTCTATATATACATATAATTGTTTTTGCTCCGTTTGTAATAGCATGTTATTACATAGGATAAATAACAGTACGTTTAATTCAACTGGCACAAAGGGGAGTTGAAAAATAAGAATGATAATAATAAACAAAGTTTATGCTGATTTTGCTGGGCCATATCGTTAAGTTTTCACTTATCAGCGTTTAAATAAGCATGAGTATAATAAATAACTCTGAAATCTGACTAATGATTGGCACTAATGAGTATATAGTTATGTTACAGTTTGTTTATTTACATATCGATATCGATGTTATTAACGATGCGAAGTCATTAGAGCGTATATAAGTACCAAAGTTTATCTGCAATTGTAAATATAAAAATTCCCTTTCATTTTTCGAATGAAAATTAAAAATAATATACAGCTTTCATGGTAATCACAATTTATATTCCACGAAAAGACCTGTCGTACTTTAAAAGCCTAAAAATTCACCATTAAACATTGAATTTTATGCTCGTCTTTTCCCCCCAAATCTCCATAATAATATATACGCACATCCGCATATGAAATCTTGCAAAAAGCATTCACCACACGCATATATACTCCATCGTTCCGGAACTACGCGAATTTCTTCTCTCGCCGTCCCATTAAAACACTTACTTATATACTTACTTCCTCCTTCCCCTCTCCCTCGTCCTCCGGTCTTTCAACTTCCTGCAAAAGTGCATCGAGCGTCGAACCACGTTACGCTGAAGATTTCAATAACGCACACGCGAGGAACATCGATTCTACGCTTGCGTTCACGTCAATTTCGCGCCCTGCGCGCTGAACTTTCTCTATTTTAGCTGCCGACGTTACCGCCGCCGTTGCCGTCGATGACGTGCTCCGGAGTATTAATTCTGACGTTCGCAATGTTAACTTCGCCGGAGGTGGGAGTGGAAGAGAGAGAGAGAGAGAGAGAGAGTTCGCTAATTCGGAGCGGAAATTATCGGCGCCGCGGAGGAGGAGGAGGAGGTGAGTAGTGGATTAGGTAAAAATTCGGTGAGAGTTGGTAGGCGGGGGAGGGTGGGATGTGTGTGGAAGGTGTGTAAGATGTTGGTTGTGGAAGAAGCGATTGGAAAATTGTATTTCCATTTGAACTAAATAATATAATATTATGATTTGATCGTCGCTAATGATTATAAACGTGTATTATACAAATAATTTTGATATACTGTATAAAAAAGAATAGAATAAAGACAAATGAAATGTGTCAAGGTTGAATTTAGGGATTTTTTATAACTAGAAATACCGGCCGCAAAATTTTAAGATGCAATTGTTTAAAAAAGTGATATTGGTAATTATTTATTTCTCTTTACTGAAAAGCAAGTTTGTGCAGAACAAATGCTAATTTATATGGATGAACCATAATTTCATATATCAATAAAATTATTTCAATATATTTTTAATGCTGGCTTTAATTGTGTAAAAGCCATTTGAAATATTAGTCACACATAGTTTATAATATTCATTCTATAAACACTGTACATCTTTTTATCAAACTTTTGTCTCCAATACGTAAAACCCTAAGATTACATGAAATATAAGAAAACTGGAAACTATGAAAGGACTAATTTGCTAAACTCAACACTTTTGGGATTTCGACAGTATTCCATAAATAAATAAACAACTATAGACCGAATTATTAAAATTGCAAAAAAATGAAAAAAAAAAACATATACTTCCGCTATATCCGATCGAACCTGATCTCTGACAGCCTCGCGCATCGACGGGAGCAATATCTGTCGCCGAACTTTATTGTCTCGAGCTATATGTATCCGCGCGCGACTCTTTATGCCGAGTAGTACACACTGCGTATCGGAGGAATTGAATTTTTCGATGTATATAGAGAGAGAGAGAGGAGAGGAGGTAGTGCATAATTTTTTCGAGAGACGACGACGACGACGTTGCGCAGTCGATGACTTTACGACGCAAGGTGATAAAAGGCGAGCAGGTGATTGAAAAATGTCGAGGTGAAGGTGAGTAACGCCCCTATGGATGGAGGAAGGAAGTGAGAGAGTATTGGAAAGTGTTGTTACATGGCTGGAATCGTTTTTGAGATGGCAAAGAGTATGCTGCCGGTTATATATTTATTTATGTGTATATTTTGAGGATCGATATATTCTGAGACGTCCTGAAAGCATTAGTTGTTGTTCACATTTTTACCGTAGTTTTTTATCTAATGATACTATGGAAAACTAGGGGGGAGGGGGGGGGCACCCCCTGCGTGTCTCGCTGCGCTCGTCACTTAACCCCTCCACTCTATGTAAAAACTTCGATTAGCCGTTTAAAATCGATTTTATGAGCTTAAACCAGCATGAATTAATTGTACAAGAGAATGTTCAGTAAAGAAAAGTTTTTTTCATGTCATTATCTATAATATTTGTATTTAATGTTTCTGTCTAAAGTCAAACCACGTCATGTTATAGCCCAAAATTGTTAATTTTTTACATTTTTAGCTGTTTAAAATGGATGTTATGAGCTTAGCACATCAGAAATTAATTGTACAAGAAAAAGTTTTGTCATATCATTATCCTATAACTTTTATAGATAAACAAATAATCAAGTAGCCAACCACACATCAATCCACTTTGAACTATTAATCAAGCCATTTGCATCACGCAAAACTCCCTTTAAAATCCTCTTTTTGTTTACCGCTCGTGCTCTGGCGCATAAGATTTAGCATCGCGCAAGGGGCCGAAGAAAAAATCATGAGCCAGAGGAGAGCGAGGATACGTAAATAAGTAACGCCGGACTTGCGTCCGCTTTTTCCAGCTGCATTTTTCAAAGGCCGTCCGCTTCTTTGCATGCGCATGCGCACTATACCCCGACGGTGCTGAATAATGCCAGCTAGACGCCTAGCATCCTTGTAAATCGGTATAAGGGGGGGTGAGGTGCGGGGATTCCAAGGTGGGATGAACAGATTTTACCGAGTGCTCTGTGTGTGTGTGTGTGTGTGTGTGTGTGATGTGAGGATTTTTTCTGTAAGTTGATTAGTGATTTTCGAATGGTGAAATAGTAGAAGGTTGTGTTGAGAATTCCTTAGTTTTTGTTGGTATGGATGTCGCATTATTTTATCCTTTAAATGGATGGTGAGTTAATAATTCGATCGATCAATAGTTACGCACCGAGCAAGTAGAAATGGCTCCTCTACGAAAAATAATGAATTAAATATAAAAAAATTGCTTTATTTATCATTATCATAATAAAAATGAAATTAAAAGAATTAAATATCTTTTACCATTCTTAAACGATATCAGCTATACAAAGCAATGCAACACGACGAAATACAGCCACTAATAACCACATTGTTATAGCTCGAGACACACTTTACAATTCAAGAAGTTCGGTGCCGGCACCTCGCGCTATATATTCCCAAGGTGCACGTAAAAGTGACGAGGCAGAAATACTAATTAAGGAACAAAAAGACGCGCTACTGTAGCAGCACCAGCAGTAGCAGCAGTCTCGAAGTAGTAAAGATTTCCGAGTGCAAGAGAGTATAATATGGCGCGCGCGAGTGCACGATACCTTTAATGCTCCCCAGTGGATATATCCCGACGTTGCTTGTGTATAACGAATAGTCGCTGCTCTCTCTCTCTCTGCACTATCGAGTTTTATAGGTTCGACCTCGCTATTGTCCCTGCTGTTTGTCTCTATGATAATATAATGCATTGCTGGTAGGTATGAGACATGGCGACCGTTAATATCGCACGGTGGATGAAAATTAAGATATTGTCGTTGGTTTTTACGTTTTTATATTTTTCTGATGTTCTGGTAAATTATATTATCATTGTAGAATATATTGTATATATGTGCATCTCAAAGAGTTTGGAATTAAAATTGCGGAAAGTCAAATAATAAAGCATTATTATAACACGCGCGCGAGCTTTTGACTTTTGTCGATGCATTTGTTTGCGAAAATTTCGTTTGACGTGATATATAATATTGTTGGGCTTTTATAAATATGATTTTTCAACTGCGACGATACCGTGACGAATCAGTTTAAATATTATATATATATTTTTCCATCTGTACGAATATTTGCACACATGATTTCATAATTTTTTTTTCTACCTTCAAACAATACAGTATCAACAATATCAAAATTCATGTCGAATAAAATTCATATCGTAGCCTAATTAGAATACAATTAATTAACATAGCTGTACGCGATAACTGCAGAAGAAAAAGGAAATCCACATATATATATATAGTCGGCGTCGTTCGTTCGGTCACGGCACAAAGTGTCGACCCACAAAACTCGAGCTTCACGATAGATTCTCGCTTCAAAGGTTCTCCCACTCTCTCTACCTTTTCTCCCTTCAATTATACAACGGTGAGCGCAGGTAAAGAGCCAATACAGAGAAACGAATCTCGTGCTAACGGTCGATATCGCGCATCCGCTCTTAAGTTCGCTTCACCCTCTCTTCGGCTGCACGACGACTTCTAATTGTCCAGGACGACGAGGCTTAATCGATCGGCAAGTGCCTTGCTAGTAGAGTAGAATTTAATTTGCCCTCTCTCTCTCTCTCTCTTCTCTCCTCTCGTCTTGGCGAGATATTCTTCGGGGTCTAATTAATGCAGGCTGCGAAAGGTCCGAGGGAAGACGATGAGTTTTCGGTTAATTATCGTGTGTTTTGCGCCTGATGAGTTTACCTCTTCCCTCTGCTCATCTTTGATTCGCGGATGGGGTTAATTGACATTTCGTGGCAGGATATGAAATTATATTGTCACACAGCTGCTGGGCTTGTTAATAGTAATGTAAAAGTGGTTGTATTTCGTCTTGATGGATATTGAGGTTAATCCGGTTAGAGAGGTTTGTAGGTGAATGGGGTACGATATTTAATTATGCATATATCAAGCTGCTAGTGCTGATGGATATATCTTTCTGATATTTAAAGAACTTTATTTTGGTGTCGGAGGATATTTTCTGTAAAATAACTACGAAATTTTAAGTATTCTTTTTACAAATGAAAAATTCTATTGTTTATTTCCTGTGTAAAAGGTAAAGTACGAAAGAACAATTAAGGTAAAATTAAGGTCGAGCTATTATGAGACTATTGTAGAGAAATGATTGCTTTATAATAATATAAGCTATATTATCGAATACACTACATTCGTATTAAAAACGCATAAATCAAAAATGAAACTACTTATTCTTTTAGACGCAAAAAATACAAGAAATCAGTATGACTTTGTCCATAAATTATTCTAGAGCAATACATGATAAAATATGTGGCTTTTATTTTGTGCAATAATATTCAGTACGTTTGAAAAAAATGCAGCTGTTAATTTCCAAAATAAGTGGTTGGATTCACTATCTGAACAAATCAAACAGAACATAAAACCATATCAACTTACGTTTTGGTTAAATAATACAGTTCCAATAACGAAATGTAAATACGAAAACATTCTTCAAAAACTAGTGCAAGACACTTCGAGTATTATAGTTGATTTCACCGATTTCCAGTCATTTAACAAGAATTCTTCGATAATACCCATCATTTACAAGAATCCCAATAGAATAGTGACAAATGTGATTATACAGTGCGCAATAACTAAGAATACTAAAGATGTATTCGCAAATATAATACGTTATTTCAACTTTTTTAAACAATTATCTCCGACCACCGTGCGTTCCAGATGTCTACTTATTTTATTTAGTAACGAAAATCTTGACACAGATGTGAGAACTGTCTTTGAATATACTTGGGAATACAAGTACCTCGACTTTTCGATAATGCAACTACTAAGCAACAGCTCAACTTCCATACTGTACACCTTCAATCCATTCTTTGATAAAGTTATCAAAAACATTGGCAATTCCCAGATATTTCCTAACAAACTGAGCGACTGTAATGGTTATCCATTGAAAATGCCTATATTTACGATGCCACCGCACCTCGATCTAACCAGAAACGAGAAAGGTGAGATTGTGCAGATCACCGGTGTGCATTATCATATGACGAAGATGCTGGTTGAATACATGAACTGCACACTGAGGACTGACAAGGACTTAAGCAGTAAGAAATCATTATCTGGTGTGTTAAGCAAAGCTTTAGAGAGTATGCACAAGGATGAACTTGATATGATGATAGTTCCGTTGCCCCGGCCAGAAGTCGATCTCCCGTATGCTGATAAGATTCTGGAGCTAGACGTGGGCTTGTTTTACGAGGACCTTGTAGCTCTGGTACCAGTATTGAGCGCTCGGAAGTCAACTCACAGCACAGGTTTCTTTGTTTTCATATTTCTAGGACCGTTAGTAAGTATTATCATCATGACCATGGCTAGAAGACTGTGCAAAATCAGTTTGATGAGCCTTTCAGCACTTGACATTTGGGGCCTATTGTTTGGTACAGCCATAGTTCACAAACCACAAACATTCATCGATAGATTAATCATGTTTGGTATATTTGTCACACACTTGCGATACTCTACCGAGTTCTTCTCTCAGTTCACTAACGTTAAGCTGTCGCATGACGAAGTATGCTTTGATACTTTCGATGACATCAGCAAATCTCATTTTCCAGCGTATATAACGGACATGCTGTATGAACGTACGTTCAACTTTTACGACGACGAGATGAACAAGATAAGCCAGAAGACGTACCACATGGAGGAGATACGAAATTGCGAAAATATGCTGGCTGCGTTTAAAAACGTCATTTGCCTGGAGTCAAAGTCAAGGGCGACGAATTTCGTGACAAAATACCGTCACTCTAAAACTGAAGCGAGAGTAAAGATTGCCAAGCCCGTGTTTAATTCAATCAGGATGGTTTATATATTTGCGGGTGGGTCGCCCTATATAAATAAAGTCAACATCGTCACGAAGAGGATTTACGAAGCTGGATTATATGACCTCATGTTTAAAGAGAATAGGAAGGACAAGCCCACGGCTTACGGTAATATAGAAAGTATATCAGCTACTATCATCTTCATATCGCTCTTATCGATTTTGGGAAGTGGTTGTTTAGTTGCTACGGTTATTTTTGTCATAGAACTGATTGTCAGTCGATATTATACGTAAAGTAATAAAAGTAACATATGATAATAATTTTTATTAATATCCTTATTATTTTTGTATCAGGATTTCTCTTAACAAATAAATAATTTTTCTATTCACGAGATGTTAATATATATGAACTAAATGTAGTAGCTGATAGTATATTATAATTTATAAAAGTATATATATTATTCATTTATTTTATGAAAAATGAAGATTTTCGTTCTCTTATACTTGTATAATAGATCAATATCGTGATGTATAACTGTTCGTGTGAGTGAATCCATTAATTTTTCGAAGATAAGTAAACAGATCAAAACGATAACAATGGACAAGTGCCTTATCATGTTACAATGCTACATATTTTTGTACCTTATGTAATTTATTCTAACAGAAATAAACAACATTCGTTAAGTAAATTTAAAAAAAAAAATGATGTGTACTCAGATACAAAATCATGCCAGCAGCGCATTTTTTATGCTATTATACCAGTCAGTCATGAACGTGTATACCACAACATGGTTTCTTACTTCAACGACATATGGTTCCTATACTTGGCAATAATTTTGAGTGGATTCGAAATAAGTTCTGTTCAAAGTTTTAGTAACAACTGGTTGGATTCACTTTTGCAACAGATAAGGAAAAATTTAGGACCGTACCAGATTGCGTTGTTCATCAATAGTAACAAAACAATATCCACACCTCTGCAAAACATAATTTTTCAAAAGATAATTCAGGAAGTGCCAAGTGTTGTTATTGATCTCGCCCAGTCTCCGATTCCCAGTGACTATACATCTTTGGCTCTGCCGGGTTTTCGGAATCCAAGATACGTGACATTGCATTTAGCAATTCATCGTGAAGTCAGTAACAGTAATTCATCGACTAATCTTAACGCTTTGTTGGATTTTTTTGTGAAGCTGAACCCGCATTATACGCAGCCCATGTGCTTGGTTATTTTATTGAGTGATAACATTTCCAATGCTTATATTCGTTCTGTACTTGAATACGCTTGGGTGAAAAAATTCCTTGACTTATCAATATTAGATGTTAATGCCAATCACCATGCAGCAATTAACACAATTCCCTTGTTACATTATTACAATCCATTTTATGGCATATTTCACAGAGAGTATTTCAATTCTGACTTCTTGATATTTCCAGATAAACTGTGCGATGGCAATGGTAATCCATTGAAAGTTCCAATTTTTCAGTTTTCGCCATACTTGAGTATGAAGATGAACAATGATTCGATCATCGAAAAAATTACTGGTGCCTATTATGAATTAATGCCAATCATAGTGAAGAGTATTAATTTCTACTTGGAGTACATATTTGAAGTCGATAATGGAACATTATCCAGTATATTCGACGACACTAATTTGCAAAATAGCCATTTAAACATGATGCCAATACCGTTTCCAAGGTCACTTCAAATCTCATTAACGGAATCATCGTATCTTACATTAGACTCTGGATTTATTTACGAAGACATCGTTGTTTTAGTACCAGTCATTGAGATCGGTAGTATAAACATTTCCATAAAAATATTTGAGTTTATATTCATCGTTCCTTTTATTACTGGCTGTTTCTCTAGGCTATTACATTTTCTTAAAATTAAATGCGAAAAAATATCAACTTTTAAAGTTTTGCAAGTTTTATTAGGCGTATCCTTGCATTATCCACCGAAGAAATTGGTCGGAAGAATAATTTACTTCTGTATCATCATTTTGTCCATGCAATATGCCAGAGACTTTTACTCAGATTTAATAGACAATTTGGTGAACGATGAAGTGATATTTAACAACTTCGATGAGATAATCGATTACCCGTTGCAACCGTACGTGAATAGGCTGCTCATGGAACACGCTTTCGTTGACGAAGACGAGTTTCTTGGCTACGTAAAGGAAAAATCCATTCCAGTCGAAGACGTTGCAGAGTGTGTCAATCTCATGCAATCCAACAAAACGATGGCGTGCATAACCATGAGGCTTCGAGCAAGGATGTTCTCGAAAAGGTATCTTAATAAAGACAGATCGCAGATGATGATGATCGCCAAGCCGGTCATCCTATCAGAAAGATGGGCATACCTGTTTGAAAAATCATCGCCGTACATCGACAAATTTTACGAAATTCTGCAGAGACTCTTCGAGTCCGGTATTTTCAAACATGTCGTAAATGCAAATTATCGAAAAAATAGTTTAGAAGTGGAAGAAGAAAAGAAGGAAGAGGAAGACACTCAGAGCGAACTTTTTTTGCAACTTCAATCAATACTAACTTTTGGATATGGTATTTCCCTAGGAGTCTTTTGCATCGAATTAGTTTTTAGTAGACTTCAGCGATATTATGTGAAAGTGAAAAAAAGACGTTTTAAAAAAATCCGCATAAAAAAAGTTGGTAAGTGAGAGGTTACTATCACTTAATTCTGTAAATATTGTACATTATTTTAAAGTAGTTTTACTGTAATACAATTATTTTGAATAACCATTCTTTTTCATTATTATATAGTCTTTATAAATCTTGTTAATTAATAAATGCATAATAGTACAGTTGTCAGTGAACAATCAATACTTTTAGATTGTATAATATAGAATTTGAACTTGAAGTCATTTATAAAGAAAGTACATTTTCTAAAGTAAAGCGAAAATAATTGTCGATCTATATCACGGTAATAACAGTATAGGCGTCATATAAAGCCGTCATATCACGACTGCTATCGAAAAAACCCATTACGTGTTTATATAAGATTTTGACGTATTAAATGAATCGTGCAGTCAGTATCTGACATGTATCTTAGTATAAAACATAAAATGTGTATTAATATAAAATGTTTATAAAACGTTACATTTATAGAATCCTACTGCAAGTTTGCAAAATGTACTGTAAATATATAATAATCTTTTAAATAATACCTGTATTTATTTCTACTCCCAACATAATAATAATAATAATAATAATAATAAAAGAGTTCAAAAACTCATTAACGCAGATTCGAAGATCATCATGGAAACTTAATAAAAACTGCATCCTTGATCGTATCGATTTCTCGGAGGGAAATGAAAAAACTAAGCTTATCAGACAAAAAAAAAAATATCTCCATTTACCTCGTGCCCTATATGAATTCCAATTATCGAAACATCGAAGCTGATTAAAAACCACACATCATATTAGTACTTGCTAGCAGCAAGGATCGGCAGTCGGCGAAAAGAGTTATTTACACGCGCAAGATTAAAATTAAGGCGAATCCTCGCGGAAAAACTAATAAACCCGATGGAACGCACGGGGTTCATTACGTAATTATTTACCAAGCTTATACTATATATACATGTATGCATGTGCATGCATGCATAGGCGTTGGGATAAAACCATTAAGCGCGTACTCTTTTGAATCCGCAAAGTGCAAAGTAATAAGCCACATAGAGAGAGAGAGAGAGAGAGACTCCGATGTATTTCAATTCCAAGGAAAATTGCGCGCAAGCTATACACACCTATGCGCGCGAGCGGGTAATATGCAGCTGGGTGATGAATTAAAGCCCATAATTCCTCTCCCATTCCCTCTCTCTCTCTCTTGCACATCCTAATAATTTCCCATCCTCCGGTCGTTCTCTCTCTCTCTCTCTCTCGCCGACGTATTCGCGCACAATAAACCCACAGCCGATTCCTATTTATAATTCTTAAGTGCGGGAATATTTCACTTTTATAATTTTCCCCCGGTCTATTGTTCCACTTTTCGCGTATTCATTCGCTCGCCCGCCTATTCATCCCCTTCGTCCTCCTAGTGTTCGCACTCTGTCTCTTTCTTTCTCTCTCTCTCTTGCTGTCTGAGAAGAGGAGCCGTACGCACGCAATCCGCGTGGGGATCGTGTAATTGAAAAAAATGATTTGCTCCTGGGTAAGAAACAATAGGAGGAGGAGGAAGGGCAATTCTACGCCCCTTAACGCGTATATCGCTGAATGCGAGGCAGCTGGAATTTCAATTGATTTACGGTCTCAATTGCTAACAGGTAAGATGTGGAAGGTGGAAAAGTTTCTTTGTGATTGATGTTGGCAGGTGATGAGTGAGGTACGTTGGCTTTTTATGTGTCTTGTTAATTAGTTACATTGTTCCGAAGTAATACGAGGTACTTTGTTTATGGTTATTAATGATTCTTATCATCAAAGTTTTCTTATTATTTTATATACTGACTCTACATACTATGTAATCAATTTAATTCTCTCTGTTTTCGTATATCTAAAAAATATATAAGTTTCCAACAGTATATCTCTACCTTTTTCCTGAACAATTTTATCTAAAAATAAATCACTTAAATCCACCAAATATAATTATTATAAAAATCTCTTTTAGTTACTGATTATCTTCACTCAGAGTTGAGTCAACTTGTTTACCTCACTAAAAATTCACGTGATCCAATGACCTCTCTTCTATAAAAAAATCCAACTTCATGATCTACCTCGCCAAAAATACGCTGCCTATCTCAACTCCCAAATCAAATCCAGAGCCAAAATACCGGCTGGCAAATAGTCGAGAGAGAGAGAGAGAGAAGAAACCGTATCGCGACCTCCACCGTCCCTCATCAAATATGAATGGCCCAGGAGAGAAGAATGACACTACTGCGGCGGCAGAGACATAAAATATTTCCGGGTGCAACGCCTCTTCCTCTCTCTCTTGAGGAGAGCGAAACTTCGGAACGGTCGTATCAAACAGTTCTGCCTCGATTTCACCGTGTCTCGCGAGTTTAACGCGCGTACTCGGGATTTTCTTTGTTTGGAATGAGCTTTCTCGCGAAACTTTCCTTCTCTGCCGTCCCTCGCGTTGTTTGTACAGCGGATATATACGAGGGAAATACATCGTGTGCTGTAGGGTGATGGGAAAATTTTCGACTAGAATTCTTTGCTGATCGTTGTATGAAAGAACGAGAAAATCTTCTTTTACGTTATATGTTACCTTAATATACCTTTGATCTTCGTTTTTTTTGTTAAGATAATAAAGCTAAGTTTTCTTTTAATCGAATCACCAGGCGGAAATATATCCAAGTGAACTTGCCAGCACGAAATGTTGATTAAAATCTCAAGAATCGCGTAAAAGTCAGTAGACTGAGGAATAAGAATACGTGACGAAATGAACACTTCAAGTTCTTTGGCTGTCACTCGGCCCCTTTTACGATCTCGTACGTGTAATTCGAACTTTTCCTCGACGTTTCAGAATTTCATTTGTTGACGCGAGTTTCAGCTTGGAAAAAAAAATTTAACTTGGAACTTGTGAAGTGGTGTAATTATTCATTGGTCGTTTTCAACAAATGCTTGTTTTTACTTTAAGTTGATATACTCATAATATTTTATGGTAAAGTTTCGAGGATAGACGAGACAAAATGAAAATAATAAAAATGACACAGACCCAGAAAATATTAGTATCCCATATCCACTCCATCACGAATCAGCGAAGACCTAATGTGTCACTCTATAAACAGCTCATCAGTGGCGACTGCTCGCTTTTTCGGTACAGACATTGTGCACTGAGAAAAAAATTAAAACAGCCGAAATCTGCTGTAAAAATAACCGAAACGCTCGGGCAGTAGAGGTTATGCTGTATTCGCTACTGAGTAAGGCTG
>JAYJLV010000001.1:2650846-2666499 GCA_036873485.1 Torymus texanus | reverse complement strand
TTATAAATCAACTATTAGAATAATTATTCTGAAATGTATTAATTATTTTTACAGTTGTAATAAAAATGCGGTATAATATCAGTTGGTCCCAACGCTACTACAAAATATAGTAATTTTTCTTAGGTTTATAATAAATGTTAATACACCATTCCTCTCAGTGTACCCGGAGGGCCGGATGGAGTAGTCCGTATAATATTAAAGTCAGAGCGAATAGTTGCCGAGCTGACAGCGTCACTCGCAATTTAGAATAAAGCTAAAAACTAAAAATCATTTTAAAACCCTAACAGAGTTATACATTTGATAAAAAAAAATTTGAAAATGTTTTAGAAAATAAGCTGCATCGAGTATAGTAGAACAGCAGTGGAAAAGAATAAGAAGTGAACGGTTACAAGGAGATGTAAACAAGAAGTTGGAGAATACAATAAGTACTGCGCTTCAACGTCGAAAGAAAAGGGAGCGAAAAATGGAGCAAGTGAACGGAACGACGCAGCAAAAACAAGTCCGTTTTTCGATCGGATCTTATGGCGTAAGTTTACATAAAAATATGTATCTAACATTTTGAATCTATATACAAACAATTCTAAAATTAAATTTATTGAGTTACGTGATAAATTGTTAAATTACATAGTTGAGTGTATAAAAGGCGACAGACACAAAAGGCAAACATATAAACTTCCCGGCAATTAAGCATTGTACACTTCAGCGTTAATACACCTATAGCTAATTTCGTATGCACACAGACATCGCGTGCTCTTTATTGTTATGTAAAAAAATATGTGTTAAATTTCGCTCCAAGGCAAATACACGTGAAAAAGACAACTTTGACTGTCGTCAAAAATTAATGATAATCATTATACATTTTAACAACCGGAAAAAAGTAGTCTTCATAACTATAATTTTTACAGTCAAAGAAAAATCACGTGTTTTCAAATATAATCGTATTAATAACATCAGAATTCGACGAAAATTATATCAATGAGCTTAGCGGAAACCGTGTAAAAATATCAAAACTTTTATTTCATCGATATAAAATTTAATTACAAAAAACTAAAAAAAAAATTTCAGGATCGCAACAGCCGCGTGATTAACAAAATCTCAGCGGCGAGCATCTTCTCCTCGGCCACGTTATCGCACAACAACGGATCATCAGATTCCGGTACCTCGAGAACTCGTCCCGTCTCTCTTGACTTTACGGATTCAACCCCACGGTACCGGACTTTACCCAACCCCAAAATAAAGTCTATCGCTGAGAAGTTTAACAATGGGCCTGCCATGAACAACAACGATTACAGCAGCAGCAACAAGAATATTTATATCAACAATAATTACCATAATAATAATAATAACAGCGAAGGGGTGGTACTGAGAAAGGAACAGCTGACAGATAAACCAACCTGTCCGCCCAACACGCCCAACGAAATGTGCGTACTGCTGCCTACGAATAATGGCCCCGTTCAAGATAAACCTGTGCATCCGCCGAAGCTCAGCAACAGGTAAATTTTAACATATAATAAATGATTATGCGAAATTATATTTATATAGTTACAAAGAAACATGTTCTCATATAGTTTCACATAACTTTCCTTGTATTTTCTTCCTCAATTTTATTAAGCTTCGTTCTGTCAATATCAATGGCAATGGTACTTTACTACATGAATCATAACTTTGAAACAGACAGAATTCGAATATCAATAAAAAAAAATTAAATATTGTAATAAAAAAGCAATGCGTTATTGTACTAAATATCTTTTTCAAATCTCTATAACATACATACTTAATAAAAATTCAAATCCCTCAGGTCGATCTCCTTGGAACCCGAACAGCTGCGGAACACAGGCCGCGTAGCGCTAACGATTTCCGCGTACGAGGGTGAACCACGTACACCAACACGGCTGGATTTCCTACCGTCGCCTCGTAGCAGTCGTCAACTATCACGTTCTAGCTCAAAAGCCAGCAGCAGCACCGACGGCAGCACCGTAACACCTACATCAACACCAGTCGACCTCGAGCCACCCAATCAGATGGGCTTGAAACTCCAAGATGAACTCGTCGCTACCCTCAAAAGGTCAAACTTGCGCGAGAAAAATGACGATACAGCTGCCATGGTAATATATTATAGAATGTTATGAGGTAGTTGTTGATTATTATATAGTTTACTTATTGAACAATGGTTTTTTGTTTATAGGAGAACGGTGAGGTGCTCCAGGTTGACGATTTACCACCACCGCCACCACTGCCAGCAAATCGTGAGCATGAGTTGGAGAACGGTAGTGTGAAGCAGCTGGCGACAGAACTCAGCAAGAAAATAATGTTCAGGGTGAACCCGGAGAACGGCGAGCACATCTCTGACAAGAAAGTGTGATTCCCCTCTCTGTCTCTCTGGAATTTATTAAGCTATACTCGAGTGTTGCGCGCATTGTTATTTATTTTTTTAACGTCATATCCCGTCTGTTCCTCGCGCCGCTGCGCGGACGTTTACATAGTTTTATTTATTGTTTTAATTACGTTACTTAATCTTACATGGATTTGTATAGGTAGAGAAGTGCAAGTGAGGAGATATAATTATAGTATATCCATATATGTATACACATATGTGGGAACTGTTGTTGTGAATGACAGTGGATGGATTTACGTTGAGATTGATATACGAGCGAGACGACGAATATTATGCAGCGTATTAAGATAATTTTCTGCTCCGTTTTTGGCGACGGTTGTTTCTTATGTTTTTTAGTATTATATTTTAGTATGGTACTACTATTTTTAATTGAATGTAAAGAGCGAAGAGTGCCATAATTGTACATGTACATACATAAAGTATCGCTAGTATTATGTAAAAATTAAAAAAAAAAAAAAAATAGGTATGTAAGTCTATTGAATTTAATAAAATTTATTATTTTTAAGGAACATACTTGTATATTTAAATTAAGTACCAATACAGACCTTTTATTAATAATGATATTAAAAAAAATAATTAAAACTACAGCATTTATTCTGAATAAAAGAAGTAATTTTATTACATTATTTACATTTATTTACAGATAAATCTTCAGATTTTATTTTATTTATCTAACTTAACATTAAAAAGAAATCTACACAGTAAACATTTTTGTGCTTTGTTCCTTGTGCTTTTTTCCCTCTTTAAAAGAAATTCATATCCATAAATGCATTTATACTTTTAACATAAAAGCTTAATTTAAATGCTCATTCTCATTCCGAAAAATGATTTACTGTGTATATACTTATATGTGTACGCATTATTTCAGTCATTTCATATAATAAAATTACGCTGCATTGAGGACCTCAGTACACCGATCGCAAAGTTCTGCGTGTTCGGGCTCCGGATATCTTCTACATCTTTTGCAAAGTGGTTGTCTGATTTCTTCCACAGTCACGTTCATACGCTCACACGAGTCGTCTTTCAAAAGTGTCACAGAAGATACTTGACAGATATCACATAATTCCGACGTGGTCGAAGATTCATTCTTTTGGAGATGCTAAAATTATAAAAAAAAACAATGACAAATCTTACCCGTTATCAACTGTTTATTATTAAAATATTCTTACCGTCAGTAATTCGAAGTCTTTTGAATTGGTTTTTACGACAACTTTTATCAGCCAAGTGTTCTGTGAAGTTAATTTATTTAATTCGCTTTTTAAATCCAGTGCTTTTTCGACGATTTCTTTTATTTCTAGTTTGTTCCAACTGTCTAACAATTTGTAATTCACGTGAAATAGAGGAACCGATGCTGCAAAATAACAATTTATTCAATACAAGTACTTTTATTGTTTCAATAATCAGAAGCTAGGTATATATTCCCATTAAATGTAATAAATTCAACTTACATAAATTTTCAGGGTGATGAAGCCATACTTCTTCAGCGAGATGAGGAAGGATTGGCGCTACAGATTTGACAGTGCTAGCTAAAACTTCGGTAATTATATCTAAAGCACCCAATCTATATGGTGAATCTACTTTTTCACAATAAAGTCGGTCTTTTACAATGTGACAGTAAATGGCTGATACATCGTTCGTTATAAAATTCAAGATTGCCCTGCTAACGTTATGATATTGATACTTTTCATATTGAGATTGAACCTGAAAAAGATTGATAGTTTACTAATTCGCTATTTTTATTGCAACAGTTATCAAAAGTATTTTATAAAGCTTACTTTTGAATTATAATGATACAGTTGATGCAACATGTATAAGTCCAAATGCTGATACTGAGGTTCAACAGTAATATTTTTATTTTCAGTATAAGTGTTCAAAGCTCCGAGTAGAAATCTAAAAATTAAACGAAGTTTGTTGATAGTGTCTGCACTCCCTTGCAGCAAAGTAGCTTTCATTGGTACATGGGTGTGTTGAGTTCCATGACTAGCAACCCACCATCTACATTATAAAATACATACAATATCAAATTAAAAAATAAAAAATTACTATTTTTTATTTAAATATTTTCCAGACTGAAAAAACTCTATGGTTTGTACCTCAACACATCAACTCCATAAACTGGTTTTTTGTTGATATCTTTTCCTCCTTTTGTTATCTCTTCTGGGTCTACCACATTTCCAAGAGATTTAGACATTTTGTTATTTTTTTCATCAACAGCAAATCCATGAACAAACAAATCTCTATAATTGTAAAATCATACAATTAAAAATAATTCTTTGAATTTAATAATACATCTTAAATATTCATTTTTATTCTCTTTACTGGTAAGGAGCACAGCCTTGCAAAGCCACTGATGTAAGAAGGGATGATTGAAACCATCCAGTGAATTGATCCATTCCTTCCATATATAGATTGGCTTTTTTATCTGGTAACACAGTTGACCATGAAATTCCACTATCAAACCAAATATCCATTATATCCTATAATAAAATTTGTTATAATAGTAATAATGCTCAGTAAGATAATTTTGATATTTCTACAATCTGATAATTTCACATAATTCTACAACTTTACCTTTCCTTTTTCAAATTCTGAACCAGTCAGATTTAAATCAGCAAGTAGTTTCCTTCCTAAAAGCTTTTCTACTGGTTGTTCCCACCAACAATCAGCACCATGTTTTTCAATTAACTTGCACAACCTTTCAATCCATTCTCTAAATACAGATTAATTAAATAAGAATAGAATTTTTCGAATTAAGAATAAAAATTAAGTTATTTATCTTACTTAGTAATAAACACTTTACCAGTGTCTTTATAATACAAAACTGGTATTGGTGTTCCCCACACCCTTTGGCGAGAAATGCACCAATAGGGTCTTTGTTTTAACTGAATATGCAATGCATTGGTCCATGCTGTTCTATTTTGCTCTGGGTATACATTAATACTTGATAAACTTTCCTATAATTAATCATTTAGCTTATTTTTATATAGTTTATGAAAGTAAAAATGTTTCTTATAAATATGTAATTCATACCATAGCCTTCTCCTTTATAGAATTTGTATCAATAAACCACTGATGACTTGCTCGAACTATCAAAGGTTTTTTTGTTCTCCAATCATAAGGATAACTGTGAGTCAAAACTTCTGTATGAAGAACATTTTCGGAAAGTTTTGTAATTACTGCTTCAGTACCTTCATCTAAAACTCTTAAACCATGAAACTCAGGACCAGCCTCAGTCATGTATTTTCCATCTTCATCAACTAATGAAAGCTAAATATAGAAAATTATATTTTTTCAGTAATTTTTGTATTATAAAAAGTTTGAAAAAAATATATTTGCTTACAATTGGAATATTGTTTTCTAATGCAACAAGAAAATCTTCCTGACCATGGCCAGGGGCAGTGTGTACTAGACCTGTACCTTGTTCAGTATTTACATGACTTCCTGGTAAAAATGGCAAAGTAATACTAGTTATTGGGTGTGAATATTTTGTTCCAGCCAAGTCACTTCCTATAATGAAGAAGAAAAAACAAAATTGTTTTATCATGCATACAAAATTTAAATATTTATTAATTAAAAATATATTTTTATTTATAAACCTGAAAAAGTAGTTACAACTTTAAGTTGACCAATTTTTTCAATAGTCTTTTCAAGTAGTTCTATTGCAACTATGTATAATTTTCCTTCACTATTCTCTGCTAAACAATAATTAGCATTTATTGAATAAGCCAATGCCTGATTGGCAACTAATGTCCAAGGAGTTGTTGTCCAAGTAAGAGCATAAATAGGTTTTCCTGCAAAGTCAGCTAATTTTGGAGGCAATTCAACTACACGCAGCTGAACTGTTGCACATTTACTTTGATGATTATCTTTATATTCCAACTCAGCTTCTGCTAGAGCTGTTCTAAAAGCAGTAAATGAAATAAATTAAATAAAGTTTTTAAACTAGTTTATTTACAAAAATATTGTGATTTATATTCTTGTACTTGGAAGATGGTGACCAATGTACAGGTTTAAAATCCCTGTATACTAAATTTTTTTCATATAATTTGTAAAACTGTTGCAACTGATTTGTTATATAAGAAGGTTTATTTGTAAAATAGCAGCCATTATCTTTCCAATCTGCCATAATTCCCCAAGAAGTAAAAACTTTCCTCTGATTTTCAACAGCACTCTCAGCAAATTGCTTTGCTAAAATAAATATACTTCTATAAAGTATTTGTTATACAAACATAGTCCAAATGTATGTGAAAACAAAAAATCAGTACCTTGAGAGCGGATTTGCAAAGGTGTAAGATCTGAGACTTTCTTTTTAACACTAGATAATGCTTTTAATTCGATAGGTAATCCGTGACAATCCCAACCAGGAACATAATGTACTCTTTGGCCTTTTATTACTTTACTTCTAATAGTAATGTCCTTTAAAATCTATTTCAACATAATAATAATTATTATTATAATATTAAAAACAATTCAAAGGAACTAAACAATTTTTGAGTTGTTGATTGGGTTTACTTTATTAATTGTGTGTCCCATGTGAGGGTTTCCATTAGCGTATGGTGGACCATCATGAAGAACAAAATCTGGACCCTCTAAATTTGTCCTTTGCCAATTGTATAATTCCGAAAAGCCACATTTCTGAAATTAACATTTGAAATTAAAGACAGGACCTTTGACTTAAAAACAAAAAATAAATAAAATTAGACTGACAAAACCCCTCACATTTTGTATATATTGATCCATTTCAATCCTCTTCTTGCCGCTAATCTTAGCTTGAAAGTTTGTTTTTGGCAGCAAAATAGTGTCAGTGTACCTTTTCTCAGCTGGCTTCTCACGTTGGGATGAGTAGAATCTACACAAAACACGAGCTCGCATAGAAAGCGAGGCCTTTGCTCTCCACAAAGAAGTTCTTAAACTCATTGACATTTTGGTTATTTTTTAAAATACTTCAACAAAATAAAATTATAATTTGTTTTAACTATATAAGTCTTTTCTTTAATCTGCTTCACCTTCTCAGGGATTTTAACCTCATCATAAACTTTGTAATAAGTAAATTTTCATTTTATCATTAAATAAATTATACCAAGTAACTTCATATTCTCGACTTCTCCGAAATTTTAAATTTTAGGTACTTCACAAGTGTTATTACCGGTGAAAAGAAATAACAAACGACAGAAGAAGAAAAGATGTGCGACACAGTATACTGAGTACCGAGATTGTTACTATACGCGTGTTCAAGTTGAGCACGTATATATATATATATATATACACACACACATACATACGCATGTGAATCACCCGAAATTAAACTTTCAAATAGGTTATAAAAATATTCTTTATGAATAAAATAAAAAAGTCAATTAACAAGTCAAGTAAAAAACAATTTATTTTTAATATTAAAAAAAACAACAGTAATTAAAATTATTTACGATCAAAATTATGTAAAAGAAAATAGGATAATGATTTTCATTTCTAACTTATTAACGAAAAGTAGTATAAAAAGATAAATAAAAGACAAAATTGCACATAAAAAATAATTTTTATTTTATTGTATCCGATTATTTCAAAGTCATTAAATTTTTATTAATCTTGGGATTGGATTATGCTCCTTGTACAATGTATTATTCTCATATGGTATGAAGTACAACAAAGGAATGGTGCGTATTATAAGTATACACATGAAAACAAAAAATGGTCATTAACGCCTTGGAATTCACAAAAACGAAAAATATTAATCCAATAAATTTACATATCAGATCAATGACTTAAGATGAGTCTTAGGATTACCTATGCAGTAGTCGTGAGATCTATATTTACTTGCTAAACGTTTCTAATTCATAAAACTCATAGAATCACACAAATACACCTCGTAAAAAAACGCTTCATGTGACCTACATGATAAAACACCTACACGTCAATGTCACTACAGCCCTTACAAGCAAACTAAAATGAAAAAACAAAACATAAATAAGGAAAGTAAGCTGTAAATTTTCGCCTAATGTAGATCACAAATTAACTCCATCTCGAGTCTCACACCCTTGCGTGCTCAAATTACACAACTCAAGAGGTTGATCGCGCGCGACCATCACGACTACTGTCCCAGGTAAAGAAACACGATGTAAACCCTGTCTACTACACAAGGGATGTACACTTGTACTTGTATCTGTATGCGTGTTGCGTAGGTGTGTTAGTGTGTTGGTGTTGATGTGTAGAAGTAGAAAGGGATGAGTGATGACTGGTGCGTGGGCGCTTCCTTGGTTTAAGCGCCTTCGGAGTTGGACACCTTGCTCTTCACGTACTCCTCGAGCTGAGCGTCGAGTTCCTCGGCAGTAGGTGGTGGTGGTCTTTTGCCACGTGGACCGCCGGGTTTATCTCCCCTCTTGGGTCCGCCACGAGTCCGGCCGCCGGCGCCTCGGGGACGACTGCGGCTCATAGTGCCACGGCGCTTGAAGGGGCCACTACTACTCAGTCGCGAGCCGCCACGGATTGGATTGATTCCAGGAATTTCGGACGTCGCCAGTTGAATATTCATTTCACGGCCATCCAGCGGCACACCGTTATACTGTTTCATGGCCTGCAAAGAGAATAAAATTAATTAGAATAATAGCTACAGCTAACTTATTGTCATTTTAAAAGAAGGTACTAAACAATAAAGAAAGGCTAAAGTTTACTTTTACCCATTATTGTTTTGAACCTTACATTTCAACCCATAGAACTCAATACAAACCTTAATGGCATCTGCTCGTCTTTCAAAGATGAGATCAGCTGAACCCAGTGAACGGCCTGATCTGTCATAATGAACTCCAGCATGTTTCAAAGGACCGAACTCGCTGAACAATTCTAGAATGTCAGAGTCTGTGACTCCAAAATCAAGATTAGAAACAATAAGCTTGGTAGTGTCGGAGCTGGAGCCGTATCTCCTAGGTGCGGCGCTGCCGAGGAAAGCCTCGCGTTTGTAGCTGGGCAGACTGCGTCCAAAACTGGAGTTGCTCCGGGAGATGCCACCACGGCTACGGCCGCGCATGACACCACCGCCGGGCTTGCGGCCGCCCCTTATGGAACCTCCTCGCCTGGGTGAGCCTGAGGAGCGTCCACCGCCACCACCACGTCCACCACGTCGGCTACCACCACCGCCGCCTGGGCGTTTGTTACCCTTGTTCTGCTTAATGATATCATCTAGGCTCATCTCCATTTTGCCAGACATTATAATGAAAGAACACGGAGTAAGGATAAAAAACAGATGCTGCTACTGCTGCTGTCTTTGGCTGAGTGCGAGAAAGTAGGCTTGGAACCTACTTGTACTTTACAATTGGCGTCTTGAATTTTCCCTGTAATGAAAATGGTAGGTTTTATTTTGTGTTGGATGACAAAAAAGTTTTTGATGAATCAACTCTATATATAATGTAAGACCATGCATTGCTAATAAAAAAAAAATCATTATATATTTTTGCATACATTTATATGCTTTTTGATGCTTGATTTAACTAAAATATGATTACAGTATTGTCATTCATATTGAAATATTGATTTTTGTTTCTTAATTCAGTCATTGCACTTGTTACTATAAAACAACACTCATAAACAACTATTATGTATAAAGCAAATTATAATCAACAGTTATTGAAAAATACATGCAGAATCATTCTAGAAACATTTTAAACAGACTAAGCAATAAAAACCAAAATAAATGCTTCAAACAAAAAAATCACGTGACATACAGGGACTGTAATAGCGAAGCCTTTCTATTTCTTATAATACTATCTTCTATATGACGGTTATCCATTATCAGCTCGAAATTTATGGTCTGGCTCATCTAATCAGTAAAACGTCGTTCGTAAAGCATCGGAAACGCCATTCGAACGTCGAAATCCAAGCAACCGCTATAATTCTCCCGGTCCCCATAAGATATCATAAACACACATCGACATATACATATTTACGCATGCGCATTCATACAGTCGCACACAGCCACACATAATGCCGTGCTCGAGCCGGAAAAGCTAATGTTCGCAACTTGAGGTGACGAAATTCTGAAACGACGCCTCGCCTGTTTTACGCAGAATTCAAAAACTGAACAAAAGAAGTTCTTCTCGTTTAATCCAAAATCTGTTGAATTCACATAATAGCTACTAAAAATTATTCGAATCCCCATGGCGCAATGTCAAAAGCACACGCAAAGCCGAAATGCGCGCAACGACGCCTCGGCGGTGGCGGCGGCTTACATTGAGGTTATCCTCCCGGTGCTATTTCTTTCCTGATGCATCATTCACAAAGCATGCATCGTTGATATTAAATTTAACGTGTAAAAAAACTTCAGATACTCACATAAAATTCTGTAGGCGAGAAAGAAACCTCGGGGCGACCGTCGTTCTGCTTGGCAATCGTCAAACTCGACGCTGTATTCGTCCTCTCGTCGGTTCAAGCGAAAACCCACGCGACCGGGGAGAATGACGGAGCGGCAGCGGCAGTAGCAGCAAGTAAGCTACCCTACGCTGCGCGCGCATGCGCAATGGCGTACCTATGCAGCGCGGCCACCGGAAAAGTATTGACGCGCCGCCCTACCATGTCAAAAGCAACGCTGAACGTTTGTTAAATAAAGTAACGATGAATTGTAAAAGAAACGGAGAGTATTACGAGTGGAATTTTATGGTATTTTTTGTTGATTAGGCAAACATTTTACCCAAACGAAGTTGTATTAAGCTAATTGTAATGAATGTATAAGCGGTGGGCCTGTTGGAAATGAAAGGCACACACGCGCCATCTATAGCAGCCACGCGTAGGAAATTTGAAAAAGACGTGGGAGGAAGTTGACCACTGTGCATATACATATATATCTTTCATTTGAAAGATCGTAGAAGGGGAATCAATGAAAACGAAAACATACAATAAAAAATGTGTATCAAAACATTATTAAGAAAAATTATAAAACGATTTATTTCAGTCTCCGAATGAAATTTATTTATCTATTACGTCAGAAAAAAATATATATATATGTCTGTATTTCGTACGTAGATATAAAAATTCACACTGTATTAAAAGTATTTCAATTTCTTACTAATACAAGAAACATTTTCGAAATTTGTGCTCTGTCATTTTTGTTTATGCGTAATTGAGTACTCACGATCAACAGATAGCACTGCTTACCGACTAACGTATTTAATGTTTACTGATACAAGTGTAGAACATTAGAAAATCAGTACGGAAATGACAGGTTGTTGAGGCAGGCAAAAACGAGGAGAGTAAAGGAAGTATATACGACTAATTTTGGTATGAAAAATTTTAATACAAACGGGATTAAAAAGCATATGTAGATTTATATCATGAGATGAAATTTAAAAAAATGTTTGCATTAAAATTGGAAAACTCGAATTTTGCACATTTCAGAAACATTTTTGAATCTTATATTTATTATTTAGAATTTTAAATATTAATATGACTTTTTAAAAAGTTTTTTTATTTCTTTGATATTATGGAGAATAAAATATGATATGAGGTCTCATATGGTATTTCATCGGAAATTTCAATTACAATAATAAATTGTTAATTTTAAAAAATTAAGAAATACATTAGAATATCAAAAAAGAGCAAATAAAATTTCATTAGAACATTTTATTATTATTTTAAATTAAGAATAAATTATTTATTATTTTAATTAAAATTACATATGAAATCTCATATGATATCTCGTATGATATTTTTAACGCTCACTAAACTTCCTCGCGTAAACTTGAAAATCCATCCCCAATATAAATGCCACAGAAGCAGACGTGACGAACTTTGTACCACAAAAGCAAAAGGATGTCCGTGTCCCGCTACTTTAAGCGATTCTCCCAGGAACTCACAACTCTTCGCGATAAGTTATACGATGCTAAAATCGAGCTTAAAAATTGCAAACGTGAGATCGATCAGTTACGCAGGGAGAATCAACGGCTGAATGAAGCAAGTAGCTTAAAAAAACATGTTGAAACCCAGATGATTGTACGCGAGGATCATGAGACTGAAAAGATGCTGAGGTTCAGAATCCAAGAGTTGACGTCGGAAAAAGATATAATTGAGCTGCAGCTGGACGAATCGCGTCAGGAAAACGAAGCGCTGCGTAAGTTATTTTCTCTCCTTTTTTTTTTAATTAGATTATAACAATAAATTTCACACTTGGATCTGTATCTCTACATTAAAAATTATAATTATATAGGCACAACATTCAATATCGCTGAGAGTATCAACCGGGACGATTCGGACCTCGACGAGGCGGGGACGAATATTACAGACGCTTTGCTGCACAATTTCAATTACATCCACATTGACCCAACAAAGGTGGGCGAATCGCAAACAACAAACATACTGGACGAGTTAAGGGACTCCGCCGGCATTGACCCATCAATGTTTCCAGAAATAAACGACGACTACTTATCCTCTGATACCATGAAGCACATGATCATTGAACTCATCTCGACAATAAAAGTTCAACGTCGCCAAATCAAAAGGCTCATAAAAAACGAGGAGATTCATGAGCTACGCAACATGACCAAACCAACTTTTAGCGACAGCGTGAACTTCTTCCAAAAAGAAAACATACGACTGACTACTGAATTGGCATCTCAGAAGCTGGAGAACAGTAACTTACATCAAAATCTCACCAACGTCCAGAAGAAACTCCAACAGATAAAAACCCTCGAATCGGAGGTCACCGAGTTACGCAGGTATAACTGGGACCTTGAGTGCCAGCGTATGGATATTGAGTTTAGTTATGGCCTTGTGCTCGAGGACGCCTCTGATAGCATCAAGTTTATGAAGAAGGTCCTTTTGGCCGCCAATCCCTTACTTCAGTTGTGGAACGCCACCGGGAAGCCAATTTCTCCGATGGTGGGTTCTGATTTCTACAAAAGCTTCGAGCAAATCGGATTCTTTCTTCAAGATGTGAAGAATTACGAGGCCGAAATGGCAAAGGTCGAAAGTAAGATGAGTAAGAAACAGACAGAAGTGGTGATGCAAGCGAAGGAGGGTGCCACCGGTGGTAGTACAACTCCAACGTCTGACAGCGAGGTAATAATAATAATAATATTAAAGAGGCGACTGAATGGGATATTCAAAAAAATTGCTAACATAAACATTATTTTTTAATTCGCCGAATTTCGTTACCGATCTGTCGAATATATAAAGCTTCGGGCAAAAGTTAAACCTACAATAGGGATGGTAAATGTAAGATAGAGAAAGGGAGAAGCTTATTTTTCTATTATATAATTATAAAAATGATATACATTTAAAATTCTTTTAAATTTTTTTCATTTCTATCGTACCGATTCTCTCTCAAATCAACACACACAAACTAATACATAATATACTTTCAGATATCTGAGGGTACGATGCTGCCTAACCAGCGTTACCGCAAGGTGTACCGTCGCTTAAAACGTGAATACGATGAGTTGCGAGTGAAGCATCAGGCTCTGATCGAACGCTACAGGGGTATCAAGTCTGGCCTCACCCAGGCTATGTATGAAACTGCTATAAAGAATAACCAAGAATTATCACAGAAGAAGGAACAACGACGGAAAGTGAAAACCAAGAAGCTCGTGGGCAAAAAACCGAAGGAGGAGAAGATGACGATCGTGCCGGAGAAGAAGAAGATCATACCGGAGGTACTTACTTGCGACGAGGAATCGTTTGAGGAATATGATTAACATATTTTATTCGGAAGGTAATATATGTGGTCTCGTCATTTTATATTACATTTATTGTGCCTCGATTATATTATTTATTTGTACAAAGAATCATTTACGTGTAAAATGAAATTATTTTGCATATGTATATATAGTAATTTATTACTGTACAAACAAGTAGGTGTGATCATTTTTAAGTGTTAAGTAATATAGTTTAACTCAGTTTTTTTTATATAAATTATGGACGCTCAGGAGGACGTATCTTATCCGTATTTTTTTATAAGTACTAATGTACCTATGACCCTACGTGGACAATAAAATCCAATTGAATCATTTCATCATACACTGAAATGATTTATAAATTGTAATATTCCCAAATTTTTTACTTCATTATTTTATATCTATTCTACACTTCCATTATACAATTTTAAACTCTTGTATTTTGGAATCTCCTAGTTAATTTTTAATTGTTTCATTCTTTTATAAGATAGTGTAATGAAGCCAATGATAGCTAAATATATATTTAGGTATTCTTTGAAGGAAATGGTCCTGCTGTTATTCTTTTATAGTTGAATTGCTTCCTAAAAGAGGAAGCTTTGTAACGGTGAAAAAAATATTTGAGACAAAAAAGGCTTAAAATGATGTTTTAAGCTGAAATGTGTTGAAAATTTTCAATTTTGAGAAAATTTTTTTCCTGTTGTGTGTGTGTGTGTAAACTTTCTATATCTCGGGAACCAAACCATCGATCTTTGCCATTCAAAGCTTATTTTGTTCGTCTCGCGAAAAGAACTCGGCATCCTGACGTACTTAATATTCTATCGATTTTCTATTTTTTTTAAACTAAAAAACGATTTTGAATTTTTCGTTTTTTTGATTTTTACATATGTAGTGGTCAAAATTATTTATCAGTCTAAACTGCTCTTGAAAGGTCTTTCAATTACCTACACTTCCGTTTTTTAACATTTAAGTTATTATTCGTATTTCATTTGTTATTAAGAAAAATGTTCCTAAAATTCATAAATTAATTTCTCATAAAATGAATGATCAATCGATTTGAAATTTAAACCACAAATTGAACTCATTATAAGGAACTTATTATTAGGTTAAATTTTTAAGAGATTATTTCGAAATGTTTCCGAGAAAAAAAATAGCATTTTTTATGTCGCACGATAACTGGAGTAAAAATTATCCGATCGACTTGAAATTTGGCACGGACATAGCTTTTTTATATCTACAGGCTGAATCGTTGCCTAGAAATATCTGACTTACGAAAAAAGATAGTGGAGGTTTAATATTTTTCTATAACATTTTTAAATACCTTTTTCTCAAAGAATTCTTTATTAATTGACTTGAAATTTAAACTACTTATTGAACTCAATAGAATAATGGGTTAAATTTTCAAGTGTATTACTTTATTTGCTTTTGATGAAAAATATTTTAGTAAAAAGTGGTCTTGGTTATTCTATAACCGGAGTAACGGTAAACCGGAATAAAAATACGTTTTAAACAATTTATTTATGAAATATATTAAAAAGTATTATATTTCAATTATAATCTATTTTGTTTAAAGACATACGATAATTTTTAGATAATATAAAACTAGA
>JAYJLV010000001.1:2596865-2643589 GCA_036873485.1 Torymus texanus | reverse complement strand
TGTGTGTGTGTGTGTGTGTGTGTGTGTGTGTGTGTGTGTGTGTGTGTGTGTGTGTGTGTGTGTGTGTGTGTGTAGATGCGCCTGTGCGTGCCAAGTTCGATAAAACGATGTATGATGGGGCAATTTCTCAAACGAGAGAAAGAAAAATTAACGCGAGAAATCGGATGGGCCGATGACGACATTTTCCTCGTATTGGAATCAAAAGCACGTGTCCTTTATTTATTAACGGTTACGATTTTTTTTTATTTAAATTTATCAATTAAATGTAGTTGTTAAAATTAAGCGAGATTGAAAAAATGCCGTGTTATCGCGAGTTTGTAATTAGTTTTATCGCGGTAATTGGCCGATCACAAATTAATGGGAATTTATATATGATGATTTATACGATTTTTCTCACCCACCGAGTTATCATTATTTCACTTCTAATTCATATTGACAGCTGATGCCACCGTCGCCACTGTACTTCTACTCGATTCACGGTCTACTGAGGAATAAAAACTTTACGAGCATCCTTGCCAACTTGTTCGAGGGCCACGCCAGCGATTACGACGCGGTCAATTACGAGGACGTTATTGAATTTAATAATGCACTTCACGAGGTGAGCTGAGATATTAATTGATATAACAATTGAATTTGGAAAATCTTTGGTATACTAAAGCTTCGATTTTGCGTTACTTAGATTCTACCTCCGCTGGGAATGTTTGAGGAGAACATTACCACGCTCATCAGGAATAGAATGACCCTCAATAATTGGCAAAGTATGTACGATGCTGTCTCGGACGATACTGACCCTGACGATGATGATGAATGGAAACCGGTGAATAATAGGGTAAATATTAGTATATTATTGAAATAAATAAATCCGATTATGTAAGGACATGTTTTAACTGATATTTTACCATTATTAGGTGAATTGGTTCAAAGTCTTAGGCTCCTATTTCAAAATGGCCAATATTAAAATCTACGGAACGCAAAACCTCGTTTTGAAAAACATCGACTACTTCAAACAACTTTCTGACCTCCTGAAGCAAACTTCATCAGCCACCGTAGGTCAGTCACATACCATGCAACTACCTAAACATTCAATTACCGGCCTAATATAAAAATGATACATTAAATTACCCTCATCATTACAGAAAAGTTCGTTCACTTCAAATTCCTTACGCAAGTCAGCAAGTATTTAAGCCCGAGTCTAGCAAAGTTCTTCGAGAATGTACCTGACAGGTTAGCTTTTTACGATACATATTAGGTATTAATTTTCAAAACGCTAACTAACTACTGAAATGTTTTTCATAGATCTACTTTCTGCATAAAGCAGTCGGATAACAGGCTGATAGGCGCGACATACGAGTACATCAAGAGACATGTGCCCCACGAGCATAAACTCTACGTAAGTTACTGCCAAATAAGAAAATTTCAACTCGATGAGAACAATTTTCTACAACAATTTCGTTCTTGTTACAGGCTGAGGAGGTAGCCAAAAACGTTCGTAACTCTTTAGAAAAGCTGATCTCCAATGCTGAGTGGATGGACAATGAGACCAAAGTCTTCGCTACAAGTAAACTGAGGAACTTGGAGATGATCATAGGGTACCCTGATTGGCAGAGGAACAAAACCTTCGTCGACGGATATTACGGAAATGTACGTATAATTCGAAAGCTTCTTTTTATTATAGTCAAGTGAGATAGAATTGAGCAAATTAAATTTATTACACTTTGCCAATTGTATTCGAACATGACACTCGAGTTACGTAAATTATCTGGATTAAATCGCGTGGTTATTAATGGTCAACTCTTTGTTACATACACACAGCTGAACCTCCACATGAATTTCTTCGAGAACGTGATCAAGTACAAGCGTATGACATTGCTGGATGAACTTCGTGGCCTGCGACATTCTGTTGCATATAAGTAAGTGTCTACGCACTAGCGTGTCAATAATCGTAAAGCGAATTCAATTACAACTGATAGACTCAATGGCGACGTTTTATCTTTGTTTCAGCCCTTCGACGATGTCGAAGAAACTAGTGCCATTGATTTATCATTTCGAAGTCAACGGTCACGTGAACCGTATACGTAAGTTGTCAACGAGTGACTTAATCAAAAGCTTATATACCTCCACAGTCGGTTTCTTTTTATTAACGCCTTTTTTTCTTCTTCAACAGTTTTCCCAACGGAGTATTTGAATGAGAAAAAGTACAAGTTGTTCAGCAAAAAATTGCCGAGGTACATGTTTTAGCAAGTAATAACTGTAAAATTCATCGCGTTTATGAAGAATTTAACATTGGTAAACTTTTCTAATTAATGTTTTTAGTGCAATCAATTATGGAAGTTTCGGATCAATGCTGGGCTCAATTTTGTACGATTACGTCAGTCTCACGGATAATCTTAAGTACAATGAATTTTACACTCGAACAATCGAGGGATTGTCGGAAGACACAATTGGCGCGTACAAGGTGAAAGAAAAATGTCTGTCTAATCAGCTGACCAATTACAAGGTGAGAAACTTCAAAGTCTATTACTACTTTATTATATTTTATGATATTTATATTAACAATACAGTAAATATTGACGTTTCTAGAGAAATGACTAATGTATTAATATATCTTTCAGAAAAGTGAATCGAAATTCGATCAGCCACTCGCATCTCTCATCGACCGGGACACCATTCAAGTTGACAAGATCTACGAGAAGATGTCGGGTTTGAGGGCAGCTTTCGAAGCGTACAGATTAATCGAAACCGACAACGAAGAGCTACTGCCAGGATTCGAGAATATGAATAATCACCAGCTGTTCTTCCTGTCCTATGCCGAGGTAAGGACATGATCAATGGCTTTGATTTATGTAAAAATGAAATAATCATTTTATAATTTTAACATTTCAATTTTAATTTTCCAGAGAATCTGCGAGATTGGTGACATTTACGACAGATACGACGCATACGAGACTGCACTGAAGGTCAACGGCGTCGTCTCGAACCTGGACTCCTTCTCCCATGTGTTCCGGTGTCCAGCCAATAGCGCAATTAACCGAAAAGTCAAGTGCGAACTGTTCTAAACCTTGTATCTCATAATGCGTAATTTTTAGCTCTCGCCAAGTGTGGAGGCACCACTGCGTTACCTTATCTTTCTTTCTATCTCTTCTCTCAAGTATTCTAGAGTAGGCGCCCGATGTACAGAAGAGCCGGAACTTAGTTCTCGTAGATGTCAGATAAAATAAATTCATTACGAGCAATGACGAGTATGTTTGTATATATATATATACACACATTGATACAATCAATCACATACATATAAATAACCTTTTAGCGCAGTAGTAGTGTGTAGAATGTGACGTAATTATTTAAACATAGAGGTTTAGAACCTAGGCTTAGAAGTACTTAAATATGTATGATATTGTAAATAGACATGTGACCAAGTTTTCATAATTTTTTTTTAATTTTATAAAATCTCCGAGAGACATGAAATCTACAGTATTTTAATCCACCAATAGATAAAAAAAATAATATTTACCGATACTTGTCGTTCTTTAATTCTTTTGCTTTACATTAGTCTCATTATATAATACTTAGATAATAAAAGCACCATAAATTATTATTCTCATTTTGAGAGAACTTTTTCATATAAAATTATATATTCTAATTATATATACACACACACACACCATTTTTAAGCAACATTTTATCACTCGATTTATGTTGTCTTTTATAGTAATTTTATTTTCCACATCCGTATATATCGTATTTATATTGTTTCATGTTATTATTAATTGTAGTTTTCTTAGAAAATAAATAAATAAATGTAACATAACCATACTTCTGACATTGTATTTACACGTTAAAAGCATGTATAAGCGTCTGCAGCCAAAGAATAATGTATGAAAAATGTCATGTCTAATTCGCTACTTTATAATAATAAAAGTAAGTATATTTTAACGACTTCCTTTAATTAACATAAAACTCTCAAGATTTTTAAAATTACTTTTGCCAATCACACAAATATCTTGAATTTTTATTCAGTCAATCATACTATTCCATCGGTAATAAAAATTTTCATTCTCTTTCTCACCTATACCTTCTGACGATCATGATTATAACCATATCACAAGATAAGCATCATGAAATGATCCTCTCACGCGGGCACATTGACCTCGATGGAGTTGGGTCGGGTCCGACGTCTGCTGGTCTCCGAGTACGCAGAACTTTTGGATGATGACGATTCATCGGCAGACAAGCTACTCGTGGAGTCGCCATTCGCAGAGACAACGCGCGATGGTCGGGGCGTACGTGAGGTAGCACTAGGTTTGACGCGCACCAAGCTCATCGTCGCTGGGGACGTGTTACCCTCGCGCCACGAGTACCACTGCCCTAAGTGGCTGGACGCTAGCATCGAGACCCTCGAGCTCCTGAGCGTCTACCCTCTGGAGCTGGTCCAGATCAGCGTATTTTGCCGTAGACGCAGAAAATCCCTGAAAGCGAGGTTAGAAATAGAGATAAAGCCAAAGTGCTGTTTTGCAAAAAGAAACGTTGTCACATCGACTTGTGCGCATAGACTCGTCGATGGTCGGACATACTACTACGAGCTGGGCGGTTTGCTCCAGCTGGAGGCACGCTGGGCACTCTGGTGCCGGCATCTGCGCCATCAGCTCGAGCGACGGCGTCCAGGCAGCTCGCTCTCGGAGACGACGGTCGCGGTGAGCAGCAGTAACAGCAGTAGCATTTCACGAGTACAACCTCGGAAAAAATTGATAAAGAGATGCAGAGGTGGTGGTTGTGCCTCTGAGAAAGTCGCCTGCCAAGGTTGGACCAATAAGGGCCTGTACCTAGGACCTAAATACGCGGAATTGGCCGATGGGAGTTACATACCTAAACCGAACAGGTTCGCCGGTGCTAGTGTCGAGCGTGCCAAGTGAGATTCAAAGGATGCAGCACCCTACCTGCTTCGTGACAAACTGCTTTAAGCTCCGTATTTCAGAGATGAATTGAAAGACCACTCGAGGTTGGCAAAAGAACCTAAGCTTCGATATGCAAAGAGCAGCTTGGCTATCACCGATTGCCGAGCGATTGATGAGCTGCTCAACTTCCAGCCGGCTGGTTCAAGATCGAGCGATCAACGTTCCAGTATCGTATTGGATATTGGGGATCCTGAATCCGACCCCATTACCACGAGTAGCAAGACTGTGTCAAGCTCCTCGACGGACCAGAGCAAAAGCAATAAAAGTGTCGTGAGGATCGACTCAAGCACCATGAGAATTGTACAGAAGCTGGCACGCTTTGGGTTCGGTGTCGATGAGAATTGCACCTCAAGGCTGTGTCTGGGAACTTATGGAAGACGCTCTGTCGTCCCACGATCTGCCAATCCTCGCGAGCTCGTAGAAGACGCAGTCGTTGCCTGGGAAAACGTGAGCGTGGATCGGATTCCTTCTAAGGTAAATTTTTTTAGGATAGACTTTGAAGAATTATTAAGGGCTCACTCGTTTATTCTTTCACAAGAGAAAGCACTTACGGCGTTATGGCATCTCGCCCGCGACGTATTTTCTCGACGCATGTGGTCCATGGTCAGTGCAGCCCGGTGACCGTGCATCCATCGGGCAGCGACGGTCCCACAGTTGCGTCAGCGTACGCCGACAACCTGCAGAACCGGAACTACGTTTGCCAGTTTCCCGGAGGCAGCTCGCTACTAGTATATCCCTCGGTGACCTGACCATTTGCAGTGCAACGGCGGCAACAACGCGCGGCAGGCTTGTACTGTTCTGGACGCCAGATTACTGGTACAGGCCCCGGGCCGCTACCGAGGCCTACAGAGAGGTGCGCAGACACTTGGGTGGATTGTGGCTCTATCGCGTGGAACGAGAGAGAAGGGAGATGGCGATGCGAGGGATGGGAGGAAGGAAGGAGAGACGACGAGGTGACGCTCAGGTGAGTACCTTAGAGCGATATTATTCAATGAAATATTACACATGACATTCCCTTAAAGCTACTATAACTCTTTGGTGGCTTATAACAATATTTCAGATAGCAAATACTTCAAGCGGCTGCATCCTGAACCGTATCTTCGCAGGCCATGACTCCTCGTGTTCGATCTCTCGAGAAACAGCAGCATCGTCACGACCTCTTCGCAACAGTGCTACCAGGACCACTAGCAGCACCACAGGCCTTTTACGACGCCTACTGCGTCTCGACTACCGAGTGACCCTTTGGGACCTGGACAGCCGTACCCTGGCGTGTCAGCTGACACTCGTTGACCGTGAGCTGTTCGCCCGGGTACCGGCTCTTGAGCTCGTCAGCCTTGCGCGACATCGAAGCTCGCGTGACTCTCCTAACCTCGGTGCCTGGGTAGCGTTTACCCACAGAGTATCGTGCCTGGTGGCAAGCGAGCTCCTAGCCGTGGGGAAACTTGAGATGAGGACGAGGTTGGTGGCCAGGTCGATAAATGCAGCTGAGAGATGCTTTGAGATGGGAAATTTTCAGTCTGCAAGATCGATCGTTGCAGGGTTGCAGTCGCCGGCTGTATATAGGTTTGTGCTGATGACATTTTCGAGGTATCTTTTAGATAAACACGATATATATTGTCGATAAATATAAATGAAACCTGTCTGCTCTATTTTGTTGAATAACTTTGTAAATGTTGTTGTTTTTTAACAACTATATAACTTATAATACACGTATTACTTGGAATTTTTGGTAAAGGTGTAAATGAGAAAAAATATTTCAATTTTTCTATAAATATATATTTATTTTTCAATAAATAATGATAATGACTCGACTTCGGTAACCCCTTTAATAACGTTGAACGACGTCGCACTTACTCTATAACGCCTATAAAAAAACAAAAATCAATTATAACTATAATTAAACTAGTAATCATCAATAATCTCTCCCCTATGAGCTATGACGAGCCCAGAAGCTTATATTTCCACGAAAAAAAGATTACCCTCACAAGAAAATATATAAACGTATACATGTAGGCTGCGCGAGACATGGGCATACCTGAAGACGAGACACGCTACACGCTACGAAACGCTGGAGAAATTATGCAAAGTCTTCAGGAACGTTAAAGTCTCGAAATATCGGGAAGCATGGGCGAGGGCAGAGGCTCAGGCGCCACCGTTGATGCCCTTCGTTGGCGATGTACTTGCAAGGACGCTTGGACTAACGAATGATGACGATGCGAGACAGGACGAGGATGAAAAGCAAGAACAAACGTTGAGAGGCAAGCTGAAGCTGAGTAGACAGTGGAAGAGGTTAAAGGATTTTTTCTAATATAATTAGCCTTTATTAAAATAATATCATTTTTTTTTGTATACAGGTTACGTCGTACGTCGAGTGAGAAGTCGTTCGGATACGTCTCACCCGAACAACGGGCTTTGAAAGTAGCCGACTGGCTGAAACGGTGCCAGCGGTACGCGCAATCCTACGATTATCCTGGGCACACGCTAGCCTGGGAATTTCTGCTAAAGGCACGGTACCTAGAGGACCGCGAGAATTTCTTCGCGAGCCTGGAGCTTGAACCACCGCCTTCCTGAAACATGACTTCAGTAGTATAGGATGCCTTGTGAGAAAAGTGTAGTTATTTTTTTATCATTTAGGAATTGCATAGAATAACTGTAGAGTCTAATAGTAAAATTAACTTAAAATAACGATCATGTTTGTAAAGTAAAAAAGAAAGTGAAAAATGATATGGATGGCTAAAGTAAAAGATTGATTTATGCACTTTGGGTATATTAACTACAAGAATAATAAAGTCTATAATCGTACATTTGATACAAATTGTATTTTTCATCGTTTATTTCTGAATATGAGAACATATTTTGTTTTTTTTTTTTTTTCACAAATCAGTAGTTTGATTATCATCCATAAATACAAGCCTTATATAACGATGTAGTCCCTACGTGAATAAAAAAATAATGCTAAATCCATCTTGGAACTTAAGAGTTAATGTTTATTGCTGCAAAATGATAGTAGTAAAGTAAGAAAATCTATATATATGTATACATTATTTGTTTTTGCAAATCCGAAATATTTATCCCGCGCTATTAATGATAAAAGAGTGCGTGAAAAGGTCACCGAGTGCGAATCGATGGCCAAAGTATTACAAATCACAATATATTTAGTCCAAAAGTTTCTCAACACCGTGACTTCTATATGTAACTGTGGCTTCTCTTCCTCTACGCTCAATTGTTACGCTTTGTTTTTAAGTGCCTTTAAAAAAAAACCCTTTGCTACAAACGATACCACTATTACTTTACATCGAACCCAAGATGCTTATACAATAAATATATACGAACGGTTCTCTGTAAAAAGTAAAAATAAAAGCCACTTTTGCTCGTTAGTAGGAAAAGTGTATGTGTGACGATAACTTGAAAAAAAACCGGACACAATCATTGTCATTATCATCATTATCATCATTGTGTGGTTTTCTGACTAGACGTAGGCTACCATACAACATTCGTCCTCTTTATGTCTTGCAAGACCAAACGTGAAGCTTCGAGGTGATCACAGTCCATTGCTACCAAGTATGCTTCATACGCTACGCGTTAACTAATCGTGAAGACTTCGGGCAGAGTAAAGCTGAATCAATCGAATGTTACATACGTGTATACAAAGTACAAAGTTTCATACAAATTCTAAAAATACGACAAAAGCATTGAACGGTCTACAGTACCGACGGCACCGTACCGCGTGGTCGAGCGCGTCTATACACAGACACTATCGATTATCACACACGGTTGTTGTCGCACGTCTAATTTTAAAATACTTCGGATGTGTTATTATACTAGAAACAATTATTATTTAACGAAATCGACGGGTATCAAGGGAAGTGTGCCAAATGTTGGTAATGATTTCTAATTTAATTTTACTCGATTTATTTTTTATTCACTCAAATATTCCTGATAAACATTGACTTTAGAAATTTGAAATATTAGCAAGAGAAAAATATCCAACATTTTTAACATTCCCATATAAATGCAGAAAAATCAAGCTCTGCCTCGGTAGTCAGGAAAAAATGTAAACAACGTATACGTGTAACGACGGGGGTGGGACTGGATCGCCTCGAAACCACGTTAGTTGACAATCACTCGTGCACGCTCAAGACACACACCCACGGAAAGAAGATATACACGCCGAATATATAAATATATAATATACGTATATTTTGTATGTGTATGTATGTATATATGTATCTGTATACGTGTGATTGTATAATATGTGTTCCTATTTATCTTCTCTCATCACCAACAATAATTACGCGGACTCGGAAGCGCATCGACATAGACAGTTTTGCTCTGAAAGTTCGAACTGTGTATCCTTTCCTTCTTTTATTTCGTTTCTTTATTTTTTTTTAGAAAATACTAGGGTTATATATCCTCGTGTATAAAAAAATTTCGCATGACGGAGAATCTAGTCCGGCCTAGCGGGGGAAATCGGTGAGATCAGCAATCGTCAGTACCACGTCTAAACACGAAAGATTTGTTACTGGACAAATATCTTATACGAGCTTTTTAAAGAGATTGTTTATTTTCTTTATTTTCTTTTTTTTTTGTTATCATAGTCTGTCGGAAATTCATTAAAGTTAAGTCAATGAAATACAAATTCAGTTTAGTATTATCAATAAAGTTAAGAGATGTGAGAATCATTCATAGTTATCAACATTTGCAGTGACCTGTTAACCATTCAATATCGACTTTTGAAAAGATATCCTTGCGATTAAATTGAAAATTAATTTTAAAAAAGCAGATCCCTGAAATCGTTGATAATACGATGAATTTAGCATCACCTTAACGATGAAATATTTTTAATTCAATGAAATTACTCAATAAAAAAAAAGGATCTTAACTGGTTAAAATGTCAAAATTACGAATAAATTTTGAAGCTTCTTGATGAATTCCAAGAAGACTTTCAGAGAAAACTTTTAGGTTGTTCTATTCAGTAAGAACGTAAACTATCCTAGAACTTTGTATTTACAACGCCTTCGTCTTGTCTGCCACGCAGAAAAGATCATACTTTCAGTGAGTTCAGCAATTAGCCCGAAGAATTTAAAAACTCCGGAAGTATATATATATATATATATAGACTCGACGATCTGTCAATCTCAATTCATTTGTAATAGTCTCGCAAGTTCAACGTAGCACACGTATCTTAATCTGTTCTTTTTTTTATACAGTTATTTATATATACTCTTGTTATCGATGACATCGAAAGAACACAATGTTAGCTTTTTTTTCCATTTTTTCCCTTCGCATCTATATATATTTCGCATACAATCTTCTGTGTCACTTTTCCATTATGCCACATGCAATGCCTACTATGGTATAATTAGTTTCTCTGTTTCTGCTAGGTTTTATATATATGTACATCGAAGAAGTCGTTTGCTGTTTTGTGCATAGCTACACGTTGAAAAAAAAAAAAAATATATATATATATATATATATATATAATCATTATATTGATTGATAAAAGTATCGTAGGCTAAATAAAAATGTTATCAATCATATATATTTATATATATGTATATACATTGTTCGAGACGAAAATAAATGATGACGCGTCGTTTTTTTTTAATCATAAGAATTACCTATTGTTTACATATACATTATGATAAAATTATATTACAGATAAACTCTTGTATTAAAACTTTGATACAGCCAAAATTTATCATAAACATACGTCAACGTTAAACAATTTACATACAAAAAACTATTTACATAATATATACTCAGTATGTATATATAACTCTTTTTTAATATATTTATATATATATATATATATATATTGATGTACCGCAGCACTTCTGTCTTATCGAGGAAAAATTCAGGCAGGGCTAAGACTTTATTTTTATTCATTTTAGCCTCAGTGTAAACAATATCGATCGTTCGAAGCAAACGTTAATTTTGAGAAACGGCTGCGTTTGGTTCAAACGTCAACGATAGTTACATATACATTCGTTACAGAGAGGTATATAACTATACATTTTCCACTCTCCGTATAAAAACTGAACAGTCAACTTGTCATACTTTTCTTTTGGTCAAAGTCAGAATGTAGTCTTCATCGAACCTTTAAGTAGAATATTCAGCATCCACTCTGAATTATAACGATAGTATATATCACCGTTCTTTCGCATCTCCGAGCATTAAGGTAAAAACTGAAGCAGAAAATTTTCGTCGCAACTTATTTGAAGGAAGAAAAATCATGTTTCACTATGTTCTTTTCATCGAATATCTCGAATTACTCGTCGTTCTTAATATTATTAAAAAAAACCTTGTACAGGGTGTTAAATGTGGCATTATTTTTTTTATTATAATACGCCATGTTTTTTTAAAAACACAGCGGAAATTCAAGTAAATTTTCTTACATTATACAATTAAAAGTTAATTACTTTCAACGATATTTTTCTCTCTCTTTCTATATATATATAATATATATTTAAAAATATACGTTAATCCTTATAAGACCTTGTCTGCAAATATTCTTTTATATAAAGTATTTTAAATTTTAATTCCCTAAAGTTTGTACAAATAGGAGGACAAAAGTATTCGAAAAAAGGTTTTTTTTCTTATTTTTTTCTCTTTTTTTTGTTTGTTTGTTTGTTTGGTTAAATGGTTAATTATCATGACTTAGAAATCCGAAGCTATATATAATCTACATAGAAAACACACGATTAGTCTTTGAAACCATGTTGTAACACCTTGTACAAGCTTTCTCCCTCTTTCTCTCTTCACGCATCTCCCGACATCGGTATAAACAATCTTAGCTCTTGGTATATCACTCCAACCGGATGTCTTCGTTGGCTCTTGTTGGGTCTTGTTCTTGGATATTTCATTATCCTAAAGATGCGATACCATTCTTCTGTCGTCAGGTTGCGACTTGAGTGCTCACCGTCGACGTACTAAAACCAGCGGCAAGTTTGTTCCTACACCAGCAGCCCAGATTCACATGCCACCTGGTTTCGGTAGGTTCGTGTTGTACGCCCTGATCACGTCGGTCTGCGACACTGTACCGCCCTCCTCTTGAGAAAATGCGAAGCCGTCTGTTGAACGCGCACGCGATGAAACAACACACAAGAACAGAGATTAGCTTATAACTGACGAATTGAGAAGTGAGGAGGTTGTTAGACTCCTCGTAGATTGGGGTCTCGGCCGGATTATTGGACAAATTTTTAATCTACTTCAAGTGAATAATTAGTTTATTTTCTCAAAAGGTTGTATGAATTGTTCTAGGTTTCTATGAGTATTGTAAAAATTATTAAAAATTGGGTCCAACATCCTTTAGAGCTTAAAAAAACTCCACCTCCAAGATATGCATGCACGGTTACTTAAGCTTATCTATTTATATTATTTACAGGAACAACTTTAGCTACTTATAAGTTAGTTTATCTATACTAAAAGAGGTGTTTGTTATGCTCAGTAGTGTCAAAATAAATTCTTTTTCTTTTCCAACAAGTATTTAATGAGCAAGAGAAAAAAAACAACGTTTAAATTTACACTGATTTTCATCGACTAAATTAGTAGTATTTCTAATGGCATATTAATTTATTCAGTCTATATTTAATTATTTACTTTCCTAATAAATATCCTCACTAATTGTATTAGTTACAATTGTAAAGGCATTAATTAAAATAAAGCGATTGTAAGCTTTGTGTATCGTGTGCTTTAGCAAAAGGTGCTTGAAAATTTAAGTCGAGTTATAAGATATTTTGCAATTTGCTTGTTTGTCAAAAAAAATTATATTTTGTTTATAAAATAATATTTATGAGATCTTTTTTTATTAGGAAATTAATTTCCGACATGAACAGCAAATTGTAAAAATCTCTTATATTCATTTTGTCATTTACACAAAGCAAATATTGAAAAAATTGGCAAAATTTTGCTGAATTTTTAAGCTTCTTTGTGAAGTGAACACGAACTTTACAAAATAAAGTATACAAAAGGTGAATAAAGATCAAGGACACACACGTGTCATCGGTCGTCTGTGATTTAAGTGATTAAAAAAAAAATTAGTCACACCGGTAAACACACTTTTGTCATTTCTGGAATTAGCTGAGTCTCGTTGAGATATATTTTGAAGGGCTTATCAAAAAAAGGTTCGATCCTTTTCGCGCGTCCTCTTTCAAATTCTCATTTTTTTCAGTTCATTTTCAAAAATTCTACTACCACTATGAAAAAAACGTACAAAAGTGTAAGATATCATACTGGAGCTAATTTTCATCCTCGTACTCTGTCAAGTACGAAGTTATTTGACAAAAAAAAAAAAAAACAACTACATGAATCTGGTTAGAAAAAAAGTTTGTTAGAAGGGATAAAAACATATCCTTCTACAGTAAGTCAACGAAGAAAGAAAACGACACTGAATATTCGGTGATGAAAACCCAAAAAAAAAATCGAAAAAAAAACAACAACAAAAGAAAACAATGCAATTTCAAACCGTACAAGCTTATATATTATTATCGAATAACGTTCCTGTGACAAAATGAGAAAATAAGCCTGTATATATATATATATATGTAAGTGCACTGCAAAAAACTCAAAAAAAAAAAAAAACAAAAAATGGAGGAAGAAAAAAGTCAAAAAAACCGAATGATTGATAATAATCATCGTCATATACATAATGAGAACGATTGGCCTTACGAGAAAGTGAAAGAGGACGGCTAGGAGCGTCGGCGGTGTGGCGCCGCCTCGCGCTGGAGGACTTACGTGACAGCTCCACCTCGACGTTCACCCGGGTAGCGGCGTTCGAGCGCCTGGTGAACACACTTTTAACGTTTTTCAGAAGCCGCGCCGTCTCCGTCAATCTGCAAGTACCACATTTTGCCGGTTTTTCTTTCGTTCGTCCCATCATCATCAACATCATCATCATTATCATCATCATCTCTTGGATTATCTCTCTTTCTCACACACTTTTGCACTCTTACTGTGTTTCTTTGTCGTTTTTTTTTTAAGGATAGGAATTGGAGATATAAAATCCAGTCTGGTGGTTTCTTTCCAAAAACATTTCTCAATCGTGTGCGAACGATAGATACGCGTCAGTAGAACTGGTTGAAAAGAAGAGTGTTTATTTACAGTGTACAAAGAAGTAGCACAGTCCTGAGATTGTGTGTTTAGAATGGATGGTAGATTGATAAAGAATGTTATACTTTTCTTAATGAATTGTTATTATTTTTCCTGCGTATAACTACAAGAAAGTTTATTGTAAGGATATAAGAAATATTGATTATATCTAGCGAGAAGCTTATAGGTGTGAACTAAAAAATGTGAAAATAATCTTAACTGAGAATGATTCGAGAATCAGAAAAATAAAAACCATTTAGTAATAGATCCCTCGTGACACATAGTTTTGATACTTCACCACATGAAAAATCAAACGTTGAGTGCAGTATACGTTCATCAGCTTGAGGCAACTTTTTATCCATTATTATTAAAAAGAATGAATATTTTTTCATCGATTTTCAAGCGGATATCAACTAGCAAACAATTAACTACCTAATGTCGAAAAGAATTCCGAGGTATGTGTTGTTGTTACATCCGAAGAAAAAAATCATGACACATTCGTTTGTCGTTAGGAGAGAAGTAAAAAAAAATTCCCCGGAGCGTCGACTTAGTACTGTTCGTGCTGTGTTAATCATGTAATAAATTAGAAAAAAAGTCGTCATGCAAAAAAACATTGAGAGAAAATAACGTGCAGCATAGTATAACTTTTATGTAATGTATGAAAAGGCAAATTTTGTGACTCTGTGCGTTAAATTTACAGTTTCTATACAACACGATCTCTATGAAAAAAAAATGAACTAAAAATTAAACAAACAACAATATTCATTAACATCCAAGACAAAACATACACGTAATGTGATATAAATATTCACTCTCCTGTGTCATGGTGTATGTGTATTTATGTACACGCAGTGTAAGCCAGCTTTTTTTGTGATATAATAGAGATTGCACAGTGCCAAAGATCGTGTTCTGTGTGTTCTGTGTGTATATGTGCGTATATATGATATATATATACCATACACGTATACAGAAAAAGTATATATATATATATATATGTGTGTGTGTAATGCAGCAATGTGAGAGTAAAATATATTGGCTACTTGGCGGGGGAATACTTACACCTCGCGATATCGGCGATGGCATGCACGGATCTGCGCGAGAGCACGCGCAACAGGAACGAAAACAAGAAGAGGACAGAGTTGCATTAAAGAACAAAACACAGCTAAGATGAGGGCTGTGATGGTGATATGATTTGATGACAGGGGATATAAAGAATGAGCGGTGATTCCAGTGAGTGAATGTGGAAATGTGAAAGTTGCTCGTATTTTTTTTTTGAAAGTTTTGCTGTTTTCGTATTATTTAAATAAAGATTTTTAAATCAATTCTCTTAGTTAAATTTATGGACTTGATGCAACGTTCACATTTCGGAGCAACAATATACTTTAAAAATATGTAGAAAAGTTTTCGATAAATTTAATTTTTGCAAGACGATCAATACATACATCAATATAATATGAGAATCAATGAAAAAGATGATATTTATAACGGAATTATTCTTTGAGAAATAAAATTCAATTATAAAAGTGGAAACTTATTTTCATTACAGAAAAAAGAATTTTACTTTTCAAAGATTAACTTGAAATAAAATATTCAACTTTCAAGAATACATATGCGCATAAAAGATAAACAATATACAGGGACAAGAGACATAAAAACGTATTATAGATTATACGTAATATATTGCTAGCAAAGAAGGTACAAATAAACTACGATCGAGCAGACATGACAATGTATACGACGAGTGTCGTTTCTGTAGTTATACGAGTACCACAAGTAGGTATATCTGTACTTGAGTATAGTGTGTATGTAGAACTGTGAAAAGTACATTGCAGAACTTCTGTCGCTTCTATTTCTCCTAAACGAGAAGAAAAAGTCACAAGGCGTGGCAAATGATAAGAAAATCGTTTAAAAAATAATGTAATAACTAAATTAAAAAAACGTTTCAGTATTTAGAATTACTTCGACTTTCTTGGCCCAGTAAAGAAAGGATATAAGTAAGAAAATAAAAAAATAATAGTAACATTTTTTATATGTTTGTAATAAACAAAATTTCGACGAAAGTCTCTTTATTTTGTTTCTGATCTATTTTATCAACTGAATAATGATTGGTGTTGTGACCATTTATGACGATTATCATAAGATAATTGCTTATGATTATAAGTAATCCATATATTCGTAAAGAATAAATAAAAAATAAAAAAATTAAAATTGAATTATAGTAAGGAAGTGATTAGTAAATGTATGATTACCACTATGTACTCTAACGAATTGATTCTATAAATTTATGAGTTTATAAATTTTTTGATTTTATAAATCAATATTTATATTGATTGATGGATAGATATAACGCAAGTATTGTGTTACATACACCATTATTTTATATGCACTCGGAAAATATTTCATTGTCTAGCAAAATAGTTCATTGTTGAGTCGATAAAATAAATTAATCATTTCAGAGCTTTCACTTCACTGTATAATACGAGACTTAATTTCCGTACGAAATCAAAAACGTTCATACAGAAATCGAGTCTACTATTATCAATAAATACATTTTTGGAACAAAAGTTTCATTTGTAATTAGAGACAATATCAATCTCATTTTACATTTCTCAAAAAACGAAAATCTCTTCATTTTCAAAATTACTTTAGTCATTCTGAAACCCAACAACATTTTCCCTCGGGAATAGCTACATATTGATTACACACCACTATTTAAACAAGATGTGAGCAAGTGAAACCTTGGTTCCGAAAGATAAAGAAAATAAAAAAAAAAGATAAAAGGAGTGAGAGAGAGAGAGAGGAGTGCCACCTACATCGATCGGTTGTTTGGAAAAGCAACGTATATCACGGGAAAGGGCTTGTGTCGTCAATTCACAGTTGTCCTTAGGCGTGCTGGAGTCGGGCGAGCCCGTGACCGGCAAACCGACGCGAGGCTCGGTAACCCCGGCGCCTCACCACCAGCAGAAGTCGCCTGCGCAGCAATGCGCCCAGCGACGATAGCACCCACGGTCTTCTCCTGCTGCTGTGGGCGGGCACGTGCCCTCTTTTTGCTTTTCATTTCTTTTCTTTTCTTTTTACAGGGTTTTCACCTCTCGAGATCTTTGAATTCTCCTTTTTCTAAATAAGATCTTTCTAAGTGGCCTTCGCTTGGTTATTTTTATAATGGAGAATTCGAAAATTTCGAATGCTGTGTTATTACAGTTTGTACTATTTATTGGCTGCGATTTGATGAATATGATAAAATTCATAAGAATTATTTATCAATTAGATTTAAAATTAGTAGTAAGTTTAATAAGGAAATTTGCCAATAAATAGTTGAAAAATAATATTTTATAAAAAACATAACAATAATAAAATCAACAAACAAATCAAATCAAATCAATGAAAATGATGGTAAGACTGTCTTCGAGCACCTTTAAATAAAATAAAAAACATAACCGTCGATCGTTACGTATCAATTTTCCAGTTAGTCGTTAGCATCGGGAAGGGGAAAAATAATTATTAGTAACCGCGAGTTTCTCCATCGCGCTGGAACGGAAAATAATATATTAAAAAGCACATGCACCGACAAACGAGCCATGAGAGTCCACAGGAGAGAAAGAATTCCACGTTACTGCTGTTAGCGAAAGAGAAGCTGCAATGCCACCTCATGCAGGTACGAGGCACCTTGCCACAGCTCACCATAATCACCACGATGTCACGCAGAAGCAACATCGCGTCGACAGATAAAAATAGAGAAAGAAAGAGAGACAGAGCGAATGCATAAATAGGGGAGAGCTGAGAGAACTCCGGTTTCTTCTCTCGTCATGAGTTCGATGCGGGAAGCCCTCAAACCAACTATAATAATCGACGTATCGAGTGGACGTATAAATATTTATGAGGAATTGGAATGGAAGAGCGATATGCATGAGTTTGTGTTTGTGTATGAAGGGCCACGAGTGGACTTACGAGCTCCTGTAGTCTTGCGTGTGGAATATGTCACCCGGGTCGGATTTGCGGATTTCCTGCTCGCGAGCTGCCTCCGTTAGCGACTTCCAAACGGTATTTTTCACACTAGATTATGGCAGGAAAATTCTGTTATTATTTTTATTATTCGTAATTTCTGTACTATGATGAAAAGTATACGTACGCTTTTACTGTAACGTCGAGCATCAAAACAGCAGGTGGAATGAGAACGAGTCCCAGCCAGAACACAGGGGACGAAAATAACATTCGGTCGTTGCCGAGCATCACAGCTCCAACATTCAAAACAGGCCAGAAGTTGCTAAATAATAATGATCATTAGTGCACAGACCAATGAGTTAATGATATTTATTAAAAAAAAGCAATGATGGTGTTTACCTGTAAATTAGAATAAACAGGAACCATAGTATTATCGATCCCCAAGTCGCCAAGTGAGTCACCCACGTCCATGAGTTCGTTATCAGGCCCGCTTTTCCGCACACCGTTACCACAACGTACTGCGAAAGGCAGCAATTAATTAATTATACATAAGAATGAAACAAGCAACTACAATATGAAGAATAAGTGCTACCATTTTTTTTAACTCACAGTATAAACAATATTTCCTAGTACGAGGTATCCGCCATCACGGCCGTTACCCCAGATAACGTCCTGTTGCACTGCCAACAACGAAAGCCAGTACAACAGAGCCGAGTGTAGCAGGGCGTTGAAAATCCAGACCCAAAAGACTTTGATATTAAACGCCGACTCGACGGCCTTCTTCGACGCGTAGAGACCTGGGTGTGCTAAGTGCGTCTCCGCCGAGCAAACCTTGTCGAATAAACCTATTGCTAGTGGTGGAGCTGCCGTAAATACCTGTGTAGAAAAGAAAAACAAAATTTAAGGTTTTACTTAAGTGAAAAAGTATCTTTGAACAACGATCATTGAGTATGATACGCACGACATTGTAAAGACCGATAGACCACCGCTCGAAGAGAATCTGTCCGGACCAACCGGAGTAGATGGCGAACCACAGCTCGATGACGTACAGGCAGATGTTCTTGTAAAACGAATACAGAATCAGCTTGCACATGCGGCTGTAGTTCCAGGAACCGTGCACGAAGAGCAATCGCTTCAGAAAGCGAAACTGGGCTATCGAGTAGTCCGAGGCGCAGGCCGCTTGCAGACCTTCCACACCCGAAATCCCTGAAAATGCATCAAATATTCATTTAATATCTCATCTCATGTACGTGTACGTATAATTATTATAATGTGGATTAAGAAAATATTCTGACGAACCAACACCGATGTGGGCCTTTTGTATCATAGCCACGTCGTTGGCGCCGTCACCAATCGCCAATGTCACCGCTTTCGTGTTAGACGTCACGAGATCGACAACCTCGGCTTTCTGCATTGGCGACACCCTACAGCAGATGACAACCTTGCAGGAGGTGCAGAGATCCAGAAAATCACGCCTGAGGTCGCACGACAGGGCGTACTTCAAGCTATTCCCGTCGATCACCAGGCCCACCTCGTTTTGGCACCTCAAATCCTGCCCAAAGTCCAGGCAATGCTGAATGATGACCTCTCGTGTTTTCTATAAAAAAAATAAACAACCCTTTTAATAATTGTATAACCGTATTTTAACAACGAAACGAATCGATCTACACTTACATCCAAGGAGCCTTCATTGACGATGATGAGAGGCATAGGATGGGATATCAGTTTGCAGGAGTAGCCAATGTTAATGGCAGTCTCCTGCTTATCACCAGTCAGCACCCATACGTTTATACCCGCCTGAATGAGGGATTCTATCGTCTCAGGCACTTGGTCCTGCAGCTGATCCTCGATCGCCGTGGCACCCAACAGCGTCAGATTCGTCTCAATCAGGTTCGCTGCCTCCTCGCAGTTCTCCTCGCGGTTCGTCAAGCACGTCGCTGCTTTGTGGTATATCTCCTTCCACCACTGTTTACAGACAGATATTTAGTAAATCACGTCAAAGATAAAGTTGTCATTTATAAGCAAGAAAAGAAAAAAAAAATTAACCTCATATTTATGTTCAGGAATGTCAGCGGCGGCGAAACAGAGCGTCCTCAGGCCCTCGGAAGCAAACGCCTCGAGATGCTGGAGCGTGACATCCCTGTAATCGTCAAATCCAGAGGCAAGCGGCATCGAAGCACTCTCCGCTGCCGCGGTACCATCCTCAGGCGTTTTAACCGCCAGCCGTTCATAGATCACCGAATCCGCACCCTTGCAGTAGATCTTGATCTGACCACTAGGTGTGCGTGCGATGACAGACATACGCTTACGCGCAGACGTGAACTCGATGACGTTGAGAATCTCGTAACGTTGCCGCTCGCCTAGCGCATTGATCTCTACGTAGCTTGGTGTTCGCGTCTCGAAGACGTAGCTGAACTTGCTAGCCCCGTCGACCAACGCTCGCTCGTCCGGCGAGGCGGCGTGGTAGAGGATTTCTCCATCGTCCAGCTTCTCAGGTATGACTGTGTGGCAGACGGACATCATCACCATGAACTCGTGCAGTACAGCAGCGTGCTTTGCTTTTAACACCGAGCTGCTGCTCGAGCTTTGGGATGCGAGCTTTGAGCGGCCCTCGAGTATATGCGTAACGAGTTCGCATTCGGCTTCACTTTCACCGTCTTCACCGTCGACCGATGGTGTTGGCGAGCTGCAAAGAATAAGTCCATCGGTTTTATAAAGGTGCTCTTGTCTAGGGAAAATTGTATGCAGCAGTAGATACTTACCCATAGATTTTGCCGGCAATCGAGCACCGCTTATACTCCATAACGTTCCTCGTAAGCGTGCCAGTCTTGTCGGTGAAGACGTAGCTGACCATACCAAGTTCCTCGTTCAGGTTACTCGTCCGCGCCATCGCTGGGGTATCAGTATCTGGGTGGTACATGTCGATGTCCATGTTGATGAAGGTTGCCTGGACGAAACGTACGACTTCTAGGGTCACTTGCAACGATATTGGAATAAGATTGTTGAACAGAATGATGAACGTCAACAGGTTGAACGCAAAGTTCTTAGTCTTCGCTTCAGTCAGTCCGAGATACCATAGTCCAGTATGGTTGGCATTGGTCCACAGCACGTTGAAGATAGCCGACAGAAGGCACAGCAGCAGAAGGATGAAGAAGAGCATGAGGATCTGTGTGTTTATCAGCCGGTCGAGAGTCGAGCGCTTTAGTGGAGCTGTGCTCGTATTGTTCTGCATTAGCTTGGTATCGTGACCTGTGTAGATGACCACGCCGAAGACCCAACGGGTGTTTCGCAGCATTGCACCACGTAGAAGCAGCTGGTCTGGACCTAATGGTGTGCTCCTACAATCAACGTTTAGGTATCATTAGTGAGTAAAAGATTTCAATGGTTATTAAAAATTGCATTGATCACTAAAATTATCCATTGTTTAAAAGTAAGAGACTGATTAAAGCTTCTATAGAAAGTACTCACGGTTTGTTGGTCTCACGGAGGATACCGTTGAACTCGTAAAGGTGGCGGTTCGGTGCTTCGCACTGTATGTTTGCGCGAAAGTTCATCAGCTCAACGGTATCGAGAAGATTCGCCGTCTCAGTATGCGCCTGTCGGATTTTCAGGTTCGTCTCACCATCGAGATTTGCCGTCTCGATAAAGGACATCGACTGAGGCTCCGACGACGACAAGAGAATCAAATCCGCCGGGAAGAAGTTGTTATTGTGCACCTGTGTATTAATTTATTTATATTTGTTTGTTTGAAAAGAAGAGTAAATGTTAACGAATAAAAAAGAGACGCACCTTGACCACGTCGCCGACAGCCACCGACTTCCACTGAATGAACTGCCACCGGCCGTCACGTAGCACCTCGACCTCGCGCTTGTTAATTTCATCGTCGGCTCGGTGCCTCTTCTGTAAATGGCAAATAATAAGTGTTACCAAAAGTTTATATTATATTAAAGTGAAGAAAGTTTAGAACAATTTTTATATTAGAAAAAATAGTTCTAAACTTTCTAACTGTTAATATGTTTAGGTAAGTGTTTAATTAATTTCTAATGTTTTAAAAACTGTTCTTTTAATAAGATTGCTTGAGTTAAAAAAGTTTTAAAAGAATTAAAAGGCTTTAGTACCTCAAAAGAACAAACTAACTGTACGAGCGTGTATAATCCTAAAATCCAACAGTAACAAGGCCAACTCAAACGAACGAGAAGCGCAAGTTTTTAGCGTCCCCTTCTATATACGTCAAACTTTATATACGTCCCTAAAATAATCTGCAGCTCTTTATCTCGTTAAAACTTACAATGTCTTCGATAATCTCCTTGAGCGCCGATACACTGAGAATAAAAATGAGAGGAACAAGTGTTGTGTAACGGCCCGTAGGCGAAACATCTGGAATTTGCTGTAATACAAAAAAAATTCAGGTATAGTTCATTCAATTCAATCACTAACTATATAATATTCTTCAATCTATATATTATATTAGCAGATAAAAAGATAATAAATATGCTTCCTCACCTGCATGAGTGCGATGAAGAGGAAGAAGCAGTTACTGTACCGCCTGAACTGCTCGAAGAGGAAGGACGGTATGAAGGAAAGCAGCGAGTACTTGGCCGTGGAGATGTGGTTGTTACGATAGGTGGCCGGCTGATGAGGCGCATTTACGAAGACTACCCGCTCGTCCTGACCGTCGCCGGCATGGCCACCGGCCTGTGATTGATCGACCGACGACGAGCGGCCATTCTCCGCTGCTCTACCCGTACCTGTAACAATGTACAATTTTGTTAATCCGAGGTAATTGCAATTTCGTTCCATTGTGAACAACTTTTCTTTTAAGAAGAAATAGGGTATGCCGCAGTATCTTTTTTTATTTTTAGCAGAAAAGCTGCTCCCAGCTATATATGTTAGACGAAATTGATTCGGATATTTCCTTTATTTTATTTGGATTAGGGCAAACAAAAATTAAAATATAAATGTTCTTATTCTTCTCAGAATTGTATACTTTTTTACTGCAATATTTTGCATTGCACTTTTATGTTTTCATAATCTTCTAAAATGAGAATCCACTTAAAATTTACACATTTTTATATAATAACAACTAAATTTTATCTAGAAAGAAAATAAGACGTAAGATCATTAAATTTCAACTTCGGAACGTTGCCATTTGCTCATTAGTATATTTTTAGGTCTTTCAATGTCAAATAAACTTTGTCGCTGCATCTTCTATCTATTGTCCAAGCTGAGCGTATTGTAATATATTTTATCTCTTCAACTGAGATCTCTGTCACTATCATTGTCTTTCGAAAGTATCCATCCACAATACCGGATCATGGCAATTGCAATTTATTTAAAAAGTAAGCTTTTTTTCAACCTGGGATTTCTATTTTTAACTAAAATATAAAATATGTAGGAGATTGTCGTAAACGTATGATTGATAATGTTTCTTTTCGTTCTTGTAAACCCAATTTCTAAAATTAGAACACGGACTTTCCACGCATAAAAATTGTATCACATGTCGTGACAAAAAGTAACCCAAGACAAAGTTACGACAAATTTGAACGCGACTTGTTAGCTCAGTTGAACAAATAAAGTTTTTACTATACACAATCTCTTCGATGTTGCTCATCCTTCATCCACGTTAAATCGACTTGCGATCGAACGCGCGTTTAACGTAACGTCTCGCAAGTCAAGGTAATCCATTGTACTTTCCTGGCTCACATCCCTCCAATCGATGTGTGCGCATGCTACGGATATACATCGTGTACGACGGAGAAGCGCGAGAAATTGAAAACAGGGTGCTAGTTGTGGGATGGCATTTAAACGCGCGCGCACCCCAGTCAAGTCGTTACACACGCGGGGTTATATCACGAAATCGTTTTCACGCGTTTCGAGTGCTACACTTGCGTGCTACCCGATTTGAGCTGTTATTGCTGTACGATTGAATGATAGATATTACGTCAAAATGTTGGTTTTTGTATATCAGGTGATCATGATTCTTTAGTATTTTCGTGTGATTTACGAAATTTCATACGATGAGTTAATATTATGTTTTGTATAAGATTAACTATGTGGGTCAGAAACGTAAGGTTGTTGAATTTATGATTAACAAATTTATTCAATAAAAACATGTTCGATTCCTATAATGTTGGTTTTATTCGAATAAGCAAACTGTTTTTTACAACAATCTTTTGGTCAAGTATTTTTAAACTTTACAATTTTGTTTAACTTGAAAGCTCTCTGCTATCAATCTGTATCTTAAACAATGACGAAACAGGAGAAAATAATACTACGATTACACACGTATCGTTCGTGCGTATCGCAATTACAGGAAAGTATGATTAATAAATTTCACGAAAAAATGATTAAATTTTTGTTTTAGAAAAAATTTGTATTAAATTGAGTTTATGAGTAAAAAAAGCAACAAGTAATATGGTTCGATTTTATCAACAGATATATTTTTACGTTTTTGAATAATATAAAAGTCAATAAATATATATAAATTGTAGGTATAGATTTAAATTCAAATATTAGTATAAATATTCCGCAAATGATTAGATATAACCAAAATTTTCAACATCCCATCCACTACTTTTGTAACTCTTGATACAAAGCCTAGGGGAATGAAGAACTTTATGCAATCACGTTTTATGAAAAAATAAGAGCCTTTTACACAAGATTTTATGAAAATTGGATCCCAAACTCTTAACCCCTCCCATCTCCTCTCCTTAGTTATGATTGAAGGGGTTGGGCTAGTAATTTCATTTCTCTTCAAAAGACAACCCAGATTGTAAAATATGCGATATAGATAAAAAAATATCCAAACTTTATCTCTTATTTAAATGTGTATCGAGCGAAATTCAGAACGTAATACGATAGGTATATATAACATCAAATCATATTTTGTATAACCGTATTATCCATACAGTTTGTGCATGACTGGGCCTGGAATTTTATGATTTAATAACTTTGTACCAAAAAGTAAATTAGTGTACAAAAACATGAAGTTGAAGGTATTTTATTAAAATAAATATTAAATCAAATTAAATTAAATCATCTCAATAAACCTCTAATATCTTGAATCATGGCCTTACCAATCTTTGCACATAACATATTATAAAATTCTATTGATTTATCGACGTTTTCATTCGTTCGACGATCCTCTTTCAATGTATACACTTACGGGTATGCGAGTAGACGTAGGCATCAGCACGTGACCTCAACGTGCTCATCCACCTGGCGAACTTTGTCCCGGAGAACTCCATGAGTGTCACCGGCACAGAGATGTACTTTATACACTGTTCCTTTTTTTATGGCTTTCACCCGCTTTTCACTTTGAACGTTGCTGCTGCTGCTGTTGTCGCTGCCATTTCGCTCTTTCGCTTTTCGTACTGCAACTTACGCTCTTTGACATGGAGTGCATTTCACACCGGCCTATATCTAGCCTGATAGGAACGAAGGTAGAGTATATAAGTTAACGGTCGATTACGCAGAGTGCAGTTTACCAAAGATGCAGTGTCATAACTATATTATAGGACACATTCGCATCATTGATGAGCGACACTTCGCGAGGATTTGTATATAAAATTTGTGAAAATAGAGAGAGAGTGAAGAGGGGGAGAGAACAATGGACAGAGAGTCGCATGTGGTAAAAGTTAAAACAACAGAGAGATTAGAGTTGGTGGCTATTGAAAATCGATTTGTCCTTTAACAAAAACCTAAATTTTTAACACTTCCAATGAAACGATAGAACAAGAAAAAAGTTTTCATATAAAATTACATTTACAACTATTTTTCAAGTACCACTTTTGAAATTCAAAGATTTTCACGACAGAACAAGAGAAAACGACTTAGCATACAGTAAACAGAACTGGAACGAAGATTATGCAAATCAGCATTGCTCTTGGGATTTTGTAAAATGTAAATTACCATTTCGTTCGCGAAATTCTTGCACCGAAAAGGAGATATTTGCATTTGGCGAGACTCCTATCTTTGAACTGATGAAAATTCAAGGTCAGCATTAGCTCATTCGTGCATAAACTCTTATCTCACGAAAGATCGCCCCGCGTACAATAACACACACACACTGATGGTACATCATCGATTTTGGTCTCTTGTGTGTGTGTGTATGTGTGTGTGTGTGTGTGTGTGTGTGTGTAAAAGCAAAGTTCTAGGTTATGTAATTAGGAGGGTAAAATGTTGAGGAAACCGTGGATTTCCGAAGAAAGTCCAGGGTATCGGAGTAATAGGAGATATCTGATCTGATAATCACTAGGGATAAGGCGGACAAATTACGGGAGTATATTTGTTTAGGTCTTTTTTAACGGTGCTTTTCTATGTCAATTTTGATGGTACGAATTAGTAAAACAATCCTTTTAATCTTTACATTTGTTTAACTTCTTGTTGCATCTTATTTTGAAAGCGTTTACGAGATTTGAGTTGGAATAAAACCACTATACTGTAAATATTGTAATTAGTCGTTTGTGATAAATGCGACTGTCTATGTTTACTATCAATCGTCACGGTGCTCGTGATTAACAGTGTGAAAATTTGTATTGGTTTATAGTCATTACATCTATTAATATTCTTAAAATTTTAGAAATTCATTTCGTACCTAACTATTCAGCTAACAATAATAAAAAGTGATTATTTTTAAGACAACCTTGAGTATAAACGCGATCTCTACCTTACCAGCACCTAAATTTTAATATTTTATTGCATTCAAACAAAAATTTTGGAAAAACCGTTCACTCCAGCCTTCCGAAATAGAGTAAGTATATTATTTTCTAAAATTGTTCTTAAAATGCAAAAGAATAAAAAATTATAGTAACGATGAGATAAGGATCCGTGTCCCTACTTCACATGGCCCTCAAGGTACATAATTTATAAGTATTATTTCAGGATGTCATGATAAAAGGACGTCTTCTATGTAAAGGACCAGACAAATATTTTTGAAAGGTCCAGTACATATTGTCGTTTCACTACTAATCTAAATCGAAAAGAATAGCTGAACAAAAATGCAAAGAAAGTGCACCTATTTTAAGTCCAATCATGTAACTGGATTTGCTGTAGAAAGCCTGAGAAAATTCGATAGTAAATGGATATTTTGATTAAAACTGTCAATAGAATGGATAGCAGATATCTATTATAGGTAAAACACCTTTTACAATCTAATTATCTTATTTATTAATGTGAAAAATAAGCCAGGTTATAAGCTATTCAAGAACTTCAATAGTTTCTTTTTAATTCTGATCACCTATTTGTTTTGATGACTCGGTGAGATTAACGTCACCCAACAACATGCGAGCAACAGATTAGAACAAAAATTTCCCGTATATATTTGTCAGTTAATTTTCAATAGATGAATAGTCACCAGAACGTAGATTAAAGATTAAAATAAAAGCCACTTTAACGATGCTTTTCGGATATCGATCCGCGTCTCTTGGTATCTCAGAATAGACAGTCGCCGGCGACGGGTGTGCCAGACGCAGGGCGGGGTTTTGCGAGAAAACACGAAAGTGCACCACCACAATCGTCTCCCTCCTTCTGGACAGGTGTCTAATTACAAGAGGGTGCTAGTGTAGGGATATTGGCGAGACGTCACAGAACTTCGAGTTCTTCCAATAATTTCTGGGCTAGCAACTACGTTATAGTTGCTCTGTTAGCAACTGTGTAATTTTTACATTATTCGAAAATAGGGGTTGGTATCGAAAGAGAATATCAAAACAGATGAAATGTCTAAACTTGACATTGTAAGGCTTTTAAATAGATGGAGGAAAATAATCGTTATCATAGTGGGTAGTATACATATATACGATGAAGCGATAGTTTATCGTATATACGTCATGTAAAGACATGTACTAATGTAAATTAGAATCACGGGTAAACCTTGTAACTTGGAAATAAGAGCGTCTATATACGTGAAGAGCTTTACATAAAAATGAATAAATTAACACTCTTATCTGTGCTAATGTGGATGAGAGTATCGCACAAAATAATTAAATATGTGAAATATATAAATGAAGTTTCATGATTTTTCATGGGCTTTAAAATATCGTCAGAGTAATTACACAATGTTGAGCTTTTCTACAAAACCAATTCGATAAAACCACATGTACATCCAATAACCATTCTGGCGAAAAGAAGATCTATACAAACTGAGCATTCAGAATAGATCGGAAAGAATACGAAGGTGCGGCAGAGAAAAGAGAACCTTGAGTCGATCGAGTCCCAGCTCGTAAATATATACATACACACATGTGCGCGCACGTACACATATGCAAATATATATATATATATACACACACACACACACACACACACACACGCGCACGTACACACATGCATACATACGCACAGTGTGGTAGACGAATTGCGAGACTATCTCCCCCTCGCGCCAGTCAAATCTAACTTCGACCCTCGTCGGTATAATATATATGCGGAGAGCTTGCGAGATAAGAGGAAAAAGCTTGCAAAACAATAATGCGTGTATTTTATGATTTTTTAGAAATACTTTAAGAATTCTACATTTTTTCTATAAATGTGTATCTAGACTATAAGTATTGTTCATTTTTATAGAAATACCCGGTATAGCTAGAAATAAATGAGAACTAGATGATTGGAAAAAGTATCGGAAAAATCTCAATACTCGAGTGTTACAATGACAAGTAAATGGGTCGTAGAAATAAAAAAAGTTCGAAATAGCAAGTCTGTATCCATTTCCATGATATCTGAGTATGCATTGTGAATAAGTAATCTAAACTGTTCATTATATGCTATAAATAGCGTTAATAGTTTTTGTGAAATTAATCTTCTGCATCACCAAAATATTATATTAGCATTCCCAAATTCACCCTCCTCTAATCAAAGAGTACCAAACAAATTATTATCCGAATATCGATACAATCGATTCATCTTTACCAAAATAAATAAAAAAAGAATCTGTTACCTTGACAAGAATAAGAAAAGCTAAATCGCCGCTCGTGCAAGGGTCGCGCGTCTGCGTTTGCTATTAAAAAATTAGGTCGTCAATTACGCGCGCTTGCATATATGCAGCAATGCATATACTCCCATCAGCTTCCGGTATCCCTAATAAAACTCGAATTTCGCGTTGATATTAATGAAAAGGTATTTAGGTGGAATTCTCGACTCCCGGTCCTGGCAATGTGCAAAGAATTTTCATTAGATCGTAACTGGTATGAACGCGAGAACTTTCTTTATTTGCGTGGTTCGAAGTGCAGCAATGACGACAACTTTGCCAACTCTTTTTTTTCTATTTTTACAAACGGATTGTAGGTTGAATAATATGATAAACCTATATAAATGTTGAATGAATAAACATTTTTTCAAAATGAAAAATCAACAACGACTGAACAATTATTATAAAGGCGCTTCAATTCGAACTACGATTGCATGTAACGAAAAGAACGTTGTTGCTACAAAAAGGTTCCGTCAACATCGTTGAATGTTTTGATACATAACGACAGCACTTGACACCTACAAGAGGATTCAGTAAAAAGGCCGCTAATTGCTCTCGCATGAACTCGCGCTCTCTAAAAATAGCGCAACATCGGCGGTATACTGCGAGTATGAAGCGACATACGCGCACCGACCTTAATGCAATATGCAAAAATTGATCTACTTCGCTTGAAATAATGAGCCGAACGCATACACAGGGTTTTTTTGCGACTATTCCCGTTCGTCACAGGGGGTGGAATAACCGAACGATGAGCACCATTTTTCGTTGTTCACGATGTACTGAAGTTAGCTGGACGTTGAAGTTTGGCTTTTTGTGAAGGCGATGAAAGTTTGAAATGAAATTGCGATCATTAGTCTTGTACTTTTTGTTTCTAAGTATATATATATATAAAAATCAAGATATAGCTGGAACCAAGAGCCTTAACAATTTTGGAAGAAGAATCACAAACCAAGTTATCAAATCAACCAGAGCTTTCTACAGTAAAAGCACGAGCTTTCTTCCTATCCTAAAATTCCGCCCTATTATGAACCTCACAGCCACATTCCTCCATACCAGAACAACCCCACACGTTACACTACATTAGTCTCACTCTTACCCCTTTCCTTAACATCTCCCTCTCTGTTTCTCTTTTTCTCCCTCTTTCTTACCACAACACCGCGAAAATACCAAATCCAGCAATAGGAAAAGGTTATGCCAGACACGAGAAAAATATACGTCGCGACAGCCCGACGACAACGTCGTAGCGTTAACTGTTGAACGCGCCCCCCGACGTATGCGGTGGTGGCTGCTGCTGCTGCTGCTGAGCGCAAGCCAATCGATAAAACCCCCGGCGGCGCGACGCAAGCGCGCGCGAACGTATTACTCCAGGCGTGTGCGGGCCGCGCGTGGGCGAACGAGAAGAGAGGAGGATCCTCGGTGCGTTGGTACTCACGGTATATGGCCATTCCAACAGTCGAGGTCATCGTGGTAAGCTTTTAGGATTAGTTTTTCTTTTTTTGGTTTCATTGATTTTTTGTGTGAAGAGTGTTAGAGAGTTTGAAAAAATACTGCAGTGGGTAAATGTGGTGGTACGAAAATGAAAAATTTTTACAGAGGATTAATTCGAAATTTTTTAATGGAACTATTAATGATAGTGCGAAATTTTTCTGAAATTACATTGTTTCCGAGAAAATGAATTTATTAAACGAAAGTTATGAAAATGCAATGGCAAAAGCTTGAAAACGTATGATTTATGAGAAAATCAGTATTTTAATAAAACCATTTTCTCTGAATTTTGCAGAAAAATAGGAACACGTGTTTGAATATAGATTAAAATGAAAATGGCATTATTGTACGTTCTTCACACAAAATACGAGATAACACGAGATTATGCAACGACATTTTTTTTCAAAACCCACTTGGGATAAAAATTGTATGCGCCGACAACTGCAGTATGCATTTTCACAGGTTATTTAAATGGTTATTATTGTTCGGGAGAATTGGCAGACTGCCGGCGGCGTGACCGTCTCGCTTGAGGAAGAGAGCAAACGATTGATCGTAATCTCCAAAGGAGCGGCTTTTGACTTTCTTTTGAGAAAATATTTTTAGATTTTATATATCATGATTTTAGGTTCGATACTTTATGCGGTTGTCTATTATTGCTTTCGTTTTTAATATCATTATCTCGATGGAAAAATTGTGAGTTTATATTATCAATATTGTAAGTAATTTGATTGAGTTAAGTGTGTGTTTGTATTCAAACCGTTCGATCGAATTAAGGTAACAGGTAGTATTGAGAAACAGTGTTGAACAAAAATTTATAAGAGAATGAAGAAGAAATTAGATTCATATAGAACTGCTCCCAATTCATTGGCAAATAATTTACTCAAATTAATATATTGATAGCTTGTGTTAGTTTTTAATACCTATAATCAATTCTTTCTGTACAAACTGATATATTGACGTATACACTTAGACGCACACATACGTACTGCATATTGACATTTTTAAGAACATTCCAAAAATTTAACAAATAAAATCAATCCGGTCAAATCGGCAATCCAATTTTACTCTACAATCACTTTTTAATCGTAAGTTTTAATTATATCTTCCCGAAATACAATTTTTTCATAAAAATATAGTGGGGTGGTTTAACAAAAGAGCAAAAATAGCTAGAGTAAGGACGAAGAGCTTTAAAAAGTAAAAAAAAGTTTTCAAACAGAGAAATCTTTATTAAACTAAAAATTCTACTTTGACCGTTTGTAATAAACCAATTTTCATTATTTAATGAATTTTCATGATATATGATAATATTGAACGCTACATGTAATTTTAAAATTTTATTACTTTAGTATCTTATATTTGTTCACCATAAAAATGCTGAAATTCTTTAGTTAAAACACAATTTTTCATAACTATTTTCATTCATTATATCTTATTTATTTAAATTTCTCACTAATCGATATAGGATGACAAAAATATATATAAATACTAATGGGCGTACGTGTATACATATATAATGTTACGTTGAGATTAAAAAATCGAAAAAAATCGCACATGATTAATGGATGATAAATTGGAGTTAATAAGCGACAAGAATACTAAGCCAAATATAACTCATCTACAGCATAATCCCCTCCAATCGTCTAACCAATTAAACAGTAGTTATAACAAACAATTCGCATTTGACAATGAAACCATGTGAAAAAAAAGAACAACAGACCATTCATTATTGACGATCAATAGCCATCTGTCAAAAACTACTGTGCTAAAATTCTACACTATTTAAATTGAAGAATTCCTGAAAGTGCATCGTATAAGAAGAATTTCTCTACCAAGTTAAGAACATGATTCACTTGTACGATTTCGCTACCGAAAGAAAAATTTGTCAGCTCACGCGCAGGCTATACGTCTCGATCAGCGCACATAACCTCAAACAAGGGGAACGAGCTACGTACCAGCCGGAACTTTTGCCTGCCATCCAAGAAACAGCGCACGCACATATTGTGCGTGTTGCAGCTGCTAGATCTCAAATTTTGTAAATGCAGTGTACCATACCCTATAGCGCGTTTTGGGACATCTGTCCCTGACACCGGAGAGCAAACCAATGTCTCTCTGTCTCTCTCTGTCTACCTCCCTGTCTGGCTCTCTCCCTCTCTTTTTCTCTATCTTTCGCTGAACAAACTGCAACGTATACGCACGCAGAAAAACCGCGTGAATGCGGCGTTCTATCACTTTGCTGTCGTTCTACTGTATTACAGGTCAATAATATCACGCACAATAGCACGTCAACACTTTTAACGTACATATACGGACACAGAAAGGCAGGAAACACGCGTAAAAACTCGTATATATAGAGAGAAGACGCGAAATATAGAGAAGCTAAGCATCAGCCGCTCTCACAGTATACTAGTGGCGCACACACGTCTTGATGTCCCCGTGGCAGAAGGTTCTTCGCGTGCGCGCGCGCCGCTAGTATATATAGATATATAGAAGGAAGAGAGAGAGAAAGAGGGGGGAAGACTCACTGTATATAATACAACGGATGGTTGAGGAGGGGATATAAGCTTTGATAACGAATACTCGTCGGGGGCGTGACGGGACGTAAACACGGACGTGAATTACGTAATGGCATAAACAGTAAAGCGTATTGGTGTGTGACACACGCGGTGGCTGGGAATCCTGAGATGATCGAATTTAACAGTGCGGAACAGGTTTTTTTTCTTCGGAGTTCTCGAATTATATAGATTATTTTTTTTTTGCTTGTAGATAAGAAATGTAATTTCTTTTTTATTGTTTATATATATATACCTACTTCATTCGTAAACATTTGCCATGGTTTTTTTTAAAATAATTATTTGACAGTTATGGATGTTTTCGTCCAGTCACTGGGAAAGTTAATGTAAAGCAAGTATCGGAACAAACACATTAGCGTCTTCGATGTGTCTGATAAAGGTAACGTTGGAAAGCAAATAAATTTTAGAATCAATATAATAGCAGTGCAGGACGAAGCAAAAAAATTATTACTGAAAAAAAATTAATATATATCAATTTAGTGACAATATTGAAGGTATTAATATATACTTATGCTAATGGAAATAAGTGAAAAATAAAATAAAAAGTATAAGTAAAAATGAGTCATAAAAAAGCTAAAACAATGAATTCATCAGACATTATTTTTGCATAAGGAAAACCGTATCCATTTTTTTCAAATAAGAAATTTAAAAAAAATAAAAATTATTGTAAATTTAAAAAATTTTTGTAAAAATATAAATAAAAAATATTCTTAATTAAAACAAGCTCAAGCTTGGCAATATATATAGATAGGATACTATTCATTCTCATGTTATAAATGTGTTCAACAATAAAAATTTAAACAATATACGAATAATTTAAAAAAATTAAATCCATATATACAGCACTCCACCGTAACGATATATAAAGAAAAAAAAAAAGAAAAAAAATTTGTCAGAAGTGGGATTCGAACCCACGCCCTCAGAGAGGACCAGAATGCCCAGATAACTCGGTGTCAATCCGAGAAGGTACAACGTGCCTTGAGTCTGGCGCCTTAGACCGCTCGGCCATCCTGACACTTGCTGAATGTCAATTTTAAAGCACGTTATACCATTGAGCGCCATTATAACTTCAGAAATTTCGAGGTTTTACGAGTGCTTTGGTAATAAACGCTAAAATAACTAAAGCTAAGATACCGCGTGGACGTATTCCATTTCTAGTATATATTTAGTACGACAAAAAATAATATTAAGGTTGTAATGCAAAAAAAGAATAAATTTTTTTCTAGTATTAATAAATATTTTTTACAATATATGTGTGTTTAATAAGAGCAATGAGAAACGTTTTAATAATATGTAGTAATAATACCGATGGTAGAATTCTACGTTATCATATTGGTATATCTCGGAACTTACCGTGTTAAAAGTTTTAGTTTATTTATTTATTAACAACGATGCGCTAGCTTATGTTTTACAGTCATTATCTTTTAAAATAAAATTACTAGAGTTTGTTTATAATTACACTTAAAAATTTATCGAGTTGAATGTAAAAAAACAATTAAAAATTAATTTTCCAAGTATACCCAAACTGAAAAACATTAATAAAAAAAAATTAATTTGTTCAACAATAACAGCAAACTAAAAAAAATAATATATCAGAAGAAGCAATTACTAATATTAAATGGTAAAACAAAAATCTGCACACTCCGTAAAACACGTGACGCTTGAGTATGTGTGACCGACCGAGCCGGCGTCGCATCTCGACGTTCAACAAGTAGCTTCTACGCCCCCGCTATTGCCCAACCGGGTACACAGACAACCGGACGTTTCTTCCTTATCGACCCTCACCTATTCGCGCCAAAATGATACACATGATGCGTACTGTCATAAAAAGCAGTACCTATAAAATGCAATACGAAAAATTACCCCTCAACGTGACATACAAGCCCTTAGGAATTAAACGTATAAGTACACATGTGTATATATACGAGCGCGACGAGTTGCAGGGTCAGTGTAAGCGTATGTGCGTCAATGTTCGGGAACTGGGTCGCGAGCTTGCGGCACGCGCAGTGTGAACCACTTTACGTGCCTTTTATGCTATTTTTATGGAACTTTTTTTTTGCGTATGCATTAGGATGAAGCTTAAGGGAGATGAAGACAAATGGAGAGAGTTTGATAGATTTCAGACTTTGACGTTTCTGGGAAGGTTTATCTTGCCACGAAAGATATTATTTTCTTTCCAGATGTTCGTTTCTTAATCTTATTTTATGTACTGTTTACTGTTAGTTAGTTTTGATTGAATTTTAATAGAACTGCGCAATATGATTCTTTTTTGTTTACTGTTTATAATTACATATTAATATTGTACGATACAAGCTTGAAATGTAGGCCACGTGATGCAACCATTTAAAATATCAATATTAACAAGTAGAACTTTTATACATAAATTACTATCGTTGAAGCTAACGTGTAAAAAAATTTAATAATTAGAGACTGAATGGAGAGAGAAAAACGAAAAAACAATTTATTTTAATGAATCTTTTAAATAAAAGTATATGTATTAAATATATTATTATGTAGGTCATATAAAGAATTATAGAAAAAAATTCTTATAAATAGACAATGACCATTTATAACATTTTCATGATATTCTTGTTCCTAGATTATTTTCTTCTATGTTGAATATATATTGTAGTGGGAATTATTACTATTACAAATAACTTCATGTCACCTGAATCTTATCAAAATTTTAAGAACGAGATAATTCACATATCCACTGCTACAAGGAAATTGAACTTTTTTTTATTTTTCTCTACACTATAAAATAAGTAAACAGTAAAAAAAAATCTTAATTTTTGTTATTCTTGTGAACAAAACTCACTGATATTCCTCATAAAAATTTTTATTGATAAAGTAAAAATCCCACACGTGTAGTGTGTTCCAATATTATTGTGAATACGGTAAATTTTTTCATAAAAAATAAATAAAACAATTTGTCTCCGAGTACTTTGAAAGTTATTAAAATTGAGGTATTAATACTTAAAAAGTACTGCCAGTCTATGTTTAATTAGGGTAAATTTTTCATATTTAATTTACCAAATAAAAATACTCAATATAAATCTATAACTCTAAAAATTTTAAAAAGATAAGATATATTAACGAATACTAAAAATACTTAAGGTCCAAAACAAACTCAGCAAAACTATCCACTATGAATTTCTCACCCGTATACTTATACACAATACACCTTTATCATCAGCCGATAAACCATACGGCGCACCCTCCAACAACTACCGCCCTCTGGATATATACTTTTGCCCTCGGTAAAGTAGACATGAAATGAAGGGGAGGCCAAGGCCAGTGTCTACACAACCCCCGCGTAGTGCACGTGCACTTCTCTGTTCCTACTGCCTGCGTGGACTAGTTTTCCCGCCGTGGATCGATCTATATTTCGATTGACGGGGGTGTGCTGCTGCCTGGCCCGCTCCTCGCGTGTTATTACGCACGCGCTTTCCACGCGGGATTCAGTGATGTAACGTCGCGTAGTAGCTGTAGCAGTAACGGAACGCGGGTGAATATATTTTTGCGCTGAGGGGATAGATTCTTAGGGGAGGGGAGGGGAGAGAAAGAGAGAGAGACAGAGGGGAGAAGGGAATGTATGTGAACCACGTGGGAATTCATATAGGAAATCTTGTGTGAGATTTTGTTAAGGGATGTTTTTAGTATGTTTTATGTGTGCTCTTTATGGTAACTTCAAGTTTAATTTTTAGATAAACTTTCTTTTATTCGTAATTTGTTAAATGAAATTTCTACAAAAAATGTATTTGATACCGTTATTTGCGTTCTGTTATAATATATTGATAGTTATATTTCAGAATATAAAAAAAATTCTTTAGCAATTGTTATTAATTTAATTATATAAGCGCATGTGGAGCACATGTGGGATCTACGTGAATCCCGATGGAATTCCTCAGAAGTTTAGCACATAGCTTCTATACATGTTTGCAACGAAGCTCAAATATTTTTGTTTCAAGATTTTCATTAAAAGTTCTGAAATGTGCTTTGATAAAGTTTCAAAGGTAAATTTATTTTTGTTTACTGATTCTCATGAACGCTGCTATTAATAATATTCATGAATGAAAATAAACAGCAGTATACATCACTACAGTTCCAGCTTTATCATTAGTTTACTCATCATTTTTTAGTGTGAGTTCAGCAACAATGTTGTGAATGAAATTTATTTAACATTTTTACAATTCTTGTCATATTTACTATATTATACGACTTATTTATACAAACGTGAAATGTATTTATGTTACCAAAAATTTGTTCAGTGACAAAAGTTATTACAATTATTTCAATGTTTCTGGTTAACAAAACTGTGAATATCGGGTAATTTGATACCTTTATTTCACAAGAATAAATTCAGAGCTATTCGGAAATGATTTTCATCGTTGGGGAAAAAATATAGGAAAAATATAAAAACACTCGCAGAGAAATATTTTCGTTAAAAATCATAATTCAGTTATTTTTAAATAGATTTTTGCAACGATAAATTAAAGTGATAGTAAGAATTTACTTAGGAAGATGAAATTTTTTCCCAAATATTAATTAACTCGCACCTATTACTGAATTAAAATGTTATTTACCTTTAATCTTTAAATAACTTTTAAATTTTCATATTTTAATTCATTTCAATACATTTATATCTATTAATAAAATAAAACAACAATGATTGTTATTTATACAATCATAACAAAAAGAAATATATCTTACAAACAATAGGGATCGAAAAATCAAAGACCAACATCATACTTTTGCTTTTCAGCATAGTAGCTTATCTAATAATCAGTCGACGTCCGAACACAAACTACTACTCACTCGCAAAAGCGGGACACACGAGCGATAGATCACCTGAATTTTGCATCCGATAATGAGAGAGAGAGAGAGACTCGTAGAACCGAGGGACGCGCAGCCCGACGCTTCTCGTGTTTTTCGCCCTATCGTCGATCGTTCGACGCGACTTGCTTACGTCCTCATAGAGTCCCGAGCGTTCGGTCGCCCGCATATGCGCGTATATATAAAGAAAAGCAGCGACGGAATTGATTTTGCCCCACGAGCGCACGGCCTTTTTCATATACCGCTTCGTCGTCCGCTTCTCTTTTATAACCGCAGCGGTTCGACGTTTACGAGGTATGGCCTAACGCCGATAAGGAGTGGAAAAGAAGTTAGAGATGGAAGGTTTCGCTAGATTTTAGCTTACGGTAATTGTACCACTAATATTAATGATGTGTCATATTAATATCAAAATTAAATGTAGTTGAAAATTTTTAATAGACAATTATACATTTGAATTTAAAAATTTCATAAACTTTTACATATACTTTCTGTTATATTTACCTAAATATCAATATCAAAAGTTTTTTGCCCATTGTTGGTATATAAAAAAAGTAAAGTTGGAATCAAACTTTTAAAGAAATATAATGCTGTAAGCTATTATATTCCGGTACACAATAAAAAATATATCCAGGTTCGCCTATAGGCTATCAATCTATAAAATTTAATACATAAAAAATTCATAGCACAGCTCTAGATTGATATTTTTTTATCGGACATATTCTATGAATCTAAACTTGCACTCTGCCAACTCTCTCTCTCTCTCATTCTTTATCAAAAAACAAGTCGAAGTAAAGAGGCAGCGAGAGAAGCGGAGCAACGCCGTTATATTCCTTTTTTACGACGTTTGTTTTTAGCGCGTCTGCGCCAGCCGGGTTAACGATGCGTCTTTATTGCGCTCGCGGGTTGACGTTGAAAAGTGATGGACTTGAGGCTTGATTATTTTCGGAAAGAAGAGATACTTTGCTGATTTGATTTTGCAGTTATAAAAGTGATAATAATTATCAAACCTTGTTAACAAAAGCACATAATTGCGGAGAATGTATCGTGTAAGTTGTCCCTTAAAATTCCGACCTTAATAGCATTGCTGCAAAGTTTGTGAACCGCGAGTTTTATTTGCATCGCTGTTTGCTAGGATAGTTGTAAGAATAGACTTGTACAGCTTCCTATTTAAAAAAATGTCGGTTGAAATGTATAGCTTATAATTATCTTATGGGAATGAACAAGTGGTACATAAAAGAAATTGATGGTAACTGGATAAGAAATAATAATTACCGCACGTGTATAGAAAAAGACGGTATGAAAGAATAATCATATATTATTAGACCTACATGAAATTGAGTAATTCAATACAGTATAACTCGATATATATGAGTAATCGGTATATTGTGTCTATTTATTTCTATTACTCGCGGATTGTAACCGTAACTATAAATCAACGTATTGGATAAATGAATCATTGGTTCACTCGAAACGAGTGTACATCATCCGCAATAAGAATCCCCGTTCGATCACCGAATTTAGCAACGTTGGATGGAGTCAATACTTATAAGGGGAGAGTGCATTGGGGAATCATATTTTAACTGTGCACTCGCCTTGTTCGATACCTGATTTCAGTAATAGTTTAAGTAATTTTTTCTATAATTAATAAAATAAGTTATTTAAGAATATTCTATTAGTGATGTTCAAGACACAGCAATAAAAACCAAATGATTTGTCTACACGAAGTAAAGATATAATTAGGGGGTATGTTAATCTTTTAGAATTTTTAAACGTTTTTCATTCATTTATTTTCTTTTTATCTCGTGTTTCTATTTGTATTGTACATTTTGGTTTGACAACCTATTTTGGCTATATTTTTTATAGATGCTCGAACAAATGGCACAGGTCCTTCTACATTTAAACAATATTACCCAGTTCATAAAACATTCAAAATTTGAATTTCTAAAATATCCGAAACCTAAACTTGTTGACTACATATATATCTGAAATAGTAAACAAACAAAAAGATAAAACTAAAATAACAACCAACCTGGCAGATTGGTAGTGGTCGAATGTGCCTCCTGTAGCTCGATGTGTTGCTGTTCGCCTCCACCGCCAGCAGTCCTCGCTTTCCTCCTCGCCGAGGCTGAAGCACGTTTCGTGCCAGGTCCGAGGCGTAAATTGATACTGTCGACATTGTCGATAGCCCCTAAATCGATGGGACTTCCGACAATATAAGGCCCCGGTGCTTCGTTCTCGACAGCAGCTTGTTTCATAGGTTTGTCGTCGTTGCCATGGTTGGCGCTGCGTTCGCCTAGGGGCTGCTGGCTCGCCTCGTCCATGTGTGGAATCGAGGAGAGATCCGGCGGCGTGAAAGGCCGCAGCGGCGCCGCTGGCTCCCCCCGCGACGACGACTGCATCTCCGGTGCAGGAGCCTATAGAAGCGAAACAGAAAACGAGATAATGAATATACCTTTGAGATATGTATATATGTATACATCGTATATGATTCGCGATTGAGAATCTTCATTTCCTTTGGAACCTTGGGAATAGGAGAGAATTGTTTCCGATGTGACCTCATTTTGATACTTTATCGGTTCTTATTTGTAGGGAAAGTGGGGGCTTTGATTTTGAATGAGTGCGCAAAAGTTTTTTAGTCCTACGTAAGTGTCACGGAGGTAATCTGAAGTAATAGAATACAGTTTATTCAAACTTTTTGGTCATTCTGTTGTATTGGCTAATATGGAGGTAAAAGTGTGAATTTAATGGAATACAATTCAGCTTTTATTAAAAATTAATACAATGAGTCTTGTGAGTATGATAAATCAAATGTTTATTTAGCAAAAGAATATTTTACATTCATAAATTATTTAAAAACTATAAATTTAAGAAATAAAGATGTAAGAATTGAAATATATATGAGGAAAGGTTGAATCAATAGAAAAAGAATGAGTAGTTGAGTAAAGCAAAAAGTTTTTATTGAATGCAGAGCTCCCACTTCTACTTTTAAACCGCAGCCAATCCTTAATTTACTTAAACGTTTCTTACCCTGTTATCTTTAAAAGTACCATAATTTTCAAAATTCGCCTTTACCATCTCACGCAACAATTTTAAAAGGCATAAAAATAGCGTTTACACTACCGACTCTCACGTTTATGCGTGACAACGCGTCGAGCATTACGCATGCCGAAACTGAAAAAGCCGCGAGTAATGAGTACAAACGCTAAGGCATCTTATCTCCAAGCTATTCGCTCTGTCCGATAAAAGATAGATAAGCGGCGGATATCGCAGGTGAGGCATATTTAAGTTTCAAGATGATTTCATGGATATGAATGATATAATACGGTTAAATTAGCGCCTCTTTGTTTTCAAAATATATAATGATAATAGACTTGATACTTGAAAAATAATTTGTACCTTCTGAAGGAAAAACTTATAGAAATGATGTTTAAATCTTGTAAGATAATACTTTAAATTTAAAGGCACATTTATGTAAAATTTTATTCTATAAAAATCAATTGGGAAAAGAGTTTTCTCAAATGTAAAAAACAAGAATTTTTCATAGCCTTTGAACTAGTTTTGTCAATTATCATTTTTTAGTAAATAAAAACTTCTGCCAAGATACCATGTCAGATGAAATGTTGACTTTTCTACTTATTATAGAACTGACAGAAAATTACTTTTGTAATGCTAGTGTACCATAAAAGAGGATAACCACAAAGAAATATTTCATGAATCTGAAGTTTGCATTGTTGGGATGCAACGAAATAACTTTTTACAACTGAAAACAAAATTACAATTTTTACAGTTGTAAAAATTAAGTTTTTACAACTGATTTAACAATGAAAACTTTATCTAAGCCTATGTTATAATGTTATTTTATTTCATTTTAGAATAATTTACGGGTATGCACCCTTGATACAAATATAAAGTCAGAGTACTTAAACGATGAAATAGACGAATTGACAAAGTTTTTAAAGTGAGATACATGTAATTTCAGTAATAATATTATATAAAGTCTTCACGGCATCTTCAAGCGACAAATTAACGACAAATTCTCAGCCAAGTCGCTAAGTCACTTCGTTCAAAAGTTATCACGGTAGAGGACAAAATCAGAAACGGTGTAACAAAATAGCGACAAATTAGCAACAAAATATAGGATAAGTACTGATTTCTCCTTACGAGATGGATGTTACAGCATTATATACATCAGTTATTGTGTTCCCTAAGCAGACCACAAGTTTCAATTACTAGGTATTTGAATGCGTGCAAAAATTCAGTAACTAGTGAAGATACGGTAACTGATACATTTACCCTACACGTACATCCATATAAATGCTTAAAATATGATTATGTTTGGGAAACACTTCTCATATGCTAAATTATTATTAATAAAGGTGTAACAATTTTCACTCTGGTGGAAATATGAGACTCTTCTGAGTAGCGGTCGTATCCAACTAGTATAAACTTCAAGTAGAATGAATTATATTTTATTTCGTAGTTCGTACATGCATCGCGTGAATTTCGTAGGCATGTAATGCATCGTCGCAATGGACGAATTCAGTTTTTTATGTATTCACATTCTGTACAAGTTTAAAAATATGTTAACATATGAGAAATGCATTTTATGAAAAAAAAAGAAGTTTCAATACACCCACCATTCCGGTATACGAAGCTTAATTTAAATAATAATTTCCGTAAATATATGCTCGACCTCGCTGTTTCATACGGAAACTTCTCCTCCTGAAGCTCGTTAAAAACGCAATTACATTCTTACGTTAGGCTACAAGCTGCACCGGTCGACGTGGCGCCTCGATAATCAATTTATCAATGTCGTACCAGGTGAAACCTCAGTCCGTTGTTACGCGCGTTCGCCTTACATGTGCAATTCTAAAGAAGTGCACCGGTCCGCCCACTAGATGGATTATTAAGGCTCGATTGGCAAATTACTTTTCCGTTTTAATCGTTACCTTCACCTTTAGTTGAATTTTAGTAAAATTCTCATTATTATGAATATGTTGTTTGAAAACAAACAATAATTTGTAGACCATTACTTAGTATTCTTCTTCGACAGTTTTATATATACTGAATAAAAAATTTATGTGGAAAATAAATTAAATGTATTTTATTTTTTTTATTCAAACTGAAAAATTATGTTAATAATATATTTAATGGAAATGTAAAAAGTGGTTATTTAGAAATTAAAATGTTTAAAAAATTAATGATTTAGTAAAGTAAAATGTAAAATTGATTTTATGTTTAAAAAAAAAATTAAAAAATTATCATTAGAAAACTTGTATTTCAAAGAAATAAAATAGTTTTCATAAAAATCTTATTTAAAGAATTTTGTGGGAATTTTTATAAATCGTGCCGCTTTCCAGTTGCTTCTTTATTGATAAATTATTCTAAACGAAAAAATTAATTCTCGACAGTGATTGAAACCTGAATTCATACAATGAGCATCATAGAGTGCTGCGACACTTGAAAGACAAGTATGTAAATCACTTATGTCACCGTTGAAACAACACATTTGTTCTCCCCTCAACAGCTAATTCAATGGATATCGATAGCTCACAGATTCATTCACCTCACTCTTTTCTCTTATAACAAAAGTACTACTACTTACTCTATTAAGAAAATATGAATACTAGTACTAACAATGAAATTTAAATTACCCCTAATTCATTCCGCATTGCAACTTGCATTTTTTTCAAATATTAATATGAGCCTATAATTAAGTACATATTTTTGTCAGACGTATCGCTGACTTTTGCATCGACGATTATTTTTTATTCTAAAAATATAAATTGCTGCCGCGGCTCTATTATTCATGGTCTCTTAGTAAATGAAACGCGGCTCGTGACACGAATGGCGTGGCTTTCGTTGTGAAAAACGTGCTTGAGGACGAGATAAGAGTCTCGTGGACGAAAAATAAATGGGAAAATAAAATATTAATATGGTAAATATGAGCAGGCTGCTCAATCAGTTTGGTATAAAAATGTTATGCCCTCTAACCTAATGTCGACGAATGTGTTGAGTTATGGTTTTTCCCCCGATGGATTTCTTTTTTAAATGTTCATTAATAATATTTTATCTGCATTTTGAAGCTACAAAAAATATCTGAATCATAATGTACATGGAAATTGATGACACTTACGTGTACCAACTCACAAGTATCACTTGATGCACATTTAAAATTTTCGTACGATTAACTAAAATTAGGTCAGAATTTTTAATAATATTGTGAAATATCGTAAACGTTAAAATTGGAAACCGATAAACCTCATCAAAGTTTATAATTAATTACAAACAAATTTTCTGCAAACAATTATTATATTCACGATGCATACTTTATTCTATTTGCCATCGGTAAACCGTTTTAAGTTTAAAAAAAGCGCAAGCCATTAATGTCTTCGCGAATTCACCTCAGTTATAGTCAGAAACACAAACACAACTGAATAACATTGACTTTGAATCATAAATTTTTCCTTAATTCTTTCAAGTTATTTATAAGAATTAAAGCGCATTAGCAAACATAAAAATCATAAATATTCGAAGTAATAAACTAAAGCATACAAAGTTTTTATTGATATCTTTTGCTTTTCTAAAATCTAAAGAAGGAAAATAAATAAAACTCACGGAATTTGAATGGTTATCAGAAGTTTACACACAAGCTTTCAAATAAACAATAAATTATTATGTGTATTTTAAGTCAGATGCTAAGTAATTGATTAACTAATAATAAAATAATGAGTTTAAAGTTTTTATCGATGGAATACAACCTATAGTAATTTTTTATTGGACACAATATAAAAAGTTTATCTGAATTTTTGCCATGAAGTTATTTTATATTATAAAATATTAAATTTTCGAAATTTAAATTAATCAATATAGTTTTAACTTTAAAGTAAAATCAATTTTTTTTATTACGCTGCACCCAAAACGTTGCCAACTCTATACCCATAAGTAATATACCGTTTATGTGCTTACGCTGATTGACGCTTACTGTCTCTCTTTCCTCCTCTTTGTCTCCTACACTTTCTAGCTCACTTATTCTCCCGGCCCGGTGAAGAATTCGAAAATTCGGTCAGTCGCCTGGGCGAGGCGCGCGAGCGGCAAAGTTACATTTTATTTTCAGTACTGCGCCACGCGCGCGCTTCTTTACAGTTGCGAAAAATCGCTCGTGCGCGCTCACGCGGACGCTATACACATTTTTCTGAGAATGCTTTGATTTATAAAGTGATGAGAGCATAATCGAAAATTCGTTCTATGAAATAATTGGAAAATTTTACTTTTACTTGATTACCTAATTTTGAAAATCATAACGATATATGATTTTGATAAAAAATACTAAATATTTATTTTACGAAATTTTTCTATTTATATATATTTTTCGATCCACTACATCAAAAGTCGTCTACATAAATCAATAAGATTTTTTTTCGAGATTCTTTCGTTGTATACGAAAGAATCATATAAATATTTACGAATCGAAACAATGTAACGGTTTATATGACGTCATTATTAGCTATTTTTGTCACGTTAGAACACAGTTATTCGAATTAATGCTTAGAGGCAACCAGATTCGAGCATTCGCGTGCGCGAATAGTGTTGCCGGTTTGGGTGTACCGTTACTTTTTACAACAGTTATACAAGACTATGAGTAAAAATAAATGGATATTTATTGAAAAGGTTGGTTAAGTAAAGTACAAAATTACTTGATAATGTTTGCACAAATTGTTATGCCTGTAAATAATTAATTAAAATTTAATAGAATAGAATTTATTGATTTTTAGTGTCAAATATTGAGATAAAAATGTTTCTAGCGCTAAGCTTCTGATTATTTGAATTTTTTCAATCTTAATTATTTATTTTCACGAATTTATTAGATAGTCACTGAACATTTAATTATTACTAAAAAAAAGCTTTCCATTCATTTTAGATATACGAACCCAAATTTATTTAACTTTATGTTTTAAAAATTCCAAGTACAATACTATTTTCTTACGATTCTATAGCTGGATAAAGCAAGTATAATCTTTGCAAATCCAAGTAAACTTTTTGCTTGTTAAAGTGCTCACAATGTCTGTAATGAAAAGATTCTTTGAAAATTCTCGTGACAATATTTCCACGCTTTGTAACAAAACTTCTTTCATCACACCAGTGAGAGAAGCAAATCGCAGATGAGACGATTGTTTAAAACTTAAGAAAGAAAAATAATAGGGAAATTTATTGGAATTAAAGAAAAATTTAAAAAATGTTTTAAGAATACAAAGGTTAATCGTTTTTACGTGACTGATGAATAAAAAAATTTCATTCATGTGATTTACATTTCTAGTCAGATAGCGTTTATTGAAAAATGTTTAACGTTTATTGAACAATCTTCAGACTAGGCAAGGTCTAATGAATTAAGTGATATTTCACCTGCAATTAAATCCCTTTTTATTTTCATATTCAAGCTTTTACTACGCCAATAAAGATTTCCTTATTTCATCATTAAGTTCAAGATCGTTGGTAACTGCATTAACGAAACTCTACACGAAGAAATTTTTTTTGTAAACAATACTTTTTATAAGAATCTATCCTATTCTATTTTTGGCAGTAGCGCTAAGCCACACGCGTCACGTGAGTTTTTTACTTTTGAAATAGTAGTATTTATGATTTTTGTAGGAAATTTAGTTTTTGAAATAATAGTAAAATTTATAACTGTTGAAACGTAGTAAAAAAAGTTTAACAAATAAAAAAAAGTAAAAATTCCATAAGACAAATATGTTCATACATAAAACTGATCTACGTATTCGTATTTACATATATACTTTATCATGTTCACCATCACTGTGTTTTCAATACTTCAGTATTTACACTGTAAAAAGGATTTGCATTAAATTTAATTAACATGTATATGAAGCA
>JAYJLV010000001.1:2577806-2596765 GCA_036873485.1 Torymus texanus | reverse complement strand
CGTGAGGTTAGCGCGCGAGCGTAGCGAGTGCGATAAACACGGTGCAAAAAAGTACTACTTAGGTCACAGATAGGCGTAACCTAAGTGCGGGCTTAGGTCACGCAGTGCTATAAAATAATATAATTATTCTTAACCGCTATTTTGACGATCAAATATCGCAAAATGTGTTGACCAAGTTATCACTAAAAATTTGTTTGTATGTTTTTTTTACTATCAAAAGACGATAAGTTAAAATATTTTTTTCGAAAAATTTTGAATATCATTTATAAAAAATAAAATCCCACTAATGGGATTCTGAGTAGGTACAATTCGCCGTAATAAAGTTACCTCAAATGTGAATAAATTGAACTTCTGTATACAGCATCTTTATTCCGACCCTAATATACCTACTTTAAATATGATCAAAATTAGAAATTTTTTGATGATGTAACCCTAATTTGCTGTTAATATTAAAAATTAAAATTAAACTATTACACTTAGGTCTCGCATTTTAATATTAAGTTCAGATTATTTTCCTCTTTTCAGTTAGATTTGTAAGTGAAGAAGATAACATTTTATTTATTAATATTTCTGGATATTAAAATAAATAGTTTCAAAGGTTAAAATTATTTCGAAAATGCTAGTTTAGATCTTGCTATAGTGAGATATATTACCAGTTATTTCAAATTTAATATTAGAATCTTAGATAATATAATTACTGTACACCTTAATTGTATACACGTTTAGTAATACCAATCGAAGCAGCTTCTCACCATTTTCTTTCTTTGTATTTCTTTTCTTTTCATGTGTGTGCTAAATTTTTTAGTAAAAATTATATTTATTTTGTGATAAATGATTGACTCATATGCATGCTATATGAAAAAATATTCTTTCATAATAATTATCCTGCAAAATATTTGCTCTGCGACTGATTTCCATAAAGTTGCAGGAAGAAAATCAATCTTGCAAATTAGTTTAGGTAGGATAACTTACTTCTCAGAGTAGATTCAATTATTATATTGGGGAACAAAGTACAAAATATACAAGTTATATCATAATTCTACTGTTAGATTAACAGAAAACAAAATCGTGAAAATCAATTCAGATTTCCTGAAAAACGATGATTAGGAAAAATTATAAAAATATATTGCGCACAATACACATTGTTCTAAATGGTGGTAACTTAAAAAAATCACTACTTATTGGTTTAATTAAATTCAATTTAATTATTCAATTTAGTTTTATTATATACTATTTTAAAATACATATACATATTTTATTTATTATATAATCATATAATATAATTTTTATCCAAGAAGAGGTGAGTGATGTGTATTTTCGAAATGTAACATGATTTATCCTTGCGATAAATAAATAATATTCTGATTTATCATATTGCTAATAAATATAACATTTTGATATGTATTTCTATCAAGTTAAAGTTGAAAGAATATTTTTAAACTCAGATGTAAGACGGATGTAAGAAAAACTACTATTTTTTTTCTATGTCGGACGCAATTGATGGCAACCTCTAAAATTTACTATAAAATTAATATATATTTCGTAGTTTTCATAAGAAATTATAAATTTAACTACATTTCATTGTCATTTTAATATATGTAGTAAATTTTATAGAATATTACGTCTGTTCCTAATTATACAAAGAAAAGAGTAATTTTTCTTTCTCAATTTTTAATCGAATTATATTTTACTACTTATTGAATCTAATACCGAAAAGGAAAATTCTTTATCAATCTGACGTTATTTAATTATCGCAAGACTAAAATCTCGCGATTTCGCAAATTCCTCGCAACCTCTTCGCGGGTCCAATGAATATACCACACATTATACATAAACATATCTCTAACAATGGAATACGATATACGCAAAAAAGAAAAGCCAGAACGTTTATGTCGTCGAACAACACAATATCTCGTATGTTTTTCTTATCCCCCATTCGCAGGTCCGATCACGAAGAAGACGTGGACTTCGGCTCAGGTGGCATTGGCATCATATCATCCCGGATGAGACCGATGGCAAGTGCTAGGAGGCGGCTCGCGACTAAGGGTTCCTTGGTCGCTGAGTCGTCGAGCACCGCCTCGATTGACATCCTCAGCAGCATCCTCAACAGCCAGGAGATCTGGCACTCTAACAAGTCAAAGATTACACTCAAGAGTGACGGCAGCTTCCTCATCGACAAGTCGAAGAAGAATAACAAGCTCGAGAGCAATAACAATAACAACAATAATAATAACAACTATAAGAAGGACAGTCCTATTAAGATAAAGCCAGATAAGGATAATAATCCTGTGAATAACGGAGATAGACCGCTAGATTTGAGGAACGTTAACGCAAACAACCTCGTCCAGCAGGCACCGATGTATAATAACCCTCGCGGCGGCAACCGCGGTGGTGGAGGCAACTACCGTGGCGGTGGAGGAGGAGGTAACTATCGCGATAACAACCGCCACAGTTATGGCGGGGGCGGGGGCGGTGGTGGAGGTAACGATTCCTACTCCGGAGGAGGCGGTGGAGGTGGTAGGCACAGCTATGGCGGCTCAAGTAACGTTCCCCAGGACTACTCCCCCAGCGGGCCCAACTTTCAGTCTAACTACGACAACCGAAACATACCAGCGCCGCCACCGAACGCAATGGGTATGCAGTCGCCCTTTCGTGGCCGCCACCCGCAGAACTTTCGTAACCGATTCCCGCCGCCGCCCAACTTCAACCAGGACGAGCGTCGGGATTTCCCTCCCTTTGCCGGGCCACCAAGTCGGGATTCTCAAATGCCCCCGCCTCATCAGTTCAACAGACCGAGGTCAAGCTATCCGGGGATACCTCCCCCACCACCGCCCTTGGCATTAAGGATGCCTATGATGCAGAACAGTAGTTCGCCGCAGAAGTTCAGTGGACCACCTGATAGGAGGCCACAAAATAACGATGAAGATGGCATGTACGATGATTTAGAAATGCCTAAGAAGAGTGGCGACGAGGAGGCTGATAGCGGGTTATTGCCCCCGCCAGAGCCGCCTTCAGATCTGCTCGATTTCGATGAGAGCGAAAGAGGCAATGATAGCGATAGAGAAGATTTAGTTATAGATGATACTCCTAGAGAAGAAAAGCACAAACAGGGAAGGAGCGGCTCGGGGCATGAGCACGGTGGTCAGACAGCAGATAAGTATGACCCTTTCGCCGCTGAAGATAGTGAGAGTGATGATGAGCATCATCACAAGGAAGGTGCTATAAGTCGCCCACCGCCACTCAGACCTCCACCTGGACTGTCCGATTTCCCTGGGCTAAAAAATGATGAAAACGAGTCAATTATGGGCGATGGTGCTTCTATTATGGGTGATGGTGCTTCAATTATGGGTGATAATGCGTCAGTTATGGGAGATAACATGTCAATTATGGGAGACAACATGTCCGTCATGGGCGACGATGATTATCAAAAAGAAAGCAGTCAGAGTCACAGTAAAAGTCACAACAAGTTAGAACCGCCACCGATGTTTGGTTTTCCCGGTATGAACATGGACACAGATACGGAGGACTGTCGCAGTAAGCATGAAGATGAAGACGAGGAAAAGCACAAGCAGAAGAAGAAAAAGAAAGAGAAGGTCCCCGAAAAGAAGATCACTATGCCGAGAATTAGACTAACAGCTTACGATGACGATGATGATGATTCGAATAGCTCAGACTGTCCAAACTTCTCGATATACTCCTCGGAGACGATGGATGTAGCTAGACACACCGAGCAAGAAATGTCGTCACAAATTGCACCGTTAGAACCTCCGCCAATGCCACCGGATATGTTGGACGAGGCTGAAAAGCTTAAGAGTGATTCTGGCGTGCAACCTTTGGAACCTCCGCCCATGCCAATGGGTATGCTGGATGATGACTTGCAGAGCAAAGCTGGTAGTCCACCACCGCTGGAACCACCGCCTATGCCACCAATGGATGATTTAGATGATTTGAATAGCAAGGCTGGTAGTCCGCCGCCATTGGAACCTCCACCTATGCCACCGATGGATGACTTAGATGACCTGAATAGCAAGGCTGGTAGTCCGCCACCTTTAGAACCACCTCCAATGCCTCCCATGGATGATCTTGAAAGTACGCCAGGCTCGCCGCCTCCGCTACACATGACAAACGAACTATCTTCACCTATGCAAACTTCTGTCATACCGCCGACAATGCACCGACCACATATGCATACTTCTATGCCACCGCCGACGATGCAACCACCACACATGCAAGCATCCATGATGCCACCTATGATGGTCATGCAGGCGAGACTTGCTCCACCAATGGCTATGTCGATGGCATCGCCGTTGTCGGTAATAGATACCAGCAAGCCGCCTCCAATGTCTATTCCACGCATTGTACCCATACAACCACCGCCACCTTTGGAACCACCTCCACTGCCTCCTATGGATGCATTAGAAAGCAGTGAAACCGCACCACCGCTGGAACCACCACCTATGCCACCGATGGACGATTTAGACGATTTGAATAGCAAGGCTGGTAGTCCACCACCATTGGAACCTCCGCCTATGCCACCAATGGACGAACTGAATTTAGATGACGACGAAGACAAGTCGAAGCCACTGGAGCCGCCGCCAATTCCACCTCTATTTGACGATGATGAGTCTATGTCCACCAAGACATCTAGCGAAGAGGAAGAGAATGAAACCGGAGAAGATGATGATCCGGACACGCCCGTAATCGGACCGAAAAACAAAGGCAGGCGCAAGCAGAAAGAGAAAGAGAAGTTGAAAGAGAAAGAGAAAAACGGTAAGGATAAAAAGGATAAGGACGATGGCGATCAAGATGAGGACGTTATAGTCGGTGATGTGCAAGCAAGTGACTTGATGGAGGCTGATGCGCCAAAGGAGTACCTAGACGCTGTGCAAAAGGAGCGACAGGCGTTGAACAAGACCTCAGGCAAAATTCAGCTGGACAGCAGAGGCAAGATTACGTTCAAAATTGGTAATGTTAGCAGATTGAATAAGGTTAATTTGTACGACGAGATGGATGAGGGCGAGATATCACGTATGACTTCCTTGAACCTCGACAAGGAAGAAAGGGAAAAAGAAAAGGAAAAAGAAAGGGAACTAGAGAAGGATAGGCATAGGGATAAAGAAAGGGATAGAGATAGAGATAGAGAAAAGGATAGGGATAAGAGGAAGGATGATAGAGATAAAGATAAAGATAGGCACGACAAGAGTAAGTATGATAAGGATAAAGACAAAGAAAAAGAAAAAGACAAAGATTCCAAATCCAAGAGACACGATGACAAAAAGAGTTCATCCAAGACCAGCAAAAGTTCAAAGTATGACGAAAAAAAGGATAAGGAAAAGGAAAAGGAAAAAGAAAAGGAAAAGGAAAAGGAAAAAGATAAAGAAAAAGAAAAAGAGAAGGAGAAGGAGAAGGAGAAAGAGAAAGAGAAGGATAAGGAAAAAGAGAAGGACTCAAAGACTAGCAAACACCGAAGCGAAAAGTACAAGGAGAAGAAGAGTTCTCGGCCGACCTCTGGCTGGGATATCAAACCCGCAAATATGTACTCTTCATCATCATCCGACTCTTCCGACATCGAGAGCGTCCCAAATAGCCCCGAGGGTCCCATTGTTCTTGATAGTCCAGAGAGAACAGACAGCCCTGTGAAAAAGACTACAGATAAACCCACGACAAAGCCGCCGATTCAAATCGATCTCGACGAACTACAACAGACACTGGACAAGAAGCTCGTTGAGCTGGAGGATCTGAATAAAATGCACCCTGATGAGGATGATGTTGGCCCTAGAGAGCTGGGCATCATTAAGGAGCCCGAGAATGGCCTGTCCATAGATGACGTACTGGAAACGAGCGTCTCAGCTGGAAAGGAGGTCGTCGCAGCTGCCGTGGCAATTAAACTGACGGAACAGGAAAGTAGCTTGCTCGAGGAGATCGAAAAGACAGTGGAGGCCGACCTGATTAAGGAAGTGACATCGCCGAAAGAGTTGACCGAAATAATCACTGACATGGAGGATGGAAAAGCAGTTGCAGTAAAGCCTACGGAAGTGGAAGATGCAGAAGAAGCAGAAGAAGAAGAAGAAGACGCCGATGCGCCGCATCCTACGGAACTCATGATGGACGAAGACAGGGCAAGCGTCAAGTCTATGGACTTGGGTACTCCCGAGCATTCGCAATCAGAGCCTGATGATGAACTTCATCCCACTGAGTTAATGGAAACAGGTATCTTAGAGAAAGAAATAGAGGTTGAGAAAGAAAAGGAAGTGGAACCTCAGGAACACTCAGAAGAAGAGATCGAAACAATGACGGAGAAGGATAAGGACGATCACGATGAAGATGAAATGGAGCTCACAGCCGACATTAACGACAAGTCCGACGAGATCATCGACCTCGACAGCGCTGAATTTTTAGACAAGCCGGTGAGCTTTGTCGGCGATCTCGACAACGATGGCTTCCAGATCGAGTCTGCAGCCGAAGCCCTCAGTGCTGAGGCTGCGGCCTCTACCACCCCTAAAGTACCACGACGCCATCCCAGCGAGGAGCGCATTTCCGAGTGGGAGGTTGAAGGTGCGTTTACCCCCTGCAAAGATGAAATAGTGCAGGCCAAGAGTCGACGCAACTCACGTGCACGGTCGCGCGCCCGATCGCGCTCACTCGCTCGTTCGGTGCTGTCAAGTGGATTAGAACCTATCACGCCGACCATTAACAGATCTATCAGCGATGGACTAGATGGCTGCAGGACACCGGCTGGCTACGCTGGTCTAGGTACCGAGGCCATCTCCGAGACGGATGAAGCTATGAACTTCGAGGACGAGCTTGCGCTACTGAATATGAGAAGTAAGGATAAGGATGTGGAAGAAGGCGAGATTCCTGATGACAGGCCTAGGAGGCAGCAGATCGCTAAAGAACTGCTGATGTTGGAAGAGGAAACTAAACGCAAGCGCAAGAAGGAAAAGAAAGAGAAAGCGGGTAAAGAGGCAGAGCGAAACAAGGAGAACATTGCCTCAGAGAATCTTGCGAGCGCTTGGAAGAAGACGTCCAAGATAATTGCAGTGAAGGAGCGACAGTACAGAGATAAACGCTCTAAGTCGAAGGATATCAAGGCCAAAAAGAAGAAGGAAGCTATGAAAAAGAAGGAGAAACGAAAGGAACTACCGCGATATGACGTGCGCAAGCTTGTCACTGAGAAACCCAGAGCTCGCAAGGACGAGTACGGACGTGATTTACGAGATAGTACGCGCAGTAGGTCCCTAAGCCTCTCAAGAGAAAGGTCTTTGTCGTATACCAGGCGCAGTAGATCGTACAGTCCTAGAGCACGTAGAGTGTCCAGAAGCAGATCCAGGTCGTGGTCTCGCGGCAGACGCTCGCGCAGCTACAGATCGGTCTCCCGACGGCGATCGCATTCTCCTCGCGGCAGACGTGTCGAGAAACAGAGGAGAAGGTCGTTGTCTAGAGGACGTGGCAGAAGTCGTAGCCGTAGCAGAAGTCGCAGGCGTTCGCTTAGCCCGTCGACGAGACGCAAGTCGCGTAGATCGTTGTCCCGCAAGCGCCGCTCCAAGTCCCGCTCGCGGTCACACTCGCGCTCTCGAAGGAAAGAGAAGAAGAAGCATGTCTCACGTTCCCGTTCGCGCGTCCGAAAACGCTCCAGGTCTAAGTCGCAAAAGAAACGTGAAAAGAAACACTCGAAACGCAAACCCTCGCGCTCTCGCTCCAGGTCGCATTCCAGGAGTCGGTCTATCGAACGACGTAACTGGGAGCACCATCAACTCGCGGTGGCCGAGAAAATCGCCGACAGGAACTTTGTGAGAGAAGCGAGCTGGGTAGCGGGTCACTGGACGCCCTCGTGGTCCCGGTCACGTTCTAAAACGCCGCCACTTGTACGTCCCGAGAATATCGCACGCAACTGGTCACCACCGACTACGATGTCGCTCATGAATAATGTACCACCGAAGAATCTCAAGGTTATATTGACGAACAAGGAGGCTATTAAGAAGAAGAAGAAGGAGAAGCGCAAAGAAGTGAGAAAGGTGAAGGAGGCTGAGAAGAAGAGGAAAAACAAGAAAGGTAGAAGTCCACCGCCGTCGAAGGAGGTGTTTGCCAGTGGTGATAATATTCTTGTAAGCGTATGCTTTAACAAAGACAACGAGGCACAGCCTACGGGAGTACCCGAACTACCGGAGACGATACCTCTTCTGCCTCCGGTCAAGCGTCGCCGCAGAGAACCTCTGCAGTTGGAACCGCCGGTAGTCCAAGCGCCGCCTGCCAAGAAGTCAAAGAAGGACAAGGGCAAGGAGAAGGCACGCTCCAAGTCTCCGCCGAAATTGACAAAGAAGAAGGAGAAGAAGAAATCAAAGGCTGCCGAAATTGCTGCAACGAAGAAACCCACAGCTATCATCGATCTTGACCAGTCACCATTCAGAGAACAGACGCCCTCGCCCAGAGATGTGATAGTTCTCAGCGATGATGATGATAAACAAGCCCCAGCGAACGAAGAGATGGAGGAGATGGGCACGCCAGAGCCACTGCCACAGGAGTCGCATACACCTGAGGCGCAGTTCCTTCAGGGTCCGAAGACGCCACCCGAGCCTCAGGTTAAGTTCTCCATCACCAACAAACAGACAAACTTGCGCCCGTCGCTGTTGAATCCGTTGCTAGAGGAAGAAGAAGAGATGATGGAGGAGGAAATGGAGATGACCAACGAGATGCAAGAACTAATGGATGAGCAAGCAGAAGAAGAACTGGAACTGAGAGCCCAGGAGGAGCTCGAGTCCAGGATGAAGGTCGGCCCGAACACGCCACCAGAACCTCCAACCTCACCACCAACTTCACCTGACGCCTACGATCCATTCGATCCCACTAAGTCACGCTCGCCTACGCCCGAAGCGAACAGTCAAGAGGATAACAACGCGGACGAGCGGTTGCAAGCAGGTGACGAATCTCCCAGCGAGAATCAAGAACCACAGTCAGCCGACGACGGCCAAGAGGCTACCTCGGATAAACCTGTCTTAGACAAACCCAAGATCATCTCCATGGTGACGATCAAACGACCATCACCGAACGTTTCCAATACGCCGCCACTTGGTGACCAAAACACCGACGCTAAGGGCGACAGTCCACCTACGGCGCAGACGACGCAAGCGCAGACCGCACCACAAATACCCATCCAACAGCAGGTGCCCATCAATTCTTTCCCTGCAATCAATCCTGTTCTGGCCACCGTCGCCGCGGCCGTGCAGAGAAGCACAATGTTCAGTAGCTCCACACAGCTCGGACCCAGGAATTTACTACAAGTGAGTATGAATATTTAGAGTGTGAAAAGGTTGTGCTGGATTGTCTATTTTTTTTTTTTTTTTTTTTTTTTTTTTTTTTTTTTTTTTTTTTTTTTTTTTTTAAATCGAATGATTGAACAGATGAATGAGAGAACACTAGTCTTTACATATCAATTACATATGGTACTTTAACTGAGAAAAGAAATTATGATCTACATCAGACTGTACATAGCAAAACAAATGTTTAAACTAAGAGTCATGAGAATTTCTATTTAAAAACAATTGCATAGTATATAGCAATGCTATAGCAGAGGTTATTTTTTAATTAATTTCTCTTTGATGATACTTTATAAAGAGTTTAAAAACAATTTAGAATTTTTCACAAATAAAATATGTTTATTATTGACAGAAAATGAAGCACAAACAAATACTTTGTTGTATTAAATACGTATACTGTAATTAAAGAATTAAAATATTTTTATTAATAATATTAAATAAAATAATCTTCAGCAGGTACAGTTCTTAAACTAAATTTTAAATAATTTAATATTTACATTGTACTTCTACTTTATTAATATTTTGTTTTTTTATTGCATCAACATTTAAATATAATACTTATGTATCTCAATTCTATATGAAAAGAAAGAGAGCTTTTTTAAAAATTTAGCTTATAATAAATTTTTATGTGACTCATACGGATTTAAACTTTTTAAAAACAGAAAATATTGCAAAATCAAAATTACTTTATATTTTTGTAATAGCTTGTATTATATAGAACAAAAACATTTTGTTTTCAAATTACAAAATATTAAAATTCTTGGTTATGCACATTGAAAAAATATAAAATCATAAATCGGACTACATTAAAATAGATATCTTCTATTAACTCCTACATTCCAAAATCCATTATCCTCTATCTATTTCTTATTCATAAAAAAAATTTCATTCATCTTACAGACAAATACCCTCATCCAGAACACCCAAATCAAGACACAACAACAGGCACGACCTACGCTGCCCAACATTTTCGCCAACTCGCTACCTAAGCCGCCTATGCCCATACGCACGATACCGATCAAAACGCAGTCGAAGGTCGGTCAGAACGGCAACGATGCTAACCTGGACGACAACATCGACATGTCCTCACCGTATTCGCCGGGCTCGAGCCTCAGCGATGGACTGTTTGATCCCCCGAGTCCTGCCAACTTCGGCGACTCGCCCAACATTGCCCTTTCTACCAAAATACGCAAGAGCCAGGAGAAGAGGGACGCGTTCGACGCCCTCTTCGATGCCTCGCCTATCGTGCACAAGAACAGTGGCATGAAGGTTCGCATGAAAAAGTCCGAGAAGGATAAGAGGAAAAAGGGTAATTATGAGAGACAATGTTATTTTTTTGACTTCTGAATTTTATAGATGTTTGTTGCAAATCATGGCTTTTGAATACAAAATTGTGGAAAGCCAATGAAAATACTAAAAAAAAGTTTAAAAACTAAATATGTTTTATTTATCTTTATGCTAAAAAATAACTAAAAGTTATATTTGAAAGTTTTACTATGATTTAATAAATGTTTATTTATTCACGAATTACAGTTATGAAAACTTAGCATACTTATTTTGTTTATAATTTAACTGCAATACAATCGTATATTCTTATCAATTAAATATTTATTCAACTACAATAATATTTAATCAAATAAAATCAAGTTTGATTTCTAAATCAGGATTTTGTTTTTTACAATAATTATAATAAACTTTAATTTTATGCTATACATAAATTGTTTATTCCAGGCACTCATTCCAAAATTGGCGTTCGTATGGATGAGAATCAACTTCAAATATTGGATCATCTTCCTAGCTCTGCTGTAGAAATGCAAGTCAAAGATAAGGTAAACTATCTTTCTTATAATTATGAATCAATGAAAATGAAAAAAAAAAGTTATGCTAATTATGATCTTTTTTGTTAATTAGTTCTTGAAGAAACTCAATCGACAAGAGAGAGTTGTTGAAGAGGTTAAGTTAGTATTAAAGCCGCACTATACTAAGAAACATGTAACAAAAGAAGAGTACAAGGACATTATGAGAAAAGCTGTTCCAAAGGTATATTATGGATTTTATTTTTATTTTACTTAAATCACTTTTACATAACATATAATTGTAAAGTATAAAAAAATTAATTCTTTAAAGTCATAGAATCATCAAATTCAAATGAAATAATTGTTTATTAACAAAAAATATTTTGTCTGGACTATTTTTATACTCTAATCTTGTTTCTGTTTAGATATGTCATAACAAGACAGGTGAGATCAACCCCAAGAAAATTGCTGCACTCATTGAAGCTTATGTTAAGAAGGTTAGAGGTAGGAAGAAGTTTGCCACACAAGGAGTATCTATGAATGCAACAAATAAAAAGCCAGCGTAAGTTCAATTTTTCTTATTTTCTAAGGTCTGATTAATTTTAGTAATAAATAATTTTAGTAAGCATCTTTTTGGTAAATTAATAATATTCTTTAATAACAAATAATTTATGTGAGGAAATTAATAATAATTTACCAAGAAGATGCATTAATTATATCTGCCAATTAATCAGACATGTCTAAAAAAGAAAATTATAAATTGTAGTTATAATGTATATCTATTTCTTGATTTCTAAGGAAATGAATATACCTAAATGAAGTTAGTTTGTAAACACATAGAAAAAAATATTCTCTTTTTGTTACACAGGAAAACTTTGTGGAGTTGATTATACGAAGAGTAAACCCGGAGCAGCACTGTGGAACACTCTCACGTTGGTAGAGCTATTGTAGATGTTGAATCATGCTCAGAATAAAGATGCATGCCTCTGTGCGTGCGCACGCCCGCGCGTGCGAACGCGGTAAGTGATCGTCGTTTATAAATTTTCTTGCATCCAAGAAACAATGAGGAAGTGAGATGGAATTAAGAAACTTTTAAAAGAGAACGGCGGTGCAGATTGTGAATAACACACGTCGGCCGAACAATGTGTATTGTATGTACATATAAAACAAAAACCCTGAATATAAGCGCAATATTTTTATTTATCCAAGTACTGCTTGTGACCATTGAGCGAATCAATATATGAATTAGGTACAGTAAAGTGCGTTAATTTTAATCTTCGTTTAGAAGATGTTTGAATTAACACTAGGCGTAAAACTGTCAAAAGAAAGATTAAGTGTACACGAAAAAGGTAAAGAACATTTTGGGTTTTGCAATCATCATTTAAGTTGCCAGTGCCCTAAAAGTTGAGTGCGTTGTGAATAAAGACAAAACGATCTTTTTTAGTAGTAAATTTAATAAATTAAACGAAAGATAAAAAAAAAAAAACGAAAAAAGGGAAGAGAGAGAGGAAGTCGAACGTTGTGATAATAACTGTCGGCGTTCAAAGTATATATAGATATTATATATAAACCAGACAGATGCGTAGATTGTTTATTATTAAAAGTAACCCCTATGTCATGGTTTTTCCATTCAAGACAAAACTGTTGTATAGTTAGGCGCGATGATCTATTATATAGCATCGAAAAGTCGATGTTAGCGAGATGATCACGATTTTTTTTCTGTTTTTATACCGCAAAAAAGCGACAAAACTAATGATAAACATTGTTTATCTGTATAAAAGAAAACTTCAAATAAATTAATTCACAAATACAATGGAACTTTATTGTGTATCTTTCTATGTACTTTGTTCCTCAATCAAATCTTAATATTTAAGTTTGTGCATGATGTTTTCTTTTCTGATATTTTCATTAACTTTATTAAAATTTGTTATTGTTTTATTTTAGTTAATTATAAATTATCATCAATTAAACTTTATTTTAGAATGTATACAATTTTAAAATATCATTGAAGAAAAGTAAAGAATGGCTTGCTATAAATTTAATTTTTTATTTAAATGTATTTATAAAAGTGTAAAAAGAATTAAGTACACTGTTTGTAATTTTATTGTATTACAATAAAAATAAATAAGTTTTTAAAAAAAATCTGCATTTATTTCCATTTATTCCCTAAATTAATTGCTATTATACCCAATATTAATTTAATTCCTCATCTCTGTAATTTTATAATTTCAAGAGAGTTCTATCTAAAATTTGGTGTAATACCTTAAATTTTCAGAAAACTATACTTCTTTTTATAAAAAAATACTACAAAACTTCTTAGCTACTTCTAAATTATGAAAAAAAAAATTTTAAAAATAGAAATCATATATTTAATCTCAAAATATGTTTGAATTCGGTGACACTAATTCTTCTTAAATTTGAATATTGTGTAAATAATTTCAATATTAATTTCTGTGAATTGTAAATAGATATTTCTTAAAAAATCGTTAATTTGAATATGGTACATATCACCAAAATTAATATCTGTAAATTTTATACTAAATTCCTTTAAAAAAACCGTTATATCAAAAAAATTCTTAACTGTTATTTTAAAAAAGTCGTTAAACATTCCCGCTTCCTGCCCGGTAAGAATTTGGCGTGCACAGTTACAGGCACCACCCGCTACGCGGCGAGCACTATTCAACGGCAGGGGTGAGAGCGAGCCGGTTCCGGTCACAGTATTTTTGTATTCATTTCCCGCGTGAAAATATTATATGAGAGATCTCGTATAGATCTATATGAGATCGGTATACGAATTTCAAACATATGAGAGCAATAAAGTTTTATCGTGTAAAGATTATTCGTGCGTGAACATTGAGAATTTTCTATAACGTCATTTTTGAAAAAGTTCGCTATAGTCATTCTAACCGTTGCGGTTGCACCCCTCGGTTCGCAACGACTCATTTTGAGCCGACCGGTGAAATCGGTAGCAGTTTTTGGTGGAGACACGTCTCTCATTACTTGTCAGTCTGGGACAAACCGTTTCAGCCACATAAAAGAACATTCCAACTGCAGTCTCCCATAACGTCGGCCACATTTTCTTCTCCGTGCGATTTTTCTTAGAATGCCATGGAGAAGGAGGAGGGCGAAGCAAAGGTAACTCTTTCCAAGTTTTTTACAGTTTAACTTCAAAACATTTATTGATTTTTTTCATTTTAAAGTTGTCATAGAATTTTACCTCTATGTAAAATGACGCCATTTTAGTGAGTTTTTTTCTTGGATTTGCGGTTTTAAGGAATTTCGCCGTCCGTTACGAATTTGTAGTTCTTGGAAGTTCAAAATGGCGGATCTGTAACAAATTTTCGTAGAATTTTGAAATTCAACAAATTGAGATAGTTTTAAATAACGAAAGGTTTTAGTATTTTGTCTTGTTATGCTGAAATTTAATTAAAATAAGATTATTTAATATTAATAGAACAATTTGGTGAGTTTTTCCCTTGAATTTGCGGTTTTAGAGAATTTTGCAGTTCTTAGAAATTCAAAACGGCGGATCTGTAATAAATTTTCGCAGAATTTTAAATTTCAACGAATTGATACTGCATAATATTGAAACAAAGATTATTTAATATTAATAGAACATTTTTTACAAGAGAAGTAAAATCTTTATTCCACGCATACATTATTCACTTGTCTCGCTCGATCACAGTTTTTTTAATAGCATAAAATTCGTTCATTCTACAATATAACAAGTAGCAATATACATATAAGTCTCACAATTTCATTGCTGAGTAATCAAATGTAAAAAAAATTGAAGTAGCTTAAATTAATAGAATTTTTATTTCGCAACGGCGAACCCGACGCGGTCATTTCCCATGTCGAATTCGGTGTAGTAACGGCCGATGAATACGTCACCAAGAATCCATAGAGGACCGTTGGGCGGTGGAATGTCGATACCCATGAAGCCACTCAAGCAAATAGTCTTGCCGAATTGCGATACCTGAAATAAAATAAATACGTATTTCAATTTATTTTTATTATGACATATAAAATATTTTAGTAACTTTAAGAATTAATTATACCTTGAGCACATAGTCCTCTCCTTTAAGACTGAATGATTTACCGCCAAAAACAAAATCGATTGTTGGCAAGTTAGGAATAGCATCACAGCTCACCTATAATACAATAGTTGTAAAAATTAGATATTTAAACAAAGAAGTTTACAACAAAGAATAACTATTTTTAAATTACCATTGCCTCGCCGGCCAAGATTGGAGTAGCGCCAATTTTCTGGTTAATTCCTTTGATTTCACTAACGGGACCAGCAATGAGAGAAGTTCCAGTATCAGCAATAGCTTGGCAGCCATTTTCACAGAAGACCTTGTCTCCAATTTTAATTCTATACATAATAAAATTATTAGTTTTAAAATGTCTTTTTCTTTTTTTAATACAAATTTATGAAGGAAATTTGTTAATCTTACTTGTCCATCTGGAACTGCCAGTAAGCTTTACGGGAAACAGGAACGTAAGTAAATTCACCTTGATAGTGATCAGGGTCAGAACCACCCAAGATCATCTCTCCTCCAATCTTTGCAGATGGATCTCTAAGTAAAGAATTCGAAATTAAAAAATATAAGAAAAATTATTTCAAATACACCTTATTTCTAATAAAAGATATGTACCTATTCAAATAAAAACTGAAAACAGGCTGTGGCACCAAACCTTGTTTGACCATGTTATAAAATACAGGTGGAACGCCATCAACAGATATTTTGTCGTATGCCAGACCCAAAATACCATCAAACTTAGCTGCCACAAAAGCTAATCCAGGTTCACTCATGGCTTCTGCAAATGTTGTATCTTGTATCTTTGCATTAGCTATCTAAAATTTTCAAAATAAAATTAAAATTTACACCTTAATTGCTATGAAAAATTTACTAATACAAAAGTTTGTGAAAACTTACATGAACAACATCAGTAGACAAAAATCCAGAAAGGCTTCCCGAGCCATAATGAATGGCAAATTCTGTTCCATTTGCTTTGTAGGAGTTTGATTTTTTGCTGTCATATTTATTGTGTAACACTATTCAAATTGAAATAAATTTTAATTCATTTGCAATGGCAGATTCAGAATTATTGATTAGCGTTAGTACTTACAACATGCAATGTTTGTCATGTGACATTTCTTAGATGGGACCCAGAGATTTGAAGATCCAGTATCAAAGACGACAGTGAATTTTTGTGGAGGAGTACCAATGAAGATTTCTCCATAGTACTGAGCATCCAGGTAGTTAGACAGTGGCTCTGGAACTGGATCAGCTCCATAACGTACTTTTAATTGTTGAAGTTCAGTTCCTACTTCTTGCAATTTCCTTCTAGAACTTTGAGCTCGGTGCAATGGGATTCTGTAATTTTTTTATTTGTAAATATAAGGATAATCATTACAATAAAAAATAAACTCAGAAATAAAGTTGATTCATAATTTCTCTGATGATTAGTTTTACAAAAATAAGCATAATAAGTTATATATAATGGAAATAAGCAAAATAAATGATAACAATATATAGTATTGCATCAGTATCAGTATATGTTATCACAATGATGATTCATTTATGTATAGTTATTGGAGACTGCAAAACAAAGATTAAAGTTCACAAGGGTGATGGTAATGTCAAGGAATGTGATTTCATTTTCATAAGACATTTATAAACATAAGTTATTCATTACGAAAATAAAAATTTTCACCCAATTATGTCAATGCCTTTATTGTATTTAACATATAACTAATGTTATTCTATTAACAAAATTACTGTATGTACATGGTTTGTGTGCTCAAAGGATGTTACTAAGCGAATTACAAGGTCAAACTGTAGCAAGTTTTGAAATTGTAGCTATGTAGTCATTATGAATAGTTTCCTGTTTAAAAAAGGTTCAATGAGCATGTTCAAAGAAAGAAAGAGCAAAACAAATTGATGAAGTACCTTAGAATACAAGTTTTAAAGATTGTTTATAAAAATATTTGAAATTTAACTAGAGTAATTCTCCACAAAAAGAATTATTTTACTTAGTGAAAATAAACTAAGAAAGTTATTTAGAATATGTAACTATAATTTCAACATTTATAGAAATATTTTAGTATAAAGTACCTAAAAAGCGTACAAAGTTTACAAACCGTTTTTATACATTTATACGAATCACACAGAATCAACTGACTTTTGTTATTACAAATCTAATCTCTCCTGAACAAAAGAACTCTCTTCAAAAACAATCGAAACCGCAGAACACAAACAACGTAATATAAAATTCGGAACCCCGCTAAATCATTCGATCGCCAGCTACTTATATAGTCGTCCCTAATGACGCTGCGAATTTCGAAGCTGCTGTCTCAGTATACGTATAGAAAAACAACCGATACCCACTAATCGTCTCGTACGAACAGATCACGTATTATACGCGAAGAGAAATGGGAAAAAAAAACGTTGCAACTCACCTGACCAAGTCAGCGCTGGCTAGGGCGACGCAAAGGCTCACCCACAAAGCGAGTCGTAGCATTTTCGCTGTCCTTTGATGCACTATATATTAGCAATTCGAATAATTCAACAGTCGTATAGAGTATAACGTATGAGGTATGTATAATAAGAGGGTGTATAGTTAGCCTCGACTCTACGACGCCCGGGGACGAACTGAGCTGATTCGGCTCGGGCCGAGTAACCGTGAGCTAGCTTACCCGGCCGTAAGTACGATGTTGATGTTTGGGGGAACGGTGACGCAGAGACGTCGGCGCTATGCGTCGCGAGTTTTCGCAGATATATTGTTTGCATGCGCGTTGGTTTGATTGGTTTGAGGTTAGGCGCGCGACTGTTTGAATGTCAAGTGTATATTGTTGGTATGGGTTTGCTTATTTTCCTTTTTTTTTTGTTTTTGTTATAAATGATGATAGATTTTTTATTCCTAAGCATATATCTTTATTAAAAAATGTTAAAATGAGATTAAGTATACAAAGAATCACATTGTAGCTTAGATATCATATGTATAGGATCATAGTATTTAAAAGTCAGCAGTACAGTAGTTAACTTTTAATTGATATTATATCTTTTGCTATTGAATTTTTTCAAAACTATTTTTGTAATTTTGCGCTTATTTCCTATTTGTACGACAGTTTTGTCAAAGAGGCTTCATTTTCTTATTTGTACATATATTTTATTATGCATAAGAAATTTGTCGTATAAATATTAACGATCTTTAATTTATTTGTGAGCTATAGTAACTGGTACGTTCGTTATTTATAGATTATAAATCTAAATAGAGGATATATACTCATATAACCTTTTTTATTTTTTTTTTATTTTTAGAGGAAAGTTTCAAAACGTTGCAATATCACTATCCAAACAGACGGAAGTAGATAAAAGATGAGTACAGTCAGACGGCGATTATTTCGATAGACCTTTTATAATTTCCATTTGACTAACGTATCAAATTACGTCATGTTACACATCCTTTTATTATTATTATTTTTTTTATTTTTTAATAAACGCATAACAATTGTTCTTCATTTCATAAAAACATCTATTTTTCTGTATATATTATATATAAAATTACGTATATGAGCAAGCTTTGCAAATCTCTCTAAAACTCTCTTTATCACATCAAGCTTTATCATCTCCTCACCAAACCTAACATTACAAGTCCTGATTTATCTCCTCCGCAGTCATTCATTATATAAGTACTTCATTACATACACTGAAAAAAAAAATACTAAATTCAAAAAAATGGATTTACTAGAAAACTAATTTGTTGAACTGAGAAACTAACTTCTTGATTTAAGATGCTAATCTTTGATGTAACTAAATATTTCTTAAAACTGAAACAACCA
>JAYJLV010000001.1:2552631-2568240 GCA_036873485.1 Torymus texanus | reverse complement strand
GGTGATATTCCCGGAAATAACGTGTATGGATATTTATATATATATATATATATATACACACACACACACACACACACACACACACACACACACACACACACACGCCCCGAGGAGCGAAATCTCGTGAACGAAGAAGAAACCATTGTAACCGTTATAGCTCGATTTGTGCGTATATCATGCGTGTCTCTGTTCGGAAAAAACTCTATACAATACAGATACACGTGTGCGCGTATACACACACACACACACACACACACATACACACGTATACATCGTTATATAAATACAAAAGCGAAGCGGGTGGAAAATATATGGTGAAAAGAAAAAATACGAGACCGCGTGAAAGTGAATGCGTGCGTGTATGTGTGTGTGTGTGTGTGTGTGAGAGTGAACGCAAGGGACACACACATCGAGAGTTTAATTTTAGAGTTTTTCGCGTCCGAAAAAAGGAAGAGCTAGAGAATGGTGGCAACGGCGGTTGCTGCTATACGACAACGGTACATAAGCATAGTAACGCAGAGCAGCAGCCGCGCGCGTGTCTATTTTGCGAGAGTTTATTTTCGCGCGGGAGCGCGCGCGCACACGTTCTCGCGTATATTCTGAAAAATACCGACATATATATAAATTCACAATCACGTATCAAAAACACATACACATACACACACGGACACACGGTTTCGAGCGTCTCGACTCGCTGTGCGTTGTTGTTCTTATGTTTATTTTTTCTTTTAATTATTTTTTTAAAGAGAGGAAAGAAAAACCATTTTGTTCGCTCGCTCTTTCGTATACATGTGTACATTACGATATATACTTCGATTCTCCTGTTACATTTGTTTTTTTTTTTATTTATCTTTTATTAGCGTCGCCGGAGAGAAGAGCGAGAACGAGAATGAGAGGGAGAGAGAAGCGAGAGAGAAGAATGAGAGAGAAGAGTGAGAGAGAAAAGTGTGTGAGAGAACGAGAACAAGAGCGAGAGAGAGAGAGAGAGAGAGAGAGAGTTGAAGAAAAGAGCGAAAAAAGACGAATTGGGTTTTCCACGTTTTTTTCGTTCGACGTTTATATATATATCGTATCGATCTTTGTTCATTTTGTACTAGTCTGTAACGGAGGAATAATTAATCATGTTGTATATAGAATGATGTTAAACGATATTTAACTAATGATAACAAAAAAGAGGCAGAAATATATGATAAAATAAGTGTACAAAAAAAAAATCAACAGCAATTTGTTCTTTCATTCTTTTTTTTTTTCTTTTCTTTCGTTTCATCACTGGAAAACCCAAATTTTCTTGAGATACATCTCTTGATACATATACACAGATATACAGGCGTACATACACATGGGTACATTATATATTTATATCTTTTCGATTTTATTTGATTTTCGACTATGAACCTTTCGTTGCTGGTACCTTTTGATTTTATAGGCGAGCGCACAGACAAAACACATCATTCTTGATTTTTTACGTGATTCTTCGTAACTTTTCAATCGCTGAGACATTTACGTACAGATATACACACATACATATATATATACACAGACAGAGACACGTGACAGTCGTCCAGGAGGAGAGAACCAATGAATCCCCCTTTGAAAAATACGCAGGAATTTTTACTTCGAATCCCGATATATGACGAGTATATATATATATCCCCGAATAAAACGTGCAATCGCTTGTAAAGAAAGAGCAAAAAAAAAGAAATAATAATAATAATAATAATGAAGAAATCGATGCTAAGCAGTATTATATACTTTAATCCAAACAACGTTTTAGTTTTATAAAAAAAAAGAAAGAGAGATACAGAACACGTACTTTATTGGCTTTCAATGTAATTGTACCAAGATACTTTTGTAAATATGACAATAAACGCAAATTAACTTATCAATGTTAAAAGGATATTATTAATTCATTTTATTTTGTTGCTATTGAACACACACACGACACACAACGAGTATATAACAAAAGAAGCTCTTTTATTTTCTCATGTTCATGCTGTTTTACTTTGATGTGATAAACGCGTATGTAGAAATAATCCACATATATATACATATATAGCGATACATATTATCGTTCCCATATAATTTTATTTGCAACAATATGCACCATTTCATCTGTAAAAGCCTTTCTTATTTTCATTTTTTCGTTCGCATTTTATTTGCGGATTATTGTTCTGTACTTCACATGTCGGTATTCGTAAAAGAAAGTTGAAAAAAAAGAAACACCGAGGTAGAATGTGATAAAGAAATTCGCTGAAGCGGACTGATAGGCGTATTAAGTATATATCTAATAACTCGCGGCGTTGAGCATAATTTTTGCACAATCATATAACACCACAATGAGCGAGTTTTTCCAGTCGATTATTAACGCGTGATTACAGAATCGTTTACTCAGCTGTACACATCACAAGAGTGATTGGGAGAAAAAAGAGCTTTATTCTGAAAGAATTTGAAAATATTTGCATAGACTCTATATCTATCCGATCGGTTGGGGACCATTGCAACCGTCTGCACGCGATTTTTGCTTTTAGCTTTCACTCTGGCAAAGTATATAAACAACGACGCCACTGTACTTTTCGCGATTCAAAAGTCGCGTACGTTTCTGCTCGTGTTTTTTATATATAATAAAAGCTTTTATATATATATATATATATATATATATATTCTTTTTTGTTTCTCGCCGTGAAATTGGATGTAAAATAATAAATATTGCCTCTTGTGTGCACCTTGCTTCATCTATAACGTGAATTCACGTTCCGATATATACACTACTATCACGCGTTCATTCGCTCACGCTTGACTGCAGGTGTATATATATATACAAGACAACTTTAATTTTCTTTATTTACTTCGCCTCGAAGCGCCGCGCATATATATACATATATATAGTTTACTTAGCTCCACTATATACTCGGCTCAATACTCGGTTTCATTTATTTACAACGACCGACGAATACACATACATACATACATACAAACGTTCTGCCTCCACCTTTGGCCAAGATAATAAATCTATTTCCAATTACACTTCTCTCGTATACGTGTGTATATATATATATATATACACTGGGTAGCGATACACCGGGGGCCTATAATACTTTTCCGACGACACTACATTTGCATGAAAAATTCCGTACGACCCAGTGAAGAAGAAGAAGAAGAAACGAGAAGTCGTCAGTAGCAGCATCAGTGAGAGAGAATTGGAGTGTCTGGATCTACCATCGTCGTCGTTTCGTCATCGTCGCTATGCTGCCACTGCCACTGCACCACAGCATTGCCGACGACGCCGGCGCATGCATCTTTCGTAATTTCGAAACTATTATTAGCGGATATATCCAGGCCAGTCGCTCGTTCACAGCCTCGCCGCCTCACGTCGCTCATGCGCCACTGCTGCGCTGCGACGATGCTGTTTCTCTCGTTCGCTGTTCTAGTATATATATGTATGTATACAGCAACGACGAAGCTTTTTTTCAGTAGGTATATGTGTGTATATAGAGCGATTGTGGCTATATATAATAGGACCACGTGATAATCGTTCGGTTATGGTTTGTTGAATTTGAGGAAGGTGAACGAGGAGAGGTAGAAAAAAAGTCGCTTAAACGTTTTAAGTATCTATGATTTGCGAGGAAGTTTGGTTAAGTAATGTATATATAATTACTCTTTTTATGTGCACTAACCGACCGTGACGGTTACAATTATAAATCAATTTGGTCCTGCTACATTGCTTTTTTTACGAGATTATGTTTGTGTAACTGGCCGTACAGGTGTGTTATAGACATTCATTGTATATAGCGTCGATTTATCTCAACTCGGTGAGTTTTACGTAAACGCGTTATATACATAGTGCGCGAGATGGATTTGCTTGTAAGAGAAAATTCGATGATATAGCACAAGCGTATCTGTCAATCAATCACTGGCAATGGTAGTAGTAGTATTGTAACTTCATTCGGTTGCTCTATTTAGCATGAAACCAGGGCGAAAGAGTGCTCGAATCTCTCAACGATATTTAGCACCATATATATACGTGTGTATATAATACAGTTGTTATCAATCGCGAACGTTTAAAGAGTTTTAGTATATGTAACAGTGCTGCTCAACCGAAACAATGCCTCTCAATATTATTGATCCGAGCAAAAAATTTCCGGAAACAAAGACAGAGCCCCTCTGACTCATACAAGCGCGGCCAGAGGCAGCAGCAAAATAGAATTATACATCTGACCTGTATATTTTCATTTCATATATAAGCGTTGATTTTTCTCGATAATATACGTGTATATATATATACGATTCGCGATAACGCGTGCAGGTCAATTTTTTTTTTAAATTTACGACGCGCCGTAAATCACAGGTGTGATTAAACGCGTATATATAGAGAGGATGGAGAGTACGCGGTGTATAGTTAGTATATCTCGTAATAAAGAGACCGTGACGAAACGTTCGTTTGTGTGTGTGTGTGTGTGTGTGTGTTTTTGTATAATATATACGTACGGTGTATAGGATGGAATTTTAGATTTTCATTGGTATATAGTAGTATAGTATGATGGATATAATGGAAACGTTTGATCTCGCTAAGTGAGGGGCGTGGAGGGTATATATTCAGTTAGCTGCTGATGAGGTTCGAATAATAGTTATTAAGTGTAAGTAGATACAGGCAGAGTCTAGTGAGACATTAGGGTCTGCTCGATTCGATGCCTTAAACGCTTCCGTGTGATGTGTAGGTATATGTAAGAGTTGCAGGTGCGGTTGCGAAGTTTAATTTATGTTTTCTAAGCGGTAACGGAGGGTAAAGATTTTTTTTTATCGATTTAATTAACGTATACGTTGTAGTTGTTTACGTAGAGATTTTTAGATGCGTGTTAAAATGCGTGTCTATAGTATTTGTGGTCCTACGTTTTTTTTAGTATATGAGTAGCAAACAAAAAATGTGAAAAATGTGGCATATAAATTATTTGCAAAATTTTTGGAACCTTTTATACTTGTTTACTTTGAGTATTGGATAAACGCCTCGTGTTATCCACTTTTTTTATTTAGCTCTTAGCATAAAGCTGTAATTTTAGCATTGGAATATTCAGATTTTTTTCCTAGTAGAAGATATATATATATATTATACTTTAATATATATTCACACATTTTATCGATTTCGTCTTATAAAAAAAAAGGAAAACCTTGATTAAATCAGCCGAATCAACTTCACACAACGAAGCGCGGTCGAACCGTTCTTAATACAATTTGGCTTCGTACAAAGACCATGCGTATATATCACTTTTAGGGTGTCCTCAATTTTTTTTTCTTCATAGTATATCAGGTGTGTACTATTTATAATTTTTTTTTTTCTAACTGTGCTAATGGAAACCTACAAAAAATTATCCGCCTAAGGTCATCGAGTTACCTTACATAATTCTGAGGTCTTTTATATAAAAGATTAAATAAACAACATATAATATAGAAAAAATATAGAAAAAAATTCTTTTGTTTCCATCCTCTTATACGTAACCAAAACCTCCAAAATATTCTATATCTAACGACAAAAGATTAAAAAAAAAATCCCCTCATATATAATGAAAATCTGACAGGTAATACGCTAATATATATACACCTCTACACATTCCCCCTCTCCCGTCTCTCCGTCCCTTTAAAAATTCCCCACCACCAAGCTCTCACTTTCGCTTTCCGCATCATACTGCACCCTCTACGAAAAAAAAAATGGTAGGTATATATACCCGAACCCTTCACGCGTACTCACTTTCTCTTTTTCTCTAATATAAATCACTCGTACCGGTACAAAAACTCGCCTCAAAATGGCGGCAGGCGTCGAGCAGCCCCACCGCCCGCCGCTGCCGCTGCCGCCGCCGCCGCCGTACCGCGACCGCTCCATTGATTTATACGCGAGCGAGCGCTGCTACTGCGGCATGGGGGTAGGAGGGCGGTACAGCCACTGTAATTCAGCGTTTTCGGGTATTGATTTCGTTGGAATGTGTGTGTGTGTGTATGTATGTGCGTGGAGGGAAGGAAACGTATAGGAGGGGAACGAGGAAGAGGGTTTTTTTTTTCGTGAGGGGGTAGAGAGGAGAAGATAAATCGATGATGGATTGATTTTTGCGAAAGGGGATGTTTATACGGGAGGTTGCGTCTGGTAAAGAGTTACGAGAGATTAGTGTGTATATATATCGATCCGATGATGTTTCGGAACGTACGGTCGATTGGTATTTTGTTTGTTTATATATTGATCGATTGGTCGGTAATCAGTGGATTTATATGGAGGCAATAAACCCGCGATGACGAAATTTTTTTTATATTCGAGATAAGCTGGGTACAGTGACAATTCGTACGTTGCTGTGTGTTATCACTCGTATATTACAGTTCTGTACGAGAATAATTGAATTTTAAGATTCCAATTTATGAGTATATGGATAGAAATGTGCGTATATAGATTATTCGTTTCAAATACTTCGCAATAACACTGCGTACAATGTATACATGTAAAGTTATAGGTAACGAAAATACTGTTGTAAGTAAAATAACAGCAGTAACAGCGCTGAATAAATCGCAAACCATGTACGAAACTTGGGAAATTCAGTGGTGACTTTCCACGAAAATCAACACATTAACATCAACATTCCTCTATACAAACATTCTCTTCATGCCCTCATTTTCAAACCACGAGTTCTCTCCTCCTCAGGCCCAGAAAAAACATTGTCAGTATCCCAAGCTTTTAAAAGGACGCGCAAAACGTCGGTCTTTCACCCGCGCGCATAATCGATTCGCCATACTCGACCACATTATTCTTTCTAACCGATGAAACGCAAGATTAGGATTCCGTGTATTTTCAGCTTTTATTATACTATATGATGTATATGTGCGTATGTTAGTTTCGTGTTCGATTGCTCTGTTTATCGGTTTCCGATGTCGAAAAACCAGTCGTTCGTTTGCTTCCCCTCTCCTTCTTCCTTTTACGAGTCTATGCGTGGAACTTGAAGCTTTATTTTTCGTGCTGTTACGGTGCCGAAGAATTAGCGAGGATAATGGTGGTATAGCGGCAGGTAAGTGAAGGTGAGTAATTGCGGGGTATGTGTTTATAGGTATTTAGAGCAGGGCGATATGAAGTAATATATTATATAGGCTAACGTGTTTTGAAAGCAAATTTTGGGAAAAACCTGATGTATTTTTGGCTAGTGAGTATCTATAAGTAGCTCAACGTTATCTAATTGTTGGTATATATTTATAGATGTTTGTCGGTATTTAAGAATGTAAAAAATTCAGCATTGAGAGCAAACCAGGAAACAATGGACCGATTTTGTTACTTAATAGATGACTATAAATAGCAGGTTTATTATGTTTGACAAATGGGAGAGAGGGAAAACAAACGGTTACTCTTTAAGTAAAGTCTCGATTAGAGAAAACTATGTCTATACTATAATTTTCTCGTCACTGTTTTACCTGGCTTTTACAATTAGATGTTGCTATGGACCACAAGTACAATCTCGATAAGTATAACAGTGAGAACAAGCTCTACGTGTCACTTTTACCAAACGACTACCCCAGCAAAAAAGCTAACACTTCAACAAGTGCAAACGACTGCTGAAATCCCTTAGACCACGACAAGATAAGCCTAAATTCATCGCAAGTACGTCGAAAAAAAAGTTGAATCTTGAATCTCTCAACTATATACTCACTCTCTATACTCGCACAGCTATCGATTCAACCAACGCTTTACATATAACATCAACGTATGGATTAATATACACACCGGCGACGTTTCGCCAAGCTTTTTCGGGACTACGTCGAGAGATAAACTTATCAGATGCCTCGGGCGTTGTTTCTCTCTGTATATCTGTGTGCATCGATTAGAGAGCGAAGCGCTGAGGTGGTATACGCACCGATAATCGCATATAACCGAGTTATCATGCAAACGTGTGGGACGCGATTGGCCTTTGAAGTAACATGAGTGTATAATAGCCCGCGGCTTGACATGGTATGCAAGCGTGCTCAGGGTTCCAAGTGGTTTCGAGGATTTGAGGAAGTACGAATGTTTTTCTTTTTTTGAAGGGAATGAAGCTGCATTATATATATATATATATATATATATATATATGTGTGTGTGTGTATTCCAAAAAACTCGAAAATCAATTTCATTTGAAGGAGGAGGAGGAGGGTTACGCGACCGCGCGAAATAATCTCTCTTCTTGTTCTCTTTCATTTTGCTCCCTATACCTCCTCCTTCTTCGCGAGCGAACGATCGATTTTCTCAAAATAAACTTTTCCGCGTTGGTGTTGCTGCTATGCGCGCGTCCGCCCTTCGATATACCTCCACCCCTGCGTCGATGTGATCGCGATTCGTGGATTATATGTGCCCGCGCGTATAGTCGCATGAATATTTTCGTTGGAGGATAGGAGAGGAGAGGAGAGAGAGAAAAGTGATTTGTTAGGACAGGAAGAGAGATATTATTATGTTACCGATGTTATCGCAGTGCAGTTTAAAATGAGATGAGTATGCGTACGGTTATAGTTTTATAATATTGTTTGTTTGTATATGTTACAATGCCAATCTGGTATAAAATAATGTTAAAGCAAGGGGACAATATGGGTTTCAAATAACAATGTAGGAAAGGAAGTGACACTTGACGTTTTATTTATTGAAAATGTTGAATAAAGTTTTGCTCAGTTTAGGGATTAAATTCATTAAATTTTACTAAACAAGATGAAGCGGAATAAAGAAAGCAAAAATATGCGTTGAAATACGCGCGAATTCCAAACCGTGGATATTTTAGTAATTCCGTCAGTACATTTTTCTGATTAATATATATACGAAACACACCAAGTATAATCTAAATCTTAATGGAAACACGACAATCAAATGCGTCTTACATAGCAAATAACGTGCGAATGTCAGACGCAATATGTGTCATCGCGCTGTTTGAACTAAAATTTTTGAAATGCAACATTCATACATTCAAACAAAGAAATACCGCTTATTTGCTCAGTCCAAAGTCACGCGCGCATGTACATATATAAACAAAACGTTTATTATTATACACACATCGAGTGAAATAACCTCCCAGAAAAGTCATCATTTGTAAACATACATAGTATAGGTCAAATTCCATTACCCCTCGTCGCTTTACTTGTGTGTATATATACACACACACACACACACACACACACACACACACACACGTTAAGAAGAAGCTACAGCAATAATGTTACGCTATCCCAAGGGATCCTAACCTAATTGCAGAATAGGAGATCGCGAGCTAAAAGTCAAGTTTCAGCGTACGCTCGCGCATACATATATAGTCTAAAACTCACGCTATGCTGCTCACTCGCGCGTTAGTTTAAATAGAACTATATATGTATATATACCGAGAAAGAGTAAAATTATACGCGAGTGTGTAACAGGATACGTATGATATATATATATATATATATATATATATCAGTCTGTATATGTATATATACTCTGTTTACTGATGCGAAAACATTTTGTTACGTAGAGATAAGACGCGCGAGCGTTAGCTGTGACTAATTAAGTTTATTGTGGAATAAAAATGTCGTCGAAGTTCTGCCTTCTGCACGTTGTGGTTGATTGACAATTGTGTGGTATATAAGGGTTCGTGGTTGTTGTATAGAAATTATGTGTTTTTGACTGAAACCTCGGTTACTCTAACGAAAATTACTTGCATATTTAAAGGTATCTCAAATCGCGAACAAATCTAGAAAGAAAAAGAAAGAAAGAGTTCATGACTCGGTTATCCGAGGATATTTAATTTCGCTGTGTTAAAAAAACGTGTCACTTTACTACTAAGAATGCATATATATATACACTAATCCCAACAAAGTATACTATACACAATAGGCTATAATGTCCCAACCTCAGTGATAGCTTTTGACAAATAATTTGCCGACCCACTTTACAACCCTATACCTATATACCAACGAAGAAATTACCGTACGCGCGTTATTATGAATCAATCGTCGAATCCTTCGTGTATATATACCTGATGTTAATAATGATAAAACTACTCACTAACGACGACCAATATATACGTTTTGGTCCCAAGTCACGCCTAGCGGACGTTGCGCCTCTCCATATAGTCGTCGAAATTCGGTAGAGGCAATTCTCGTATTAATTCAGTAAGGAAGCCTTTTATCGTGTGTGTGTGTGTGTGTGCGTGCACACACATACATACACACATTATAACAGAGAGAGAGAGGGCCGCGCCTTATCAATCAACGGGCGCGCATCGCTGCTCGTGTGGGTGTGTGTATACATGTGTGTATATATGTGTGTATGTACACACCGCAACGTGTATCGATCGCACCATAGTGTGTGTAGTGTATAGTAGTTAGTATACGCAGTGACTTTTCTTTTCGCTATGGTGAAGGAATAAGAGGAGCTGGGTTTTTTTCTTTCTTAGAGGGAAGAGATATGGTCTATTGTCGGTGCTGGATTTTGTCCGAACGCTGATTATATTGAAAACGATTCTTCTGGTGTTATGAGGATTTGCTTGAACCATTCAGAGATTAAGGGTTTGTATAAAACCCTTTTTTTTGCTTTTGCTCTTGCCGATCAGTGTATTGTTGTTTCTTTTTGGTAAGGTTTTTTTTTGCTTTTTTTCAGGTTGGTTGATGTATAAAACTTGAGCAATGCATCATAACGCGGGATAGCAGGATGTGAATAATTATGAGCGATTCGTTATAAGTTTTGGGGTATACTTTTAAGAGATAATCCTTAAAGCTCAGCGTTCCAACCTTTTGAAAAGATTTAATAAACGAGAGCAGTTAGCAGCGACACAACCTTTATATACGAGACAATGTAATAAAAAAAATACGAATTAAAAAAAGGAAAACTTTAACCCTCTTTTGGCACAGGTATATTACCCGCAGATAAAAGGAAGAGAATTTTTATATATATTTTTCCAAATCGCTATCTTATTTTTCCAACTTCATCCTGTTACAGTCAACGAGGTCAAGTATAATTCCTCTGGCGAATTAACAGTTTGACAAGCTATTGCTTCTCTTCCTCAACCTGCCACATCTAAACATATATATACACACACACACACACGCACGTACAACACACCGCATAGAGAGTCACCGGCAAATGTCCCCTATATACTATGGCTAATTGAAACCCGCACACACACATATATATATATAATACATAAAGAGAGCGGAAAAAACGGCCGGCGCTGCGAAATGTAGGTTAAGCCCCGTTAATCGCTGAATCGCATTTTCATCCGTTTTCCCTCTTTCCGCGTACGTATAAATATATATATATATATATATATACACACACACACACACACACGTAATATGTATATATGTACAGGCGATGACGACGACGTCGACGACGGTAACGGTAGCAGAGGAGGTAACCGGGTCAAGCCCTCGCGAGGGACCGCGAGAGGGTAACAAGGTTAGGCGGCTGCGCCGCGGTCGGGACGGCGGTGAAGGAGGAAAAGGTGGAGGAAGAAAGGAGAGACGAATACACGCGCGTGGGTGCGGCGCGGTTTCATTGCGAGTCATTTGCCCGATTGATTGGACGTTCGCGTTGCTTTTTTTTGTATACTTGGGCGGTTAGAGTAGAATGTGTGTACGTGCGCGAAAAGTTTAAGTGTTGTATAGCCGAGGTTTTAATTTAAAATAAATTGTACGTAGCGACTGGCAATGGTTGTTGAGAAAGAAGCGTGCTATGTATAATTAGTTGAAGACGCGTGTAATTGTTTGTTTGAATTAGATTTTTTTATATAGCTGCGCTATATATATATTTCACTATTTACATTCACGTGTGTTATTTATCAAAGCGTATTATAGGATTACAATATAATTATACTTTGTTTTACTATACAGCGTGTGTCAATTTATGCCGAAAAGTATTTAATTATGACAAAGTGCTGGTATAATTAAGGTATATTTCATAGCGATCGCCGTATGCCATATTAGGGATCCAGTTTGGCACGTTTCGCATAGTTTAGCATAGTTTTCGGGGTGTACCTCGATTATTCCTAATGCAAAATAAATGCAACGAACGAATTTTCCAAATACTTGATACTTACAATCGCCCACTTGAATTCGTTTATTATTCGTTATATGCTGCGCGTTCTATAATAATAATATCATTACATAAATTCTTTAACGAGCTTTCGCACTTATATACACACAGATACACACTGTTGGAAAAATTACGCAATCAAGTGACATAACGAGCGCGAGCCGTCAGTCACGCGCCTAAGTAAAATAGAATCGGTAATATTTACGAGTGACACGCGGCCCCGCAAGGATATACATTTTACGAAAGTCGTGCATATTATCTGGAAAAACCTTCTTTATTCCTATCTGAAAGATGACATTCTTCCGATTATATACATTTTACGAGCCAGTTCGTTTTTTTTCCTCACTCCACACGTATATGTATATACTATATACATCGTAGCCGAAGATGTACACTAGACGAAAATAAACTCAGGCCGACGACACTTTTAGACTCCGCGGGGGGCTCACTTATATACTCTCCCTCTCTCTCTCTTTTTCTCTCTCGAAAAACTAATGAAAATTAATGACCCCGCGTGGTTATAAACTCTCGACGAGGAGAGAGAGAGAAAAAAGAAAGAAAGAGTGAATCAAAAGCGTATAGTTTGAAATTGACGTGCGCACGTGAATAGCGTTGACCGGGCGACTGCCAAAATCATTAATTGAACGTCGCCGGGGCTGAAAATAGTTTCGCGCGCCACTTGGAAAATGCCGGGAGGCTCTTTGCGCTCTGCCAACCCAACGACGACGACGACGACACGTGTGTGTATGTATATGTGTATGCTGACTTTTGTATTGTACATTGAACGGGCTTTGATGGCTTTTGGATGAAGTGTGCTTGCTCGACCGCGACTCTTTCGAGACAAGTGTAATTATTCGAGAATTGACTGCTCGCGCGTGTGTTTATGGTTTCCGTGTTGAGTAAAACGATGCAGACAGGCAGCTTTTAAAATTCATAATTATCTGGGTTAGATATATTCGCAATAAGAATTTCATTACAATTATTGAATGTTTATTGGTGGCACCGTGAAAAAATTTATCTTGAGATATATAACAACAATATTTTTATAATCTCTCGCCGGAATCCGGTACACAGTCGAGGTACGAGAGGAGAGTTTTATAACGTGCGACTCGTGTCTCACTCTAATATCGACGCGATCGATCGGATATATTTTTACGTGGTTATTTAGAGCGGAAGCGATAATCCGATATTTCTATTTGTTTTTTCATTTTTTTTCTTTACTCGCGCATGTGTGACACTGTACGCGGGTTTCCTCTTTTTCCTCGTCGCGAGTTAATAATATACATATAAGGTACGCAAAACGATGCTCCTTGTGAATTAATGTTACAAAGGTTATGATTATTATATGATACGCGTTCTTAACGTTTAATATTATTCAGGAACCGTAGTTGTAAGATTTTAAATTATATAAAGTATACTTTTTTAGCTTGATAAAAGTGTGGTTAAATATAGACGTACTTGAGCGAAAGGAGAAAGAACATTTTTCCTTTAATTTATATAGAGCGACGCATTGCAACGTGCTTGGCAATATAACATAAAGTGTACTGCACTGAGAAAAGTGCAGCTCAGTAAAAATTGCGATAACACCTCGGACTTTAACATTCGGAAAAAATTTACTGTACTACTTCACATATATTTGCAAGGCGCCATTGCGCTATGATAACTTTTTGCTATTTTGCGTATACAATCCAACATCTTACAAAAAGCGCATCTACTTCTCTCTCATCTACATTTGAAATAAATCTTTACATTCCACGTCGCTATACATATATACACAGCTAACAAAAGCATATATGTATATACATATATATGTGTTGTATTATGCATATAGTCAATGAAAAAGTTTATATACACATAGTAAATAGCAAAGAGGCTCTATATACACTCGTCGACGTGCATTAACATTTCCCTCTCGCGTATATACACCCGCGCTAAAGAAGAAGAAGAAGAAGAAGAAGAAGAAGAAGAAGAAGAAGAAGAAGAAGAAGAAGAAGAAGTTACTTAATGCTCTCAGGCTCGCTCGTTCGCTCGGCGCTAAAAATAGAGCCGCGAGAGTTTATGATCTGTTGCGAACAAGTGATTTTCGAGTTTAAAGTAGTTTCTGCTGGCCGCGCGCCGCTGCTGCACGACGACGATGATACCTGCCGAATGCAGAGAAGATAATCCAATGGCTGTTATTATATGTATATATAGCGGTGCAGGAACGAGTTTTGGATTTGGTTTTTGGAAAAGTGAATGCGGTTTGTGTAGAATTGCTGAGGGAATTTTGATTGGCTGTGTTATATCGTTCGTTTGTTTGAAACGGAGGTTCGGGTTTGTTTGAGGTTTGGAAATTGAAAATATACACGCGGTATGCCAGGATATACAAAATGATTATATATGATTACATGTTTAATAAATATATTTTTGTAATTAAACGTTGATGTTAGATTGTTGGCGTAACTGTTTGGTTACAGAATATAAGTTTCTTCGATTTTCTATGATTTTTTTTATATTTCTTAATTTAACATTTTCTTTTGTATTTTTATTACTGCATTAAAGAAAATTGTTTATTTTATCTTGTAGTTTATAATACATTTTTTAACATTCCTGTGTATTCTTACAAAACTCGCTACATTCCTGAAATTGCACTACTACTTTATCTTTTTTATATAAGATAAAACATTTTTAAATAGTATTTCTACTACATTAACTCGCAGAAAGCATAAAACGAAGGACAGTCCTCTTTTTTTGTGCGATTTGATTTAACTTGAAAACCGAAAGTTGCTATAACTTTCCGGAAAAAGTAATTTTAACTTCGAAAAAAGGGAGCATCTTCTCTTTCAATCCTCCTAAGTGGTTCCAACTTTGTTTTTTTTTTCGGAAAAAGTCAATTTCGCCGCCACAAGAGTGCCTATTACCGTCTATATACTCACTACTTATTCAGAGACCACCACCACATTAATGATCCTTATATATATTAAAGTGCTACACGGAAAATAAACAAACCGAAACTTTAGTTAAATAAATGACTTATCGCACCTCGCGGCGTAACTTGAATATTAACAACAAACTTTGCAGAGTTGAACAAATCCTTTGCGCCATTTATAACACTAGTGTGTCATCATATTGTTCACCTCTCTCTCTCTCTCGCCCATCCGTATACATATATACTCATCCTCTTACTACTGCAGTCGGTTGTCGTCGTCGTCGTCGTACGTCTCAACGGAAACTCGAAGACGCTTCGCGACACGATTCTCTCTCTTGACTTGACTCGAGAGAATCAGCAGCTGTATATCAGTGGCGCGTTTTTGTGCCGTTCTTACGATTGTCGTGAAGCGATAGCCTCCCCCCCACCCATTTCCACTTCACCGACCGGTAAACGGATATTCACTGTGTAAGAGAGACGCTTTTCAGACGTTTCTGTTATCACGCGCATAAGAGAGAGAGAGAGAGAGAGAGAGGGAGAGAGAGAGAGGGAGAGAGAGAGAGGGAGAGAGAGAGAGAGAGGGAGAGCGAGAGAGAGAGAGAGAGAGGGAGAGAGAGAGGGAGAGAGAGAGAGGGAGAGAGAGAGAGAGAGA
>JAYJLV010000001.1:2529328-2543535 GCA_036873485.1 Torymus texanus | reverse complement strand
GAGAGAGAGAGAGAGAGAGAGAGAGAGAGAGAGAGAGAGAGAGGAAGGGAGACAGTAAAAGTGTGGCAGCGGCACGTGCCACGTCGTCGTACGTGGTGGGCTAGGTATACACGTTCTTTCGGGGAAACGCATTACAAGGATGTAGAGAGAGGGAGAGAGAAAGAGTTTCTTGCTGCGGAGCTTGAAGATTTTAGATGAGAGGAGGAGGTAGAGTTGTAAAGCTGAATAGAGGGAGTCATATAAGGATAAAAAATTCAATGTATCGTCGCGAAATAATACGTTTTTGACGCGCTTTTATTGTTAAAATGGAAAACGAAGAATGACATTTTAGCGGTGATTCGTTGTTCAGAATTGAAGACTTGCATCGAAATTTGTCAGATTTGGAGGACGAATAAAATCATTTCGAACTTGAGGGTTGAATTAATCAGTCAAATTGAATCCTCTCATAGGAACGAATAACTATTTTCATTCTTCATGAACTATATATATACTAATACACTCTGCTTTACGTGCAATAAAGAACGCGAGACCTAAATAATTAGTATATTGTATAATTAGTCAATAATTCAAAGCATCCATAACCAACGCGAGATTCGCAGCACCTTTGCGCTTGCTTAAATCGCGAGACGAGTTTTCCGTGTCTGTATGCACTGCGCAAAGTGAATTCGTAATCGCCGTGGGACGTGTGTTATGCTACCTCGCGCACTGGTTTTAATGTATTCTTTTGTCGGCCGTGGTGCAAGCCGGAAAGAACGTCGACTCGTTTAATAGCTGGCACTATACTCTACGATTTTGCTCATTTAACGAGTGTTTACACGAGCTACCCGCAGTCTAATGTACCAAGCTGAGTTGAAAGTGAATTATAATACGATTAATTTACCTCGATAAGCATATTACCTGAAAATTGAAATAACTCGTTTCAGAATCAAGGAAAGAATCGTATAAAAATATTCCCACATACTTTTGAGGTGAAACCACGTATATATATATATATATATAAAGCTCTAAAACTCTCTTATGCACATTCCCTTCTCTCTCTCTCTCTCTCTCTCTCTCTCTCTCTCTCTCTCTCTCTCTTTCTCTCTCTCTCTCTTTCTCGCGAGCGCCAGTGGTTTCCGTTTCTTTGATCTCAGCCGCCACAGCCGTGCGCCAAGGGAATCCCGTACGGCCCTCAAATATTTACATTATTGCGCCGTGAAGATTCCGGAGTCCCGAGGAAAATATCGAATTTACGCGCCTCTGCCGTTCTGGGTATGCAAGATTTTGGGGTGAATTTGGGCCGTGAATTTGCCAACTTGAAATTTTCAAAAACGTGTTATACTGGAGAAAAGACGTGAGGAAGTTTTTGGACTGCTCTTATAGATGTTTTTGAAAAGGTAGTATTTTTATATTTAACTCTATTTTTAAAATGAGGGTAGGAATTGAAAAGTATCAAAGTCAAAGAGTTGAAATTAGAGTTTATTGTTTCAAGAATCAGTAGCGTATAAGTATGCAAGTGACACCAGACATAAAAGACATATAGAAGCCGATGTAGAGTTCGACAGAATCAGCAAATCATCAACGACGATTGCACGCGTTCGCGTCACATGTACGAAGAATTTATGCTCGTGTAAACGTCAAAGTCCCGGAGATCGATCTCTTGCTTGTCATGTGCGTGCTTCTGATGTACGACGATGATTAATTTCGTGAGAAAGGCTCAACAGGTTTTACCATAATTAGATGACGCAAGCGACTAAGATCCGAATGAAAAATCAGAGAAAATGCTGGAATGTAAGTAATTACAAAATATTTCATTCTATATGTAAGTTTATGCGTCTTTTTGTTCGATCTAACATGGAATTTTCATACATAACGTATAAGTACTGAATTCTACCCGTTTTATATGCGCCGTTCCGAAATCATGAATAATTTTCTAGAAAATTAGCAATTCCAGTTCGTCTTATTTCGATAAGAGAAAAGGGGAGTCGCAGAGAGCTGTGATGAAGGTGTGCTTTAATTCGATTAGCTTGAGCTTTCATATTAAATTTATCGATACGAAAGCTTGAGTGTGATTTTTTTTATGGAGATTAACAGTGTGTTTGTAAATAAAGTACAGTGTTACAAACTGAGCATAAGTTATACGAACCCAACCCAGGGCTTCCGAAAAATCTGGATAACACTTTTTTGAAAAAATGCTCGCAAAAATTTCAAACCCAAGCCCTGAGAAATGTTTGTTATGGGAGCCAAACACGTGTGATTAATTGGTATAGTTTATCTCCTTTTCTTGGCAAATGCACGCATTAGATGGAGAATATACGAAAAGAGAAATAACATAGTTTTATCGTTTGATTGGAAACCGGTAGATGTATGGATTACGAGTCGCGAAAAATGACGCTGGTTAGGTGAAGGTTAGAGATATTTGGAAATAGAGGCTTCAGTAATTGTAAAAGCAGAAACAAAAATAAACATATAATTACAGATTAAATTAAAAGTTATAATTGAACACTAGAATATCCCATACATAACATAGAATTATTAAAGTCGAAACGAAATAATTGATAACACCAGCTAATTTCCCTCTCCCAAAGTAAAGTGTGAAACTAATTTTCACACATACATGACTACATTTTTGTCTATATGTATCTTTTTGTATATATATATATACATACACACGAGCGCGTAAACGTATCGTAAAGCAGCTGAATAGCATTTCACGAGCATTGTGAAACGTGAGTACTTTTGAGAAAGGTTATCTGTAAGTAATTAGAGCGACGCGTGCTGGAACGCTCGTATTTTCCTTCAACGAGCAGAGGAGAGAGAGAGAGAGAGAGAGAGAGAGAGACAGCTTTCCTAATTTTATTGAGTTCAAGCCCGCGCTTGCCCCTAAAACTTGTACGCGAGTTTACGGAGCTAACGAAATTTCGAAAGCTATTTATCATTTATGGTTTTAATAATTTTGTCGTACGTTTTCGCAGGGGGGATTTAGTGTGTAATTCGTATTATACACTTTATATACGTGTACTAATACTAAGGTTATATATTGGGACTAATTATACAGCGTTTATTGTTATTATAAACTTGGATAAGTATAAGAAAATTACATAAGAAAATTAGTTTTCTCTTAATTTTGATAAAAAGATAATAAATCTTGTTTGTTAGACAAGCTCCAGCATTCATTGATAAAAATAAAAAAATGGTTGTCAATATATCTGGCGCTGAATTTCCTTAAATTTTTATCCAAACAGTAAAATTTAATACATATTTTTGAAGAAATTTATCACTAATTTCCGTAACAGCTTTGTACAATATATTTAAGCAAAGTTCAATATTAAAACAACGATCTTTTGACGTTAAAAATTAACATTATTCAATACGATAAATAATAAATCAAGTTTCCAGAAACTAAACGCGAACGTATCACCGCACATCATTCTCAATATACCGATGCTCTTCAAACGTTATTAATACATATAATCCATTCGAATAATTCAGTTACATTGCTATCAACTAAGTCTTGTATAGAAACTCACATTTCTATATACGACACGGGCTACCAACTTATTTAGCTAATTGATTCGCTTCTCATTCCATTCCTTCCGCTATACAGCGCGCGCGCGAGATTACGAATTAATCCAGCGCTAAGTTCCATTAACGAGGACCGAACTGGCAGTAAGTATGACATCTAAGCAATTGCCGCTGCTTAATGCATATCATTATCGGCCTGCGCGTCTCTTGCCTCAGCGCATCATTCGCTATATATATATATCCCACCCATACCAACTCCGTTCACTGTATATAGGTATATATATACAATACGTATATATAACGTGTGCGCGTGTGTATATGCGTGCGTCCATTGTGTACTTTGAGAAGGAGTCATTGATCGGTACTTTAGCCATGTGTGTATGTCTGTAATCCGTAATAGACGCGATCCCGTGAGCGCACGCATTCATCGTATAATTACGATCTTCTCAGATAACGACACGCGTTCTCGCGTTTGCGCAGTAGGTAACCGAAGGTTGTTGCTTTTAACCGCTTACTTTGTCGTATATTTAAAGATATAACGTTATATATACTTTACCATAAAATATACTGCAGATTTTTCATATATACGATTAGGTGTAAAAAATTAAGAAAAAAAAAATTATTCAGTTCAATTTACATTTATCTTAATTATATATAAGTACATATATGCAGAGTAATCGAGCGAATCTGAGAAGAAGGTTAGGACAATATCGTGTGAATATTGGTGAAGGTACACAACAACCCAAGCACGCTTATTCACGCTTATAGCTTTACTAATGCACAAAAAATAAATCTAAAATTTCTAAATATCCACATATATATGCGGTTTATACACAACAGCGCAGTAAGTGTGTATTATAAGGAAAGGTCAGTGTGTGTAAATGTACACTGGACGAGCGTGTGATAAATAAATAAATAAATAAATAAATATTATACGATAATGCATTATGCGTATATAAATAGATTATTATATATTATATGGTATATATAGTAATACTCGCCCTCACAGCATCTCGAGATTTATTTAGAAGGAGTACAAGAGCGTAGCATTTTTAGAGTTCGCAGTGTGATCCACGCCAGTAGGCCAGCGCCGTGTTAATATAGCTATAATAATGAGGCGCGCGTGCGGCCCACGCAGCGGCTGCGAATTTTTTTACAATTTACACTTTTCATCATGCAGTATTATATTATATTACGTCGTTTGGATTACCAGTCAAGGGGTGGGGGGGGGAGTTTCTCCTCTCGGGGGTTAGCGGGATTTTTTTGGTTGTGGGTGGTATGTGATGTATAATATGTGTGAGTTAGTCAGTGTGTTTTGATATTGAGAAGTGTGGTTATTTTCTAGGTAAGGAGTTTACTGATGATGGTTCGTTTTGCAGGGGTAAAAAAACTATTTAATCAACTGAAATGTTGAAGGAGTAATTGTTAAATGATGGGAAATATGTCAGGAAATAACCACCTTGTATAACTATCACTGACTAACTCGTTATTTAAATGATAGTAAAGGAGTCATGGCTTTTAATGAGTTCAAGGAACATAGGATATGAGTACTTAACCTGACTTGAAAAAAGAAAATCTATCTTTAAAATTATTTTATTTTACGTTCGTTTCTTTCCATCGTAGCAAAAACTTCGCATTGCAAACAACGACTCGTCGAATCAATAAAACGAAAATCATATCAACACGAATTTAAAAATAAAACTTTACAGTGCATTCGAAAAAAAACTGTATCCGACAAAAAAAATTAAGAGATCTGAAAAACAAGCTTTTCCCCGCGATCGTTAACAGCGTGAGCGCATTTCTCACCGTTGAAAATTTCTGAAAAATTTACCGGACGACGTATAAGGAGACGACACGAGAGAGAAAGAAAACCGCGCCAACTTTTACCATTTTTCTCTACCTCCCACATACATACATATATATATATATATATATATATACACACGCGCGCGTGCTTTCAAAACTCTGCGCTACGTCGATTCCCGCCGTATAGACGCTACTGCCGAGCTTGTCGATGATATAGCACTCGACGGTTTTATTTTCGTGGAGCAAGTGAGTGAGTGAGAGAGAGAGGAACGAAAGAATAGTTGAGGTTCAACTTCACGTTCGCGGAATTCGTTATTAATTTTCGCTTGGAAAATTAAAACGCATTGCTGTGAGAACGAATGGAACTGACATTATTTTCGTGATATTAATTTAATTGCAGTGCTTTTTAAAATCTTCATCTTTGCTAAATTCAAGAATTCTCCAATCTTCAATATAAATTCATCTTGAAAACCATTTTCAGCACGCGGCTGCATGTTTATATATGCTTATAAAGCTTTATATGCACATTCGTGCAATGCGAATATCTGTTACGATCGATTTGGTTTCGAAAATTCCCTCGCAATTAGGCGCAGCCAAGTCGTAATCGGATTGCGCGTGAGTGTAAAATCGACTCCCAACCGTGCCGTTATTACGCGAGTCGAATTCTCCCGTCGGGAATTTTCTCTCCATCTCCCCCTCTCTCTCTCTCTCTCTCTCTCTCTCTTGTCTGTCTGAATATTCGTACACGCGTATATAGACGCGAAGAGGTTTCCACGTCTGTATTAACGCCCTCAGGGAGGTAAAATTAGATACGTTGTTTTCCTTTACTATCAGCTAATGATTAATGGAATGAGGGAATGAGGAAAGAGAGAGAGAGAGGCACGAAAGCTTATTAGATCGAAGGATAGAGGATGAAATCATACGGCGTTCGAAAGGATTCTTCAGTGGCTGCGGTATGTAGCTATTCCGTTTGATCTAAGAGCCATTCAATTTTATTGTAAGTATCACGAGCAAGTGGAGAGAGAGCAAAGTATGATTTTATCCGGCTAAGTTTTATCATTTTAGCTTCGGTTCATTTATTGCTATCGCAGTATATTATACGATATTACGAAAGTTATCGCACCCTCGAGTGCGTTTTACACACGGTCAATTTTCGCGTCGACGCTGTATTATAAATATTTTCAAGTGCTTTTAGTTTTATGCATAATAACAATATTTTATATAGAAGGATATAGAAGGAGACTTGATTTTCAAACGCGTGTAAATGTTTATACAGAGTTACTGTGTTGATATACGGTGTAATAGAACTCCGCGTTGTTTATTTAGTAACGTAGCTTTACTATTTTCCCCTGTTTTTCTTTTCATTTATATTCGTGAAAAAACCCCTTTTCCGAGCTAAATTTTCGTTCCCAGAAAATGTTTTTTTTTTCTTCAAAAAAATTCTGTGAATAGCGTTTCGAAAACGTATATACTACACCGTACCACTTTGCCACATTACCTCGGTAATTTTTCTCGCCCGAAACTTCTCTGCGTACGGAAACTCAATTTACACTCACCGCACGCGTCTAAAATCGCGTACTATTTTGTTAATCGTAGCGACAAACCATTTACTTGTCGGTGGAAAAAATAAAATAAAAAAAAACGCATCGCAAGCAGAGACCAAAAAACACACGCTTTTTAACCCAACTATACGTGTATATAAAAAAACGTCCACCGTGGTAATACACAAATTCGTTCGTGTCAGCAACGTCCGAAAAAAAAAATATATACACGTATAGACAAGAGAAAAAAATAAACGAAATTAAACTGTCCATTCGATTATCGTATAATAATGACTGTCGGCGTTGTATACGCGAGGATTTACGCGTGTCACGTGCCTGCGGAAAAGTGAAAATATATACGCAGGAATTCAAGAGTTTGGCGATTTTTCCCGCTGACTTTTATCGGTGGTAACAGTGATGGTGATAATGGAAAAAAAGCGCAGATTTAATGCGTGCGCGCGTCTCTCGTGTTGTTTATTTTTTCGCGCTTAACGAGCTGAAGTATCGGCAGTATCTTTCCATTACTCTCTTTTTGCGTCGAGGAATTCCGTAGCGTATTTAAATTACCAGGACTTTTTGAGTGTCTCAACCTAGCAGATTAACCTTGTTTTTTTTTTTGGTTGTGAATGTATTGTTGTTACGTGCTGAGTTTAACTTTCACAAAAACACGGTCAATATCCTGTCTAAAGTTACTTCATACCCGCAATTAACGTGTATTTATCAGTTTAGATAATATTTCTGCTTATGCTGCACAAAGAAATATATTACGTATAAGCTAAAATTATTTTTATCACGAACCTCGAATTTAAATTATTTTATTTGTAAGCGCATTCGATAAAGTGGAATTACTGTCAATATCTAATCAACACTGATAATATGGAAAATTCTCTCGTTTCTAATACAAATGATCATGAACAATAGGTCGTAAATTTTCAGCTCGTAAATTTTTACCTCGACGTATTTTAAAAATTCAAACTTGCATTGCAAATTAATACTACGGTACACAGATAAAATAATCTCACGACGACACATTTCAAAATTGTAACCTGATAGTTCACGCGCGCGCCACAATTGCCATTGCGTGTTTCAGTGCCAAAGTGCGATGAAAAAAAGAGAGACACAGAAGAGAACAAAAATAAAAGAGAAAGCGAACTCGCCCGACACTTTAATAACGCCGTCGTTGCGTCGGGTGAGCGCACGAGAAATTAATCTCGATGGTTTGGGCACGATTCCAACACCAGGCGACTTGTAAATTCATCCGGAACTTGTTATCGGTGCTGGCGGTAATGGCACGTGCGCACGCGCGAAAAGTGAGAGGAAGATAAAAGGGCTTCTTCTTGCTTTCGCTTTTTAAACACGGCCGATTATTATGGAAAAGAATCACTTTGAATCAAGTTTTATTGTGGTACTCAAGATACGCGAGGTTTTATTATTGTTATCTATATATGCGTTTGTTACTATATAATAATGTAAATTGAGTAAACACGTAGGGAAGCTGTAAAAGTTTCCCGTTTAAATTTTGCAAATAGGTTACGTTCTCGGAATCACTTTTCGCGTCGTACATCTCGAAATGAAATTGTAACCTAAATTTAAGATGGAAATTCAATATAATGCCGATTACAAATGTTCTGTTTGACCTGCTTTCAACTTACAAGCTTTATATTAGTCCCCAGAGTTATTGATATCAATATTTTTCATAATCACGTAGAATTATAGTATAGTCAACGAATAATTATTTTCGTAGAAAAGATATCAACAGCGACATGACGGTTTTTCTTCACATTCTATTACTAACCGTTAATCGTTTACTTGCAGTTGTAAAAATCGCGATTAGTACTACTTACCGCATTTTCAAAGATGGAAAGGAGTGGAGAATCCGTTCGAACGATTTCCGCGATTTTTACTACATATGTTACCAATGTGCTTAAGGTAGTCCTCGTGTATATAACGAAAAGACGCGATAATTAGCTTAAGCGTCCGTCGAGTGTATACATTGTCTTACTTAGAATCAGCGTCAAAGTCGAGCTGGAAATTTCAAAGGTCTAATCTTACAAGTAAAGTGCATTTCCTAAAGATCTAATGATTATTCTATCATTTTTAGAATGTATTCAAATTTCCAAGTCGACTTCGAATCGCTTCACTTTATGGTAACGTTAAAGTTAGTGTCTAACAGGCTATTACATATCTATAACAGTTCTATACAGCAGCGCATTGTGTGTGTGTGTGTGTTGCTTTAACATATAAGTGAGATTTTTCTTTTATTCGTATGTAGTTTTTATTCTCGACGTTATAGAAGACTACCTTAACGACAGTTGGATTAAGAACGTATAGAGAAAATGAAAGGAAGTAGATGACCGTTTAATGAATTATGACAATGACCATTATATTGTATTCGACTTTTATAGAATATGTTATTATTACCACAGATTGTTTTAAAAATTTTGAGAGTTGAGGTGCTACGTAAAGAACAAACTTATAACATAACTCCATCATACAATTTAAATCTAATAGAAATAAAAGATACGGTAGTTCAAGTTGTACCTTTCCATTTCAATAGATTGTTTGTCATTTGGCTTGAAATTAGAGAATCAGTTTGTTCTTTTGTGCTGACTTTCAAAATTTAGGGAATATTGAATAATTACATATTTTTAACGCAAGGTACTAATACCGGTACAACAGAAATTTCTATCGGTATAAGACATCCCTTACTTCTCAATGGTTAAGTCATCGTCATAATTTTTCTTAGGTAATATTTTCTTTAATGGAGGAGAACTGGGAATAAGGTTAAAAGTGTTTTTATGAAAATCAAATTAAAATGTTTTTGAGAAATTTTTAACGAGTTCACTCAATTATTATTCACGAAGTATTTTTTTTAACTTTCTTTTAATCATATATCTATTTATAAGTCTTGCATAATTTAGTAAATGAAGTAATATATTTAATATTTTAACTGTGATTGAAAGTATACAGGTTATTAATTATAATAAGTACTTAAGGTGCAGTTTACAAGAATGCATACTATATATAATAGCTTTTACAAAGAGAAGTTTACAACACTCTTGATGAAATTAGAAAGTATACTTTATTCATGTATTAAGAAAAGTCATGCTCGATTTTTTGGCATAAATACGCTGCATTTTTTTTATAACAGATGTATAAGAAAAAGTATACAAGAGAAATTTTATTTAAGAATCTTTTATGGTTTCATTGTTAATAGGCGGTGATTGTTTTTAGCAGTAAATATATATATATATATATATTCAAGATTACATCGTCACTGTTTTCATTTCACAAAAGCCGAACACAGATTATATAATATGTATAATATCTAGAATCGAGAGAAACATAGCAAGAGAAAAACCGGTGGTCAAAAGAGCTCGTGAATAATTATTGCGTGCTGCGCTGACGCGTAGTATATGTAGCCATCGTTCTCTTTTATCTTGAAAACGAAATGAAAAAAAAAAAAAATAAACAGAATAGAGAAAGTATACTACTCTACTGCATAGAATCAGGCAGAGTGTCAGTTTCTTTGAGAATCTTTTATGATTAATTCGTTTTATAGGTTTTTATATTTTTTATGTATATATGAAAGAAACAAAAGAAAAAAATAGTGTATTATAAACAAACGATTAAAAGTAAAGGACGCTGTAGTGAAAAGATAATGTGTGAAAAGGTAAAGAAGACGTCGAAAAATCGTGAAAGGTACGAAGGGGCGAAGACTGAGTTTAATAAAGGAGTAAAAAAGGAGAAAAAAAACGTGGAATGAAAAGTGCCTTCTTCCTGAAAGCGTAAAATCCGATGATACAGGTGTCTTTTAGATTAGAAAGGCGAGATAGAAAAAAGAAGGGAGAGGTGTGACTAAAAGATGACAAAATAAAATAGGAAAATGATGGTAGCCAATAGATAAGGGGCTCTGAAAAATGTATATATGTAAAGTATAACGTAGGTTGAAAATAAAACAGTAGTAGAGGACGGGGGGAAGCGTTACCGAAGATCGGACATAATATATTATTAATTTACTTTCGAATCACCAAAACATCATTAATATGTAACGTTTTTAATGATTTAATAATAAAATAAACTATAATATGTAACTTTGTTAATTATACGATATAAAATCCGATCTGAGGCATCTGTTCTTCCCTCGAGTATGAGTTATAATCTGAAAGCCGAGAGTAAGAGAGAAAGAGAGAGAGAGAGATAAATAAGGAGGAGACGTGTATTGACACAATTGGTACCTATAAGCGGCACCGCTTCGGAAGTTCGGGTCAACACGTGGGCCACCAGCAGCGAAAACACCGTCTGGGACAACAGGATCGTCACACCTGGAACATCATATACACACGCACACCCTCTTGTACGATGATATTATATGCCTTTCTTTTTTTATTATTTTTTTTTTGTTTTTTTGTTCGTTTCCTTCTATTTATATAACCTTGCTACATGTACATATGGTTTTAATTTACAGTGTTTATATAATATGTATATATACGCGTATAATGTCTGCAATTTGGCTTCGACGGAAGAAGAAGATTATTGTTGTAACAAAAATAAGGAGAGAGAAATAAGTGAGAAAAAAAAGTAAGTGGGCGAGAGACAATATAGCAGTTCCTTTATACCGATGTGGTTCCAGTCCCAGCAACAAAAAAACAATAGAAGATAAAAATTAGCAAAGACTGTATAAAATGTTGAAAATTATTCAGGAGAAAGGTAGTTGTTGAAGCAGGCGGTAAGGGGCGGGGAGTGAGATTTTCGGTAAATCAAAGATTCGTTCTGGCAGAGTCTTGTTGAAAGATAAGAGAATGAAGAAAAATGGCGAAAGGAGCAGAAAGAGCATACGGGGCAAGCATACTATATTCAGTACTGTATATCGTATATTGCTATATATATATGTACAATTGTGTGTCTCTCATTGTCAGTGCTTTATTACTTGTTAATACTTTCACTTTGACGTTATCATATACTTTTTGTTCTCTTTGAATATTACATAATCTTTCTTTTTCTTCTTCTTGCGACTCACATATAGCCGAACCACAGGAGAAGTTCTTCGCAAACGACGTAACTATATATATTATACTGTAAATTTAACAATTTGAAGAAAAAAAAAACGAGGATAATGAGGAGTGTATATATATATAAAAAGAATAAGATTCAAGATGAGGGAAAAAAAAATCTTTTATTCATTCAAAGTTTAAGCAGTATTAGGTATTTTTACGGTTTTTCATATAAGACCAATGCTTGATTGATGTCCGTGAACAAAGCCTACACCCGTCGAAAATGATTTAGGAGGCTGTGTGCGCTATCGTAATGGAGAAAGAATCCCGGCTTCTGTTATAGTTAGCACGTCGTCAAACATTCGCCTCTTCGACATTCAGGCTTTTTTTTTCCTCTACGTTAACGTGGATGGCAAGCCGTAGGAGCAATAAAAATAAGGAAAATGCCCAGGGACCGTGAGCTCCTCTGTTATATACCTCCCACATTTTGTTGTTTTACGGTTCATTTTGTACCCTCCCAACTTTAACCAGATATATATAGTATAGTAAGTCGTATGTAATTTTATATATGCACCGGAGAATCCTAGAAAATGATGTATTCTATGTAAGTCGGGTACCGTATAAGATTGTGATCGAAGAATAAGAAGTGTATGTGTGTGAGTTAGATACCGTTGATCCTTTCTTTTTTTTTCATTTAATCTCAGTGTCGAAATTAAAAGTAAAAAAAAAATATGAAAACGCGATGGAAAATCTGATAATAACCAGCCGAAAGAGGACGCGCGCAGACACGGGAGGATGAAGCGGCAGCAATTTACGCGAGTCTTTTCCTACCGGTGATTACTAGGATTTGTCGACGAAGGAAGAAAGAGAGAGAGAGCAAACGTTGCTGCGGCTGATGTTTCGGCAGATCGCGTCTATGTTTGTATGTCTGTGTCTGAGTGTGTGTGTTCGTCCGATTGCTTTTAAATTGAACTTTATCAAGGCACACGCGACCCAGATCGTGAGAATCAAAGACTAGTCCGGTCCATATCCCGACTCTCTTTCTCTCTCTCTCTTCCTCTCAGTTTGTACATTGGAAAGAGAGAGAAAGAGGGAAAAGAGAGAGAGAGATTGAAATGACGACTCAGGGATAGCCCTTGAAGTTTGGGATTTCGAACACCCGTGCGAGTGACCCTTTTTTTTTATTGTTTCTAGAGAGAAACGCGATTACGAATAAGATCGCATGATCTCGTTGTACTTGAACGATGAAAGTGAAAATTGTCGTTATTACATCATGTTTGTAAAGAAACACCCGAAGAGTAAGACCATGTCCAAAAATAAATATAGCAAAATTCTATTTAATCCCTGCATATCTATATATACAGTACAATTAATTAGTACCATTACCACAAAGATCAATTCACTACCGAAATTCCACGAAAACCGCGTCGCAATTCTTCTTTCCCCAAATTGACACATATTATACATTTTCATCTCTTCATTCTATAACTCATCGCGAGGTCGTCAGCCCGCTTGCACTTTCCTATTTACTAATTACTTTTATTAATGAAATTCCGCGAGCTCGCACGCGAATTGCGCATCGCTAATTCGCGCGCAATCACTCTAATGTCCCCTTGCTATATACTACACGAACAATTTCGTTCCGACCGCACACGATATTTATGTGAAATTAATAAGCGTTCCATTGCGTTTCTCTCACTTTTTCTTTGATTATAACGAAATAAATCTGGCTATCGTTCTATTATCAACTGGTCCTATACTGGTGATAACTGGTACATTCTTTTTTTGTTTTTTTTTTTATCAAAAGATTGTATCTTTCTATATTTCTGCTTGGTAACACACCGATTGATACCACATTCGTCGAGTTATACATTCTCTATTTTCATGAAATTCCGGACTTTTGAGCTTCTCCTCAGTCAATCAAAAACCTAGCCAACCTCTGAAAGTTCATTTTCTCGACGTCGCGTACTAAAAGCATTGTGTATAAACGTTTCGCAGACTGCTCGTCATACTATTACTCATCCGACAACTTGACCCATTCGCCTTTGACTCTTCATCCTTCGGCCACGAAAGTTATTTCATGCTATTTTTAATCGGGTCGACGTGCGCATTTATTTTTTGACCATCAACCGAAAAAACAACGATTTAAATCCAATGATCACTCGCGTCATTAATTCTTAAGATACTACGCGCTATCATACGATAAACAAAAGGACCAACTATACTACCTATAACTATACTCGATATACACTCACATAAAGCTCTATATATATTTACAGAGCTGCCACGGCAATCGACCACACTAATCCATGTAAATATTTTGCAATTTAGATCTGTCGCGTACGTACGTCTATATATATAT
>JAYJLV010000001.1:2501141-2529228 GCA_036873485.1 Torymus texanus | reverse complement strand
TATATATATATATATATATATATGCATTCGTATGTTTGTTTGCACGCGTTTGTGGTATGGGCGGATACGCAAGAATCGTTCTCTCACACTACGCGAATTGAGTCTACGTGACAAATCGTCGCGCTCGGGCTGTTGCACAGGCAGCCAGGCAGGCAGGCACATCCTCAATTTTGGACCAGCGCCAACGTCGCTGCTGCTACTGCTGCTGCTGCTTTAGCTCTCAAGATGTGTACCACCTGTTTCACGAGCGTCATGTATTTATCGTTCTTTCTATCCTTCTCTAACCCAGCTCGCGTGTACAGCGCTCCGCAGGAACAAGCAACATACAACTTGTATACTAACACTGTACGCGGCTGGAAAGAGAGATATATAGAAGGAAGATGTACGGTATATAAGGTAACAAAAAAAAACAACGTTGTAGTACGTGTACACGATGATAAATATTATATAATCATTTAACAATTATTATAATATACTGTACACTTATGTAGATACTTACAAATATACATACAGAAATATACAGGATGATGCGATGGTCGTTGTACATGTATGTATATTAAACATAATACATATTATAATGCAACTGGTTGGTTATATATAAATGTATATATATGTAGAAAGAAACTTGCAGGCGCTGTATATACATAATATATAACTCAAAGTCGCCAAGTTAATGTACATATATAAACACAGACACACGTTTTCCACAAAAAACTTAACAGATGTATGTATAAGGTACAATAATAGCATAAATTTCCAAGAATTAAAATATGTATAACGAAACTGGAAAAACAAGAAACGCATACTGCTGAAGTTTGTTGGGGTATATGCAAAAACAGAAACACGATTCGCTTTGTTATAGTACGACTGGGTGGCTTCTAATTGTCTACATTCAATCGCTTTATTAAGTTTACAACGTTATACGCAGAAAAAAATTGATCAACTGAAGTGTAAATGGAAATTTAATTGTGATGTTAATCAAAGATATATAAGTTATAGGGTTTTAAAGAAAGTTAATTGAAATGAAGGTACAGGAAAGAAACCAGTGCATCGCAACCAATTTAGCAATTTTGTGTCGAAAGCGTAAGTGAGTGCATAATATATATGTATTATCTGAACGGACGCATGTATGTATATTATTCACGTAAATAATGTTCGAAAAACAATCGACTATACGCGTGATTAACCATAAAAAAAGGTTCTACCCTGAGTATCAGGATTGCGGTGGTCACAGTCGAACTCGGTGATACAAGAAATAAATAGGGTTTTTTATCTTTATACCTACAAAGTATCAGCGACACGAACATTACACTCTACGACGCTGTATACACTCAACAAGTCCGCATATATGCTTACGCTCTTGATACTTTCGGTAATTGTATCTCTCATTGGGCTACACATGTATACGGCGTTACTACGGCGGTATAAACAGTTTCAGTCACGTCAGTTTATTGGTCACTTACCTTCGTATTATGCCACTCCAACTAGCCCATAATTGACTGGCGTCGCCTATAATCAAACACCAAGGTTTGTGTGTGTACGCGAAAAAATACAGAATTTTATTTTTGCCAGAGAGTAATGCAGTCGGTAGTGTTATTACGTTGATACGTTAGATGATTATGTTTTTCAAGCTCTTGGGTTGTCTATATCTAATTTTGCTAGACAGTAATTCTTGAAATTAGGAAGCTTTTGAAGAATATTTAAAGTAATAATTTTTATACTATAGTGTCAAGAAGCCCCTTTTACTTCAAAATAAAAGAAAATAACGCTACCAATTCAGTAGCAATTTGGCTTTCCCGAAAATTGATCGAATGCTTCATTTTATTAATAGCTAATTGCATAAATAAATAATATGTTCTTTATAATATTCAAAGATCATAGTAAACAATTTTCATTATTTCAAGCTACTTACAGAACAAACATAAGGTATAAAACAATTTAAGCGATCGTGAAATTCTGGAATCCCAAATATCTTTGAAACTTATAGCTTTTCTTGAGCAATGAACTTACTTGAAAGATGCTACTAATCCCATTTATGAGCAAAGTTTTATGGTTAGGGGATTTTTACTTCTGTTATTGTTCCAAACGAAAGCGTATTTTTCCAATGATAATTTAAAATACTCTTTATAGATTGAATGAATAGTGAAAATTCAGTGTGATACATGGAAAAATACATTGGAGATTCTCGGGAATGAATACGCTAACAGTAACATAGTAATAATTTTTTGTGAGCGATAATATTGTGTATAACATGTACTTAAGATCAAAGAAAAAAGTTTGTTAGATAACAATCAATGTTCATCGTTTGTTTCCGTTAACAATAAATAATAGATATTGGCAATGTTTAATTGAAAAAAAAGAAAAAAAAGATATTTTAGCATATTACGAGAAGTTGAAGAAAGCTTGTCACAAAATAAAAGAAAATTAATCAATTGTAACGAGTTCAAGAAAGCTCTTTACAACATTAAAAATAATAATTTAGCCACGTTCAGTTATTCAAAGTGTTCGAGAACTAATTTCGCGCTCAGCCATATGCGTACAATAAAAAAGAAAGTTTTCTCCAAAACAGCAGATTTTTGCGTGAAATTACCTTTTACGTTAAAACAAGTTTTCTAGCATATCTTATCTCAATTTTTTCTCCTCCGCGTGAAGGTAAAGAAAATCCCGTTTCTTTCCAATCATTATCTCACGTTATTCCAACCTTCGCAGTTATCAAATTAACAAATATAAAGCAACTCAAGCTCCGCGTAAAAAAGCATCTTCTTTTACAACCGAGAAGCCAAAAAAAAAAAGGTTATTCTTTCTCGAAGCTTTTCGGACTTACGTGCACTGAAATTAACATCTCGCGACCCCGCGGTTTCACGCTTCGTGGGAGATTCATATTATTTCTCGGCTACTTACTGTCAAAGTGTATCTATACGTGTATATGTGTGTGGGCGCGTGCGCAAGTCTGTGACGCGCACAAAGAAGTGTCGGTAGTCGTCGGCCTTCATTCTTTTGTCGGTAGAACAGAGCAAAAGAGGAGGGAGAAAGAAGGCGCACACGAGCGCACGTTATAAAAAAAGAAGCCCCGGCGTTTTGGAAATTACGCCGTGTTTCGCCCTCTTCACGGCTTTGAGCATCCCCCTGCAATAATGGAAAATTACCTTATAGGAACAGAATTGCTCGTGCTCTATTTTCCTTATTTAAAGATGCATTATTATCATTTTCGAAAATTCTCTTTGATATATTGTTGTCGTGCGTAGAATGGTTTATAAATGTACGGGCTAAAACATTGGACAACAAACTATTGTATATGACTATAATGTGATAATTTTTCAAATTACTATTTATATATATAACAATGCATAAAATTTGGATAAGGAACCAAGTGTAGAGGAATTTCTGAATAAAGTACATATGAATTCTTGGCGAGTGAAATCAAAGTATAGAAAACAGCTAAGAGAGCACAAAATTACTTGTAGGTTGAATGGAAAATAATTAAACTATGACTCAAGAATGTAATAAGCGTTGTAATATACTTAATATGAACAAACTTTGTCTTTATATAAACGTATACTTATCAGTGGTGAATGTACCCGCGTACGCTTCGTACAGAAGACAACGATGAAAATAATGGAATCAAATATATAATGACATACGAGAATTTGCACAGCATATGAAATACGTATATGACTAGCTCGATAAAATCGACTCCCCATATCCACCGTTAGCCCGTCCGACGATTATCCCTGCATTGAAGCGCGCGGCATATATATACGTTGAATGCTCCGCCCCTCGTTTATTCGCATCCGATATATAAAAAGGGAAAAAAAGGAGGAGAAAGAAGTGGGGGAGGAAGATAAAGTGAGCCTAGAGGGTAAAGCACAAAAGCCATGTTTTAAGCGTCGCGTACCTATATCTATATAAAACTCATTGGACGATTTTTTGTTGCATGAACCAAAATCTACGAGGCTTCGGTTTTTCTTTACATTCGTATATGTATATACGATGTCTATAGAATGCGATAACATATCTACTATCTCGTATATACATGTATATAAAGTAAATTTACGAGCGTTGGTCGCGTCTTGTCGTTGTTCTTGGAATAAAAACAATACATGGTTATGACCGTATGGTGAAGTCTTAATTTATAATAGTACAAATGGGATGTAGAATATTATAGCAAATGTATCTACTTAATAAGCCGTGAAAGCTAAATTTTGTGAATTTCTCATACGAACACATTCACTTGTAATATAATATGTATACATGTATATAGATAATATATGCACAAAATACATGTGGGTAAAATCTATGTCGATGCATGCTTAAACAATGATTCGAAAATATTATTTCAATTCGTAACAGTTGTATCATATATGTATATATTAAAGAAATGTGTAGTTTTTATAGCTCATGCAACAAAACAAAATGTCTGTTTCAACATTATATAAGAGAAAACAATGTGTACGTATTATATATTATCCTTTGTTCTCAGCTTTATGAAAGAAAGTCATAAGTTTGGTATACGAAAATTCTTTGTTACTTGTTAATAAGATATGCTTATTTACAATTCTGAATCGAAAAATGACTTTTCGACTTTCAAAACTGTCCGTATATATGTATATATGTATGTACACATGAATGTATGTATGCGACTAAATCTTGTGTGCGCCACATATCACGAGCGAATAAACATATCCGAGTAAAAGTTTCTAAGTGGTCTAGGTGCGGTATGTAGACGTAGACAGACTAGGTACTAAGAGAATTGGAATAACTTAAACTAAAGTTTGTAAATTACGAAGAAAATCCGGAAAAAAAACTAAAATTGATTCGGATTCAATTTAATAAAAAATTTCTAAAAAGTATCACAGTTTTCTAAAATCGTGTGAGACTACCATGTGTTTGTGGTTATTGTAAGAAGAACAATTTAAGAAGGAAAAAAAAATTGAAAAAGTTTCTTTTAGCTTTTTTTGGGATAAAAATGTATTGGAAATGGAAAAACAGTTTTAAGAAAGGTATAACTTTCTATCTATTTGTGTATTTTCCGTTTCACTTTCAATTTTTAGCTTTTTTCATTATATTTAAAATTGAAAACATTTTTTGAATTTTCATATTAGGTATTTGTAAAGGTTATGAGGTTGTATTCTGTCAGTGTATATGGGATGCTTTCTAAGTAAGTTGTATTTGGTGATTGCGACAAAATGAATATCAAGGACAACGCATAATTTAATTAACTGAACTATAAAAATCTCAAGATTCTTTTAATTGACTATTTCGAAAATGTTTTATCGATAACATATAAGTTACACTAATATTTTATTTTTTAAGAAATAGGTTTTTGTAAATTATTTAAAAATGTTTAACCATTTCCTCCCGTAAATTTATGTACGTGACTTTATAGATAAATTTAATTTTATCGAGAGAATGTATAGTTGGAAACCTTAGATCTTCTTGATAGATATTGAAAGTTTAATGTCTAAAGAAAGTTATTTATTAAGTTTCAGAGATATTTAGTATTTTATGAGAAAATCGATGATGCTATACCTGAAAGGGAAAATAAAATTGTAAAGGTCTCGTGTTTACCAATTGATATCCAATGAGAATTAAGATACATTATTCAAGTCCAGATTCTGTATTTCTTATCTGTACATTTCACATTAAGTAATACCAAAATGAAACCGTCTAAAACATTGAATATAAGCTTACAACTCGAATCGAATGTCCCTTTAAGAAAGTAGCCTTGCCAATACCGTTAGCAGCGGTTTTCATTTCATACAATTATGAAGTTTGCATTTTACAATTTTTAATTAAAAAAATTCAATCCCATCGCTACCTTAGTTCTTATATTCCCACATTCGCATATTAGACACAACTTCAAATCAAATACCGCATAGTTATAAGACTATTGTTATTACAACATAACAACCAACGCAACCTGTGCGAAACCCTAAATAAATACTACCGATACCACGTAAAACACATCCGTCGACGTGACATATACATTATCACACGACACGGCAAACAATTCTATTAACGCGATCTATATATATATACAAACGCGAACCACGACGTATAGTACGTACAACTCGCGCCCTATATATCTGATCAACCGTAAATTCGTCATTCCACCTTCAGCTCCGTTTCCTTTTTTTCCCCTTCCCGGGTATCGGTGATCTTACCGATAAGAGAGAGAGAGAGAGAGAGGAGGTACACTCGAACATAAAAAAATCGGCTCATAAAAAAAGGACAAAAAAAAAAGAGAAAAGGCGACAGGAGCAGCACACGCCTACGTGCGCGTGTTTCCTCGTTATCTCATCCGTATATATATACCACGCGAGATTTATGATGGGACCGTCGCGAGCTGCGTTCGACGCCTATATGTATATATAGTATACGCCTCTTGAATAAGGCGTTCACTCGCACATTCAACCTCTCTCTCTCTCTCTCTCTCCTTTCGCCTATTGTCACGACGTAGTACATACACATACACACATACACATACACCCTTGTAATTTATCCGTCAACAATACGGTATATATATGTGTGTACGCTGGGTAGATTTCGTGTCCAAGGCTGCTGACGGCTAGAGGCTTAAATCGAATGGCTAGCGCGCGGCTGTAGCAACGAGTGCGAGTCGCTGTGCCGCTCCTCCTCTATATACCGACAATAGCCGCAATGAGAGTCGATAAACCTCTTAGTCTGACCGCGGTGCTGATTATTCTCTTCCTCTCTCCTCCTATATATTACTGCGTACGTTATATAAACGGACCATTGTGCGTAATGAACGCGCGCTATTGTTTTTCTAATCGACAACGATTACTTTGAGGTACGATTCATTTGTGCATAATACGTACAAAATTGTTTTAAAGAACAGTTTAAGGTACGAATTTATATACTTATACAGCGATCGATTTTATAGTTTTATACGCGTATAATGGAAAGAATAAAAGTTGTTATCTTGAGACAATGGTACCACAGGCAACGACCGCGAATGCGTACATATATACGGACAGTCGTGCGAGTGATCGACGAGCAACCGCAACCCCGAAAACCCCGAAATCCCTCTGCAAATCTCCGTATATACATATATATACGTATACAACGAGTAAAACCTTCATCCTCCGTTTCCGTGTGCACCGCAGTTGCAGAGAATACAACCAGTTCGATTCTACACTTGCTTTCTTTTTCATTTTTCGCTGTTTTTTTTTCGCGCGCAAATCGAACGTAATCGAATAGTGGATTGTATGCACGCGTGCGCGCGTCGCGACGACGAAAATTGCGGACATACACATATAGACGCCGCTGGCAGCCAACTACGATGACGACGACGACGACACTGCTGCTGGTGTATTATATACACAAACACGCCGTGCGTGAGAAGAATTTGAATTTCATATAAGATGGATTCTCTAGTTATTTATTTCTCGTCAAATCCATATATACCAAAATGGAGGTTTACTGAACGGAATTTTCAAATTTTTAGGGTAGTAAGTAATATAGATTTAGTTCAATGTTGCTAAAATATCATAGCTGGTGATGTATTTTATGCTCTATTTGAAAAAAAAATAAATGAATAAATCTAAATGTATCTAAATATGAAAAAGGAATGGTCTGTGTTATTGTGTCTCGATTCTATTGCCATCAGCTGAGAATCGTCGGATCTTAATGCTTATTATTATGGGATGCACTTTGTTTGGTGCTAAACGAAACTGCGATTAAGAATAAAGGGTAACATAGCACTGGAATATATAATATAATAGCGAGATAAAGAGTGTAACATACGTGAAAAATAATGTAATATAATAATATATAATCAATAAAAAACAGTATACTCTACTTTTACTATATTAATTACCTTAAATTTTAAAGGTAAAGAAGCCTACTTGATCCCATCATTGATAGAATCGTCATAAAACTTTCTCAATTACGATCGATGAACAAGACGATGAAGTAGCTTCTTTACCATACCAGTTTAAATTAAATTTTTTTTTAGTTATGTGTATTAAATGGGAATTACGGAGCATTATCAATCTTACTTTTATTTATATTGAAAGGAGGATGCCAATGAACCCCTACCTATATAATATATCAATAAATAGGGATTCTGTTAAATAAAAATGTACTCATGTACAACAAAGGAAGTACTTTTTTCGAATGTCGGATGGAATTCTGACTTATTCTACTTATTTTACGAACTTATATAGTTATTTTCTCGGATTAATTTTTGCATTAAATTCCATCAAAACAGTATTTTTTTTATACGATTCACGATTCGATTTTGCATTCAACCATCAGCGTTCCCCAAATTACTTGTACAAACTGGCATTCTCCTTTATAATTTACGAATATACCATATTAACTGTTTATATTAATGTAAATTATTTAAAAACAAAGTAGAAATAACTGTTAATATTAATGAAGATTAATATAAAAAACAACTCATTGTATAACTCATCTCATGGTGGATGCGCAGACGCAAAAAAACTTCACCCTCAGCAAATATAATCCAAATAGAAAACGTGTTTATATAAAAGCAACAGTGAGACAGCGCCAAAAAAATAACTCCATAATAAATAACGTGTACGAGACATGGTACGTATGACAAACTGCAAGGTTTTATATATAAATATATACACACAGAAAGATTTACGATGCAGTCAATAAGAGAAAGAAAGAGGGTTTACAAAATCAAAGAAGAACAACGTGTCAGTAGCAATAAGGTAATAAGATAATTATAAGAATTGTAAGTTTTTTTTTTCTTTATCGCCTATAGCTCGCTAGCGGTACCTAATTGCCTGGTTTCCGCGGTGGCTGGTATCCTGTCACATGGGCGTGAAAAATCAGCTCAGTTTGCAGATATGCCAAGGTAAGAGTCCGTTTTCAGCGAGAGAGGGAGGATTGTCAAATGTGCTTGCAATAAAATTACATAAGTAATACGTTAAATAGTCGTCAAATACAATAAATGCTATAAAACTTAAAATTACGGTTGAATAAAATCTTGCAATTTGTGTCAGATCCATAAAATTGGATCTGATGGAATCGACGTATTCTCGCTCTCTGACTTCGACTGAACCCTAACGTTTCAATTGCTGGCATCTACAAAAGCTTAGGACTTCATTGTCGTAGATTACTAATTTAGCGAAATTGAAACATTTACTTCGGCAGATCTGAAATAAGAGATATTTCATGCTCGTGTAGCTAACTTATGATATAAATTTTATTTTGAAATTTTTAAACGAATTATGATTTGTATCGAAGTGACTGTTTAAAGACCGCACAATTATTGTAACTCTACATTTTTTACAGTTTTTATCTATTAATTCATTCTTTTATAATATAAAAAATTCAAACCAAGATACCAGATTTTTACTTATAAACTAATGGACCTCTGCCCCTCTGAAAACTTCGCTTTTACATTATACGAGTAGAGACAATCACACTTCTCAAAATAACCTTATATTTTCACCAGAACGAAAATTGCAATACAAATACTTATAGTAACAATAAAAATTTAAAATTATAATATCACATGAAAATAAGTAATTTCTTTTAAATAATATTACTTACAAATCATTATATGTATATATAATACTTATACATAATTTTGATTCCTTTAGTTGGACATCAAACTATATGTAAATTTTAGAATAACTTCATTGAGTGGAAGTATAAAATTAAAATTATAAATAATACTCGTAGTAAAAAATGATCCAGATAAAAAAGGTGTGTTTTAATTATTTTAAGCAAATATATGTATTGGATTTCCACTGAAAATTTATTGTGAACGCGTTGTGCTTAAAAATCGCTTTTTTCCGGATTTTATTTGTCCTCGAATTTCTCTGTTTTCCGATGGATCTTTCTGAAATTGAAACTAGATCCCTCCATATAACTGGACGAGTGTTTGGTCCAAATATCGATGAAATATATAGAAAATTCTTTGAGGTAATCCTTAAACTTGATTACATACGTGCATACGTGCACGATAGATGACACTTAAAATGAAATAATTATATTATAGGGTGTTACGATTATTATCACTTTGGTGAAAATATTAGGCTCTCCTGAAAAGTGATCGTTACTAAAAATTAGAATAGCAATACATGTAAATATATGCAGTATAATATACCGTTAAAAAGAGCCAACAAGTTTGCTTCATCATTGTACTTTAATAATTGCTTTTTTTCTAAAAATAATGTAATAACTTTTTATTTAGCTGATATGCATTTTATTCTAAACGTTATTTAGATAAACCATTAATAATTTTTATAGTTTTTGGTTATTAGCAACATCTAACAGATTATTCATAGTTTTTTGCCTCCTCGTTCATTGTCGAAACCACGCAACGCAAAATCCTTTCAAAAACTTTCGTGACGCGCGTATCATCCTGCATTACGCGATCCTCTCGATTTTCCAGCGTGACAATATACGATGTTGCGGTGAGAAAAAAATCATATTCGATTACATCTGTCAGCTCGCGACGCGCGAGGCAATGATATTTTTTTCGTGTTCAGCGTATAATACTCATGGGAAATGTTCGTTATATTTTCTCTGCGTTCTCTATACGTTTCTTCATTTCTCTTTCTCTTTCATTTTCCACGAAAAAAAAAATAATAATTAGCGGCGATATAGCTACGATTTTTTTTGTTAGCCACGCAGAAAAGAAACTTTTTGGTTGGAAAAATTCTGTTGTCTATATCTATGCGCTTAACATTGCGATACGACAGCGTCTGTAGATTAACGCGCGGAAGAGATTTATTCGACGAATGCAATGCGGACGTCTATTGTTGCCATTGTTTTGACAATGCGATAATAATTTTTCAACGAAGTAGCGTCGTTTCTCTACGTTTATGGCTGTTTTCCTAGTAATTATGTATGTTTTTACAAAGCATTGTTATTAATGCGTCGTAAAATATTAATCCACGTGCCACTAAGAACTCAAAGCTTTATACTACTAATAAACAAATGAATTCTCGGAACCAAAAACGGGGTTTCCCTGTATATACATATACGAAATTAATTCATTTCCTCCGAACCGTAATTAAACTTGAAAATTTATTTAATCCACGTATTAGTTGATTGTAATAATTTTTTCCGACCGTTTTCATACAATCGAATCACTTTACAAGACCGTAAAAGAGAAAAAAAACACTTAACTTTTCACTAGCATAACAACAGCCGATTACCCCACCTTCACTTGCTTTTAAAATATTCAAAACACTGGCGTGCGCGCGCGCGCATACGGAGTAGTAAAAGCGAGCGCTGCGCGCACGGACAACGACCTCAAGTAACTTCCCCGCGTCGTTCCTTTTCCACACCTCCTGGCTTATCGGAAAATCTATTGCACGCGCGCGTGCAAGTATAGCTACCGTGAATTATTCAAATGCCCGGCCAGAAATGTATCTCGCGCTCGTTGATCCATGCTATACGTGGAGACAAAGGTGGAAAGAGAAAGAGAGAGAGAGAGAACCGACGAGAGTAACCGCTGAATTTACCGCGGTTTCGAGTTTCCGGTGTGGTTCGGAGCTCAACGACGAGAAATTCATCGTAATTATTCGAATGTCATATTTCGAAATTGTCTACTGTAGTCTCAAAAGATTAATTTTATTAGTTTAACGGTTAAGGAACGAATGGTCGTCGAATGTCTGAATATTAATGATATTTGATTCATTTGATTGTATTTAACATTTTACTAATTTAATGTACACCTTTTTCATTTTATTATTTAAATTCTTTATTAAATCAGCAGAGAACACACAATTGAAAGAAAATTCAGGCGTTGTAAAATGGTCGTGCTCACGATTTTCCGGGGACTATCGACGGATTGAAACCGAGTGGCGATGGATGGACCAAGTCTCGCAATTCTAGTTCCAAAATTAATCAAGTAGGAGAGCGCCGGAAGATCGAACTCTCAATTTCTCACGTTACGCCGGGGTTCATTAAAGCCTTTTTTTTTTTTGAAGGTGGCTTTCAACGTTGAACGTGAAAACATCCGTTACACGCGTGCTACGTATTTTTCAAGCTATCGGTTCGGTATCGTTGGCGTGCAATTGATTCTGTTGATTTTTTGCGTTCATTTTTGTTTTTTTTTTTTTTTTGTTACAGAGTTAGCGAGAACGAGAGCGTAACAACAACAACTTGGTTGTAGAACCGCGAAATTGAAGAGAATTTATGTGGTGTTCGTAAATGCAATATATTTGGTTTGAATAAAGAATGAAAAATTCGATGTACTGGTTGAGACAGAAAAATTGATAATTTGAAAGGTTCGTAGTATTGTCAGCGATGGATATAGTGAATTTTTATCTTAAAAACTGTTATTTTCACTTATTATACGGTTTTACTCTTTTTTTTTGGTTTTTGGTTGAAATACTTGGATATTCCTTGCACTCATTGGACGCCAGGCAATTAGCGCTCGCGAAAATTGAAAGGAATGTTTGAGAGAAGGCGAAATTAGAGAAACAGCGAGAGAAAGAGAGAGAAAGAGAGATGTAGCGAGAATCAAGCGATAGGTAGAAAAAATCAGACTTAATGAAGAGAGCGAGAGCGAGAGTGAGAGTAAGAGCAAGAGAAAGAGAGTAAATCAAGAAAAAAAAGTTTTGAAAGTAAACAAGAAGCGCTCGCGTGCGCTCTCTCGATCGGCGTCGTCGTCCACTTTTTTCCACAGTCAATCCACTACTATTCTCCTTCGCATATATACGCGAATACACATTCGTACAGAAAATAAAGAAAACAAATGGGGCCTTAAAACGAAAAATCCGCTGCAGCATGTGCGTGGTCTCGATTACTGTTTGTACTATCATCGCTGGCGCTGTTATTGTTCCCATCGAGAATTTTTTTTTTTTTTTACCAGTGCAGCGTCGAAATATTGATCAAGCTCGATATAAACATTTATATTGGAAAAAAAATAACGAGGGACGCTTTAAAAAACATAGACGTGTCGTCAATTCTTTTTTGCAGTTTTTGGTTGGAAAATATACATTTCTGTATGAACTTTATATTACTTAGCGCTGTGGACTAGAAATAGAATTCGATCCCATTAACTGCGGTTTGATTACTCAAATTTTATTGTGAAAATATATACCTGGCAAAGTCTGAAAATCAATTAAAGCATATTCGATTGATATTTTTGTTCAAGTTTCAATTTATTTTAAGTTATTGTAAAATAACGCTTGAAACGCAACCCCTTTAAAAAAAATGTACGTTTAATAAAAATAATTTTGAATCAATTACTAGATATAGTAAGATACAAAAAAATCGTTCAATATTAACGTTTTCAAGTCTTTTTGAAGTGACAAGAGCTAAGCTTGTTGATTTTAATCATTTTCGTTTGGAATAATTTTTCAATATTTTAGAGTCTCTATAAATGTAATGTTTTTATAACGATCAGAAAAAAAATAATTGAAATATTTTTCGAAACTAGACTATTTAGAATATTATGAAAATTGAAAATAGAAATGAAAACAACGTTTGCTTATTTCATTAGAAAGTTATTGCAAAATAAAAAAAGAACTATATCAAGTCAAGAGTAAGTCGTCACGCGCATGTGAGAGGGTGAGACGTGAAGTGGGGATGCACTTGGCGAGCTCTGCACTCGAAGTCTCCCTCTCTCTCCCTCCTGTGGTATACGATATACGTTTTACTAGGCGTAAAAGAGCCGAAACTTTGCCTCCGATGGTCACTTAACAACTCTAAACAGATTTGTACATGTCTTTAGACTTAAAGTGGACGTTTACTTTTTTGCAGTTAATGTGAGTTTGGAATTTTTTAATACTAAAATACTACTACGTGGATAAAAGAATTCTAACAGATGAAAATATAATTTTTTCAATTTACTTTGGGTTTTTATTGATTAATGCATTTATTTCAGGAACTGTTAGATTAAACAATGTAATTTTCAAGTTATTTACTGTGGTTTTTCATTAAGGAAAACCTTTTTGTGCAGTATAAATTTAAATGAGAATATTCTTGTACAACGTTTCAATAATGAAAGTAAATTTGAAGAGAAGAACTGTTTCTTTTTTTGCTTTTACAAAGTCTTGCAAAGTCATATACATCCTAATTATTCTACAATTATAAAATTTCCAAGAACAATATAAAACATAATAAAATATGTTAATTATAATATCTAGATTTTTGCAACTCATCAAAAGGATTTTTACAACTTTAATTTACACGAGTTACAACATTTTTTCATTTCTGCGTAGCAAATGAGAGATTTTACTTTCTGGGTTTATTTTCTGTTCTCGAGCATTATTAAAATATTTTTCAAGTTGAACAAATAGGATAGTCAGTTGAGAATATTTCTACTGTTTACATAAATTTATATTAAAAATGGTTTTTGTCTTGATGGTTTAAAACCTTTGCAAATTTTCATTGGAATGTATACGATGTAAAAATACGAACACTATATCTAAATTAACATAAAAATTTATAAAATTTTGTATTTAACGTACTTATTATCCATTTCAAAATTAGTAAATTAAATATATAAAATGTTATGTAAATATTTCATAGTTGACACGACAGCTACTCCTTTAATGATTCTAAAAAAGCTATTTAACTAGTATACTTTCAACTCGAATTGTAGTACAACAATGTTAACGACCACTAAAACATCAGTTTACATCAGCTTAATACAAAGTCTGATGAAAATTTCTCTTAAAACATCAACGATTACAATCTTCAGCTACTCAAAGTACCACCATAGAACGAAAAAATCAAGCAACATTTTGTACAAACTCCATCGATTCCAGGACCATCCTTGGCAGTTAATTAAGCATCTACGCGCGTACGACAAACTCGTCATAAATCGACATTCCCTGTGGGCCGGTTTAGTCCAGGCAACAGAATACAAGCGAAGCAAGCGCGCATGGGGCGATCGTCACATCTGCATAAATACGTACATTCCGACGATCGCGTTTGCATAAACGCATGAACACATAGAGCCGCGAATGTGCGCGGACTCTGCTCTATTTACACATGACGAGGGAAAAGGGGAAGAGAGAGAGACAGAGAAAGAGAGAGTAGTTGGGTACGAGCCATCGTCAGGGATGCTGAGTATACGCGAGGCAAATATTTCGCACGCCACCGTCTGCCAAGAAAATTTATATAATGTGGAATTATAATCGCTTCCGGCTGAGTACTAAAGTCTCTTTGTTTGATTACGATAAGTGTAAGTCCACTTGGTTAGGATGAAAATGTCGTAGAGAAGGTGCTCGTGTTTTTTGTTCAATTCTTCAAAATGATATTTTGTAGAAGCAGACGAAAATCTGTTTTATCAATGAAAAAAGGAAGTTCTTTTTAGTTACACGCGGAAGATAAGTGTACACAAAGGCCAAAGAAAATGACGCCCAAACACGGTAAAATTCATATTTTTCCTCCATTGTTCGCGTCCGTTGAGCACGTTTTTATCTGACGGAGCTGCATTGATTAGTCTAGACTTGGCGGTCGACGTTCAATGTCGGAAGATGCTTGCATCCTCGAAGATAACGAGATTGTAGGTAAGTAATCGATGCTACGGAAGAATATTTTTAGAAGTGAAAGGTTAGATCAAATTTAATGAGCTTTGTGTTTTGCATTTTGTTGTTGAAGTTATATGATAAATCTTTTGAGTCAGAACATTTATAGTTTATTTGCAGATGATAAATTTGGCTCAAGATTGTATAGTAGTAGTACTGTTAAAAACGAAATATTTTCATATAAAATTTATTGATTTCCAACTAAATGAAAGTTTATTTTTCGATAAATTTATGCCAACGTATTCAATTGAATAATGATGAAAGTATATCGTAATCATACAGCAATGGAAGCCTACTAAAGGTATTCTTTTCCAGATGAGAAGTTCGATATTCAATCGTGCATTTCATGTACAGGCAAAAAGCAGCCAGCGGAAATAGATATAGTTATAAGAGACATACAGACGATGAAGTTTTAATTCAAAGTCATCAAAAAGTTCAGGCAAGGGACATAATTAACTGTTCCGTAGTGAATGACCTGAATAAAGGTTGGTCCAGGGTCTTTCAAAGAAAACTACTGAGCATTTAAAATTCAATTAAGGACGGTTACTACTGGCTCTCAGTCTGAAATCATGATGAAAGCCATGTAAAATTTGTCAGTACCATTTTCAAGATGTCCTTAGTTGATATTGCTATGTCATCTCGTAAAAAAATTAATTGATATTTCCTTTTTTAGCAAGTTCTATCAAACAACATTCTTCAAAATGTTCAATTAGTCTAACAATTACTTCGATCCTTTTTTTTTTTATGTAGGTTTTTTCGTAGCTGCTACAAAAATATTACTCTCATCTTTATTTTTTCTCTGCATTTTTTGTTCTTGAATCTATGGCTTTGTAAGATTTACAAACAATTTACTTGTTATTGTATGACAACGCAAATATTAAGAACGATATTTGTGTATAATAAAGATTCTAATCTGTTTTTATTGAGTAAATTAACCCTTGTCACTGCTTTAATTGATTTTAACGATATTAAAAAATCTTATCAAAATATAAACCTTCTCGAAGACAACTTAACAATCATTCACAATTTCATTCATCTAACACCAAATCATATAGATTCCTTTTGAATCAAAAAATAAAACCATGTCACTGATGAAAATAATCACATTCACTGAATGAACAACCAATCCGCATACAACAAGAATAGTCAACGCACTCGGACAACAGTGTCACACTGAAGATGCAAAGAACAAGAGAAGCCAAAACGGCATAGACAGAGTGAAAGAAAGAGAGAGAATGAGAGAGAGAGAGAGAGAGAGAGAGAGAAAGAGAGAGAGAGAGAGAGAGAAAGAGAGAGAGAAAGAGAGTATTTTAAAAAGCAAATGTAGTTGAGATATATAGATAAAGGCAGAGACAGAGATAGAAAGAGTGAGAGAGAGAGAAAGAAAGAAAGAGAGATAGAAAAGAGAGACAAAGTGGCTTATTTTGTGGTACCTAACAAGGGTATTGCGTCGGAGACCTGCGGCAAGGTCTCGGCTACGAGATTCAGGAACACCGTCAGCGATAGCAAGATGGTCACTCCTGAAACAGTCGTCGCCCACCACGTGTGCGTTCGTTCTTTTATTCTCGTTCCACCTTCTTCTGGTTCTTTTTTTTAATTTATTTATTTTTTTCTTTTTTTATCTCATCGTCTCGCGCATATATGCGACACAAGAGCGCGCGCGCGCGTGCGTGCGCGCAAAGGAAAAGAAAAAGGTGCATATACTCGTTGAAACAATCTTTTTGTGTTTCTCTTTTTCAGGCTGGAATTTTTATTGCTCGAGGTTCTCCTCTCGCTCTCTCTTTTTTCTCCATGTCTTTCTTCTATTCGCGTTCGTCATCTCGAGAAAGAGGGAGAGAGAGAGAGAGGGGGGGTAGAAAGAAAATCTTTTCTTCTTCCTCGCAACGTGTGTGCGCGCGCGCGCTCTTTGAGCCGAAGAAGGACAGACGTATGTGGTCCAGTTTCACACACCTTGTTAGTTAACGCTTTCTTGCTCATTGTTTTCATTTTTAGAAATGTGTGTGGCACTACTGCTATATAGACAAGTTTGTGGGGGGAATTGGACGAGAGATACACTAGCATAGTAATATAGTGGTGGATAAATAAAAAATCTTAGAGAATGTTTCTTTTTTTTCATGCATTGCTTCATTTTTACAATGGCTTTTTATAGACGAACCTTAATAGTTGGAAATATGTATATATATATGCGCTACTTGAAGGCCAAATTATGTACTTAATAAGAGGTGAAAATAAGTCTGAGCAATTCTTGTGCGAGACTCTTTTACTACAGTATATTAGTGGAAAGTAGTAGTAGTAGTAGTAGTAGTAGTAGTAGTAGTAGTAGTAGTAATAGTAGTAGTAATAGTAGTAGTTAGTAGTACTAATAGTAATAAATAATAGCAGCAATGCAAAAAAGAAATCAAGAATGTTGATTGATGCAGATTTTTCCACGTTCCCTGGATATGTGTGTACTTTAAAAGTCGATACCTGATTTGATAGAACTCTGTACACTTTTGCATTCAGAATTTAGCTGCACGTGTCGCATTTCTTTTTAAATTACTCTGTAATTTTCTACGCTTTCCATATTCAAATGATACCGTGACATTCTACCAATTCTCAATAAAAAAAATTACATTGTTTACGCTTTAATTTGAGCCGAATAATTAAATCAATTATTCCGTCAAAGTGATACCTTCGTTAACTTTTATTTTGACATTTTAAATTACAGGGATTCATCGAGTATTGTATTGAAAATTGGTAAAAAAATTCGATTTTCAAACTGCAGGCTCTTCAAACGTAATAGATGGTAATGAAGTTCATAAAAATCAGGTAAATTCAAAACAAACATACTTCTTGATAGATATATACATTTTTATTTCAAATCTCACGCTAGTCAAACGTTTTTTTGCGTCAGTGACAACATAGCGAATGAAAAACCACGTCTTTACTCCCTAATCATAAAGTTTCCACAAAGACGATAATCGTATGCTTAACCATAACCTTTCCACTTTTGACTTCGTGGCAGTCGCGTTCATATTTCGCGGAAAAATAACAGAGCCAAATATATATATATATGTGTGTGTGTGTGTGTGTGTGTGTACGTACGGGAGAATTTTTCATTCGCAGGATGGAATTGAGCCGACGAGAGAAGGGCTGTTGCGTGCGCTCTGGCAGAAAATTGTTTGACAAGGAGAATATGACCCACGTCGCACAGCAGCGAAGATTTGACTTCATTTTGTTTTCTCCTTATATGCAGCCTCCATATGTATACATATACACACACACATACGCTCTACTTTCGCTTTTCATAAACATTACGTTTTACCGCTTCTGCGAGCAAGTTCGCCGTTGGCGTTGAAAGCGCGTTTTCTACTTTCCTTTATTTAGAGCCACGGATAGCGGGGAAATGCGCTTTGGCTGAAATTGTTACCGATTTCGATCTTCAGCAGAAAATTGATACGTAAATTATATTTGCAGGTAAACTTTGAGAAATCATAAAAGAAAACAAAATTTGTATTGCATCGTAAGGAGAGATGCAACAGCAGACGTAAAAGAGCATATATTGATCTTTGAAATGAAACCCGACACGTCGTCATTTTCAAAAACAGCTCATTCTTTAAAATAAAAACTAGGCATCTCGGAATAAAAATTAAAATTCATTTTAAAGTTTCACAAGAGAATAAACAGCAAGATTCATTTATTAATTAGCATTTCGATGTTCAAACTGTAGATAATAATGTTGATTCACGAGTAATTCTGTAAAGTTATAGACAAAATAAAAATTATCCTATCAACAATGGAGAATATATTGAAAATCCAAGCATTAGACCGGAAATCGTGCGCACAGATACATTAACCGACTCCTACGACTATTAAAACTTTATTAGTAAACAAGAATATTCCGATCTTTACACTTCGAATGATTTTGGCTTGAAACTTGGTAATTATTCATTAGAGCACGTCTATGGGCCTTGCAACGACTACCGTAATCGAGGTCACAATAATTAAATGAAAGTTCCATCGCCCCTGTCGCTCTCTCTCTCTATCTTTCTCCCTGTCCTGCCTGTGGTGTGAACACGGCTTGAGAGAACGATAGAGAGGGAGAGGAAGAGAGAGAGAGAGAGAGAGGAATACTCTTAGAAAGTCATCGGTCCTAAAAGCATTCGCAATTTGGTACAAACTTCGTGGGTAGAAGAGGGGCAGAGTAAGAGTGAGAGGGCGGGAAAGAACGCGTAATACGTTCTGACATTTAGTGAGAGTTTGGGTCTCTTGATTCACGTCTCGAGATTCTCTTGCGCTCCGTTCTAGAATAATAATTCTTTTGGGAGGCAATTTATGTTAGCATTGAAAAGAATGATGACTCAATTATGATTATCACTATTATTATTAGTTAATAAATCTCAATTCCTTGTGGAATATTAATTTTGTTGTCTTATAAACTTTATACCATTGTTATTCGAATAACAATAATCATATAATTCTCCTCTATAATAATTCTCGGTTATTTGTTTATCAGAGGTTCTTGTTTCAGTGGAATACATTAACATAAAATTAACAGCGAAAAGCTTTCTTCTTGATGAATCTTCCTGACAAAAGTAAAGCTTTTGAGTGTTATGCTACTATACGAATAATAATACCATTGCAAGTGCATTGTATAAAAAAATCGTCAAAAAAACAGTAGTATTGCAACAACCTTCTTGATCTGAGTGAGTTACTGATTGACTTTGTGAGTACAAAGAAAGAATGGAAAAGCTATGTAATCTCGTAGTTGCGACATGATACGGATTTAAGTATAGGAATACATCAGAATACTTGAATTGCTCTCCTTTCTTACTATTATAAACAAGTATAGACCATGTCGTCTTTACTAAGCACTACACTTGAATGTTCCAATCTTTTCTCTCTATTGTCGGGACGTCTCAAAGACTAAATTTTTTGTATTAATTTAATTACAAGAGAGACGCGTAATCCCGATTAAGAGAAGAGAGGAAGCAAGTGGATGAAAATCTTTTCTTCAGGGAAGACGTGTAACACTGTAAGAACTTGAGTGATATCTAAGAAAGAATGGATTAAGTGAGGATTTTATTCTTGTTTTTTCTTCATCTGCTCAATTTTTTGTAATTAAAGTTAAGATGAAATTCCTCATCATCTATCTTATTAAATTCTGTTATAAAAATCAATGTATCTGAACTCTGATGAAAATTAATCCGGTATCGTCTTAAACTGTAGAAATATGTCGTAACAATAATTACGAGCTAACAGTTGTTCTGTTCTTTGGAAGATCGCTTTACGATTACGAGTGAAAATTATACAATTATAAGTACGTAGTTTCCAACGAACCGTTGAAAGATTACAAGAAAATTACACGTGATACTTACAAAATAACCACTGTCCGACCAAACTCTGGACACACTACTACGGGCCACTTTCATAATCAACATTTCCAAGCCAAACTTTTTTTTAACAGCATAATAACAGAACAAAGGCTGTACTATAAAAAAAAGCCTTCATTACGAAAGTTTTTCGGAAATTTGTTCGCCTAGCAGTCGTGCAAGAGTACGCGTCATCCCTTGTAAAAAGCGCGGCGCACACCGCCGCCGCTACCATCGGTGTGTGGATATGTCGCAGCTCGTGAATTTTTTCAACGCAAAGTTTTCAATTGACGCGCCGCGTAATTCGCGGAGACGTTGCACGCCGGAAACTTTAACCTCGTTAGCCCGGATTTCGACGCAAGCGAGTCGAAAATTTTCGGTGTCGCGTGCCTGGAGTAATTGAAGCGCTCGGTGCTTGTGCCGCGTCGCGCGTCAACTTGACCGAGAGTTGTTCGAGCAGCTGCGTAGGGGTGCAAAGAAGAAGAAGAAGGAGAGAAGAGAAAAAAAAAGAAATTTTCGCGCAATTCAGTGGAAAGGTTATGTCAGAGTCGTCCTAAATTATTCTGACTACTTTTTCACGCTGGTAATTTTCTCATGGCAATAAAGATTCTACGCTTGAAGAAGCGTGAGATTTTTGCGGGCATCGTATATTATATACTTGCCAGCTTTAATATTCTTCTTTTCTTTGTTCCTTTTTGTCACTTTAAAAGTCATTATATGTACAATATGGCATTGATAAATATACATACAAAAGAAAAATAAGATGTTTATATAATACACAATCAACTTGTAAGCGTTACTGCATTATTAAGCAAGCCTTTAAAAAATTAGTTCTGTACATTTGTCTTGATTCTACCCGACGAATCTCAGTCATATATATAAATTATTTGAGAACAAAGTACAGGAAAATGAAAAATAAAAAAAAAACGTAAAAGGGGAAAACTTTTCTTTCATTTTTTCTATTAAACGAAAGAACAACAATGACCTATATAAAAATTAAGGGAAGATTTTTCGGTGCGCTCGTATATGTATATGAAAATTATATTGAATATAATATGTACGCGCGCACCCGCCCATATATGGTTTCACTGTGACAGAAAAAAAAAAGAAAAAAGAAAGAGACGACAAAAGAAAAAGAAAAAGAAAAAATAAAAAAAAAATGAACACAACATCAGAGCGGATCTGGGCGTGGGTGAAAAAGAGATATGGGCTAAATGTCCTAGAGTCTCTGGCGCTTCGGTATACACACGAGCAAGCCCCTCAACCCTTTCACCCCTGTTTCATATACATAGCTTTCATTCTCTCTGCAGTGAGCGTATACATATATATACACGCAGCTGCAAAGAATTTTTCGATGAATATTGATTAGCGATATTATGAGGGAGTAGAGACGTTGAGAGAGATGTGTGTGTATGTGTGTATGTGTGTAGGTGGTATTGGCGTGTGTGTGTATATATATGTACGAGTATGTATATAGGTGTGCGCCTGTGTCTCTATATATCTCTTGCGGCCTTTTGCAAGAGCGACACAGTGCACTCTCTGTTTCTATTATTTTTTTTTCTTTTTTTCTTTTTTTTTGTTATCCTTTCCTGCTCCTTTTCTCATATTCCATCTCGTTCCTTTATTTTTCCGTCTACATATATATTTCTATGTATATATATGTATATATAGGCGCCGGTGGACGGTAACCTATACATTGATTAAGTTTATTTACTTGTATACATGTATATATCTAGAGAAACGTCAAAGTGATATGATGGCTAAAAAACTTATACAATCGAGGATTTTTCAAATATGTGTACGTGGGGGTTGGTAGTAGTGGTAGTGGTAGGCGCCTGGGTTTGGAATGAAGGATGGATGCATATTATAATACTTCTTTTTGCTCGCACGTGTCGATCGCGAGCAGGAGAAGTAAACAAAAGCGAGAGTCTAGACTTTATACCCTGGATTGATAAAATATATATACGGGAGATAAGAGGTGATATGAGAGTCACTGGAATTGAAAGAATATATATAGGAAAGCATGGAGAGATGGGTAAAGAAAATAGGAAAGAGAGTAAGAGAAATTGAGAGATATAGAGTCACTGGTAAGGATGTATATAATAATGAGAAAACGCAAATTTATTTAAAGTCTATATTATATAGCTACCAGAATTTGATAGATTAATGACGGTGGTTCGAAAGAGAGAAATAGAGAGAAAGAGAAATTAAAAGAGTTAGCTACAAGTGAAATGCATATAAGAAAAAAAAAAAGATAAAGAAGTGGCATTCGCCGTTGGGTGGACGGGAGGGAAAGAGATCGATCATAAAACTTGCGTTTTTATGTCTCTTATTTAACTACATTTTTGTTTAGCATTTTCATTTTAAGATGCCGTATTTTAGCGTAATTTTAATAACATTTTGATTAACCTTAGTGCATGGTTTATCATTTAAGTTCATGCAGAGTCGTGATTGGTGTACTTGCTCATCATCATCATATTTCTTTTTTCTTTAAAGCCTTTTTTCTTTTTTTTTTGCTTTGCTTCATTTCTTAGTTATATAGCACGTAATTTGAAATGGAGAGGAAGCCAGCGCTTCTTTAGAAGCAGTTATAACTTCCTGCTTTGTTTCGCATCTCGGTCAGGAATGTATATATACGTGTTTTTTCTTTTTATTTTTTTCTATCTATGTTCTCCTCTATATATATATATAGGTAATGTGTTTGTCCCGCTGAATCGCAATGTCGTGCAAGATAAACTTTGTTTTTCGTATATAGAGCTGCTCAACTTTTTGTTCTTTAGGTATTATGTTTGGCTACCTGGAAATGTGTCTGCAGCACGACGACTCGAATCCATAAGTAAGAAAGATATTGAATGATACTTGAAAAGTGCCAAAGTGTGGAAGAAGGGGTGGGGGTGGGGGTGAGAAGGGGGTTAGTGGTATATAGCAAAGGAAAAGAAGTTATTGCTGAGAGTAAACAAAGCGCTCACTTTACTGCAAAGAAAAGAAAAGACGAATGAAAGCTACTTTTACCATTCGGAATACGTAAGTACTCCGCTGTTTTCAAACTGATTGATTATCTAATATTATCTCTATATATTGAAAGACGCTTGTGTGTGTGTGTATATATATATATATATATATATATATATACGTAATTCAATATCTCATAGCATTCGGCAATAAATTTGTAAGAGCCAGTACCAAAAATCCGCGCTTTTCACAACATCGTCCACCGACTTTAATCATCTTGTGCAATCCCTTCGCGCCACGCGATTACGAGAGTAACAGCCCCGAGCGTACACTCATAAACTGTTCTGTACTACTACGCTGTATATGCTACATACAATACGTGGAGTTCTCAATCGAATTACGACGCACGCATTATACGTGCACATACCTCACTGCGGAATCAATGGTTGAAAGGCGGGAATAAAAAACGAACTTTTTAATCTGTACTTAAAAAACCGCCGTGTTAATTAATTTTTCCTCGTTCTCTCCTCGCTGGTGAATTTATCGCGCGAACGTGGTAAATATAAAAAATTTCATACATTTAATTGGATTTAATAATGGAAGTGACGAGTAACTGCGAAAGTATTTTAATATTAAAATATATGGGAAATAAAATTTTCATCACTCGAATTAGAGTGCTCGATATATTTCCAATATACGTTTTTTATAACTTATATATAGAGCGTGATAACGTGGCACTTTTCGCACGACAACAGAATTGAAATATTCAATTTTATATAGAATACAGAATGAAAGTATCTCGGTTCGCACGATTAATAAAAAAAAAAGGAAAAGTTATCAATAAACAATAGAAATAAATTATAAAAAGAAAGTAAAACAACAGTAGGAAGACGCTTGCGTATATGTAGAACTCAAAAACAAGGAATAATGTACTGGAAGAAAAATAATAGCCGACGACTCCATAGCGTCGGTTTCTGTAATGAAGAAATAAAGATTTTTCAAGTGGCCGTTGTCGCGGTATATATACGCGGTAATGGAAACAGTGTCGTCCGCGCGCGTGCGCACACGCGCAAGCGTCGACTATTCATTAAAAAACAAGAAAAGGAAAAATGAAATATATACGTGCGGTAGCGTAAGAAAGAGAGAGAAAAAAAAATGGAGAGACGCCCGCGGATGATTCATCGCGCGTGCATTTTTCTCGCACGTCGAGTGGAAAAAGTGAGCGGAAGCGTTTTCGCACGAGAGAGAGAGAAGAGAGGAATTTCGTATGCGTCGGTGTGTATATATATATATAGTTATACTACTGGCTCTCACTGAAATGCTCTTTGAATGCCTTCGAGTAAGTGTCGCCTATGTATGTATGTGTGTGTTCTGTCGCCGTGTCGGCCTCGAGAATTATTCTACGAGGTGTACTTACGTATTCGCACGGCCAAGCAGCTGGATTTTAATTTATGTAGCGTTGTTGTTTAATAAAAGTAAAATATAAAATGAAAAAAATTCATATATATACGTGGAATTACTCGTATGTATGTCGGTTGTTCACGTAGTGGCGTTAATTTGAGAATTGAGAGAGAATAACGAGAATCGTCTTACTTTTGTATCGTTTTGAATGCATTACAAGCTCGGAGAAAGCTGACAGTGCAGTGGACGAAAATTTCGTTGGATCGACAATAATTCCACGTATATCGGTGCAGTTAATGAATTTAAAAGTTACCGGTGTATAACGTCGACTAACGAGTACTTTGCAACAAAATTTTTTTGCATTCGTGTCAATTAATCAGTTTGATGTATATGTGTTACCGATAACAGTAAAAAAGGAATCGATTGAAAAAAAAAATTAGTAAAGTGAGCCTTAAGTGAGTATAGTGAAAGGAAAGATATTTTTCAAACAAAAACATTAAATATACCATTTATTTAGTATTCATTTAAATCTATAGAATTTCTACGTTTTTGTTTAAAAAATATTTGCTCGAAGAAAAGATTTTTCGTACACATATACCAAGGCGGATAATTTCGCAATCTTTTCTTCGGTAGAAATCCCACCTGTGCGCTTGAGGCATCTCATCACATATTCCAGCATGTATAAATAGTTAAAAAATATTCTATTTCCTCGTGTATAACATACATGATATTGTTGACAACATGATTTAAAAATACACGTTTTGTCCCTTAACACGATCCAAAAAACACCATGTTTTATTCTCGATATACGCTATAACAACAACTATTCCCAGTACTAATTAATTTCTTGCTCTTTGACAGCTTTACATCTCAGTCGCACAAGTGGTAAATCGACAAGAGATAGAGAGAGACAGATAGAGGGTGGAAAGTGGGGCTTGTGTATGCACACGAGCGTCGTATAGGATATATAGAGAGAGAGAGACAGAGAGAGAGTGTGTGTGTGGTAAGGTGAGAGCCAAACAGCACGGTGAGAGAGAGAGAGAGAGAGAGAGAGAGTAAGAGAGTAAGAGAGAGCATTGCTTCGACGCGGAGAAAGACAAAGAGAGTATATAGAGATCGGAGAACAGATATATATATATGCAGAGGCAGACGTTCGAGCGACTACGTATATATGTATATATATAGTATGTACAGTCTGGTAAAGTGAAGGGAAGGGCAAGGGATGAATGGTAGCAGTGATGGTAGTTTTTTTGTGGTAAGACAGCGAGAAAGAGTGAAAGAGAGTGAGAAAAAGACAGCGAGATATGGAAGTAGAGGCAGAAAGTGAGAAAGAGTTTATCTCCGGTACCTATTAGAGGGACAGCGTCCGAGGTCGTCGGCATGCTTTCGGCCACGAGGTTCAGGAATACCGTCAGCGACAGCAGGATGGTCACCCCTGCGGATAGAGAGATCAACACATACAAGTCTCCTTCCGACTATATACGTATATCACGTAGCTTTTTTTTGCGAGTAGTGCTTTATATTATACTCTTGCTGTTGTTGTTGTTGTTGTTGTTGTTGTTGCTGTTACTGTTGTTCTTGTTGTTGCTGTAGCTTTTTTCGTTGCCTTAGCTATTATATATACATATTTTTTTTTTCTCGTGTTTTTCGCGCGTGTACTGTGCATTATTGGGTGTACTTCGTATATTTAACTTTATCAAGAACCAATCTTTTTTTTTACACGAGCAACTTTCGTATAATTATATCTCCGCGTACCAACAACAGTACACGCAACAATCTGCAGTACGAAAATAGCTTTACTATATACTATTTTCTTATTTCTGTGCGCGTATTTCTGTGAATGTAATAAAGAACTGTGTGTATGTAGTGTGCAATGTAAAAAAATATCTATGTATACCACGAAGAGCGGCGCTTATAAAGGTTCAAGTGTATACTGCTGTCGTGTCGCGAGAGAAGACCTCGAGACTATGTAGACCTTACCCGTGACTGTGTCACTCACTTTATTATGCATTATTCGGTTTAGCTAACGTATATAAAAAAAAAGTTAACGTCCCAGCGTGTATTAACCTTCTATAATACCTACGTACAATTGCTCGTCCAACTGTATACAGGAAGAGCTAAAACGATCAAACAGACAGACAGAGAGAGAGAGAGAGAGAGAGAGAGAAACCGGGACTCGCGCCACTTTAATCGCAGCCTCGCAATTTCGTTAGCACGCTAGGTACAATATTCTCTTTGCTAGTGGGGAGGTAAAAAACAGCCGTCGGGTAATTTTCCGTCGCGGTTGCATTTTTATTGTGTTTCCTGTCTCTCTCTCTCACTCTCACTCGTCGCTGACGACGACAACACCGCCGTTTGCTATTTGTATCCCTGCTTACAGAGGAATTCGAAATTTGTTTGCGCGTGAAAGAGCACGCGTATATACTACTCACTCTCTGTTTATCCGGAGCTGTGTTACTCGAGCTCACTGCACTTTTTCGATTCGCGACTATGTCGATGTATCGCGTGTTAATTACGTTGAAACGAGACGCCAGGCGAATGAATCTATCAACGAGTTGTTTTCCAACCAGGATTTGTGACATTTCCTCTATACATTTTTTACTTCCCCTCCATAATCTAATGGTTACCTACGGTTCCTATACGTTTGCTATAGCTCGCATTGTTTACTCGTTCAACTATACTACCCACATCCATACATACCCAATTAATCTAGCAACCACCGTTCATTCATCTGCTGAAGAAAAGAAAGAAACCTGTATATATATACGCGCTCTTAACCCTTTGCGGCGCACATTTTTTATGAAAGAATTACCATTTTCTTGCCCTTTTTGTTTATTATAAAAAAATGTCAAAACAAAAGTATAATTTTGTAGTGGTATATGT
>JAYJLV010000001.1:2486501-2501041 GCA_036873485.1 Torymus texanus | reverse complement strand
TGTGTGTGTGTGTGTGTGTGTGTGTGTGTGTGTGTGTGTGTGTGTGTGTGTGTGTGTGTGTGTGTTTGTGTATATATTCGTGTGAAGTTCGTCGAGCAATTGTCGAGGACGAAACGTGTTCCTGTAGTGACGCACTCAGCGTTTCTCTCTGCAGTACCAAGTGTGGAATCAGAGAGAATTTGTGTGTGTATACGTGTGCTTTTAATCACACACACAGACATACACATTCACGCGTTGGTTTCCTTCCCGCCGAGAGAGTCCAAATTCAAATCACGTTCAGTGTTTTTTCTTTCTTTTCTTTTTTTTGCTTTTTTTTTCTGTGCTTCCAAGGCGTCGTCGTCGTCGAGGAGGGTAATGTCCACCACTACGGGGCTTTCACTCGCGATTCCGAACGACTTTGTTGCGGTGCTGGAAAATCTTGTACTTTAACGGTAAAAACATTCTTTTTAAAATGTATATAAAACGTTAGAATTCGTTGAAAAGACTTAAAACACAAATAAATAACTATGTCGATAACATCGTATTGATGTATATATATAGAAAGAAATAGGAGTCTTCCATCGTGAGATTTTCCAGCGGCAAAGCGCAAAATCGAGAGCTTCCGCTTATCGGGGTGACTCTCTTTCTCGCCGCCTTCGCAAAACACAGCCGAGACGGAAACGCGAGTGCTTGCCACTCGCTCCTCGACGCTCTTCTCACTGTTTATATCGCCTTTCGTGGATGTTTGCTTCACATATATATATATTTTTTTTTTCTATATGTTTCTTTTGTTTGTTTTTCTTTTTTTTTTTGTTTTCGTGCTTTTACTGGATTTTACAGGTTGAGTGCACTTATTGTTTTTTTTTTTCATTCTTTAATGTTTGTTAATGTTGACTTTTTTTGGTTAGATGTTTCCTTTAGTTATCAATTGATAGTTTATTTCGTTTCTGTTAGTTTTTTGGCAGGATAATAATAGTACAAAACATATCTACGGAGACAGAAAAGATATAGATATAAATAGAAAGGCCTGCCTTCTTGCTTTATCTTTCACTGAAAGGGGGGCCGGGTTGTCTACTGGTTATATAATATACTTTTACAGGAGAGATACAGGTGTGAGTGAATGGGGCTGGGGTGCATATATAACTACGAAAAAATTTGATATACAGTTGTGAGAGTGACGCGACAGAGACAGTTTTTTTCTTTTCGTTTCTTTTTTTTCTTTTTCTTTATATGTGTCGTGGTTGCTTATATGTGCTATATAATGCCGGGCGTCGGCGACTAAAGTCGCGCGCCTTGCGACTGCGAATACTCGAGTGCAATTGCCTCAAAAAGTTTTCATTGGAATTCCAAATAACGTGTGTGTATATATGTATATAATAGATAAAAAAGTTCATGAGGCATTTGCGCTTGAGTCGCGTCGCTCGTTTCACTACGCTATTTTTTACTCGTGCAGAGTGAGTGTGGCTGTTTGTTTGTACAGATCGGTGGAGGTGAGTCTCTCGTGCACGATGGATGTATGAGAAGAAAAATAAGATGATAAAGAAGAAGAAAGGCGAGGTCAGACACGTATGTGTATGTGTGAAGAAATAGGTATTAATATATGCTGTGTTCAGTGCTTTGTGTTATTTGTGCGTGTATTAGATGCGACTTAGAGAGAGACGCAAATCATTCATGCGGTTTCTCCAGATCACAAGGGTTATAGTGAGACAGAGTGAAGAGGGAGATGAAAATTCGTACGTTCGTGACTTTCTGCTTATTTTAACGTATTTTATTTATAATGTAGCCAAGCTATATATTTCTAATAAAAGTCACGAACATACGTAATGATAATACGATGATAAAAATGATGGCAGAGTATAACTGAAGAAAGTCAACAGGCGATCAGGGAAACGCAGGTCGCTCAGCTGATTCTAGTTATATGTGAGTATACATATGTGTTATTAGTGAGTATACATACCAGAGCTGGAGTTGGACAAAAAGAAAAAAGTACGAGGAAAGAGAGAGTCAGAAGTGACGACATATATATGACGATGATGATGATGATGATGATGACGATGAAATATATATGATGTGAGATATGTAGACACGCATATATATTGTAACGAGTATACACGCGCGTAATAGATATATATATATATCTCGTCCGGTAACGCGGTATACAATATATATTTTATAATATAATATATAATGTAGGTATATATAGTATAATCCTTTCTTATATATTTCGTTTTTTTTTTGTAAATATGTATATAGATATAGATAATATAAGAGAGAAGAAAGTAATAATAAGGTATAATTAGGTAGAAAGAAAGATATAGAGAAATAGAAAATTTATCATATGATATATAAATATATAAATATGTATATATATGTATATAATATATATTAATATATATAAAAGCAGCGCATGCGCATGTCGGCGACGAGTGTACATTACCTAAGGTGAGCTTCTCGCCGGAATCGGGCGGCAGGGTGAAGCCTAGTAGAGCCATGCTCGAGATGAGGACGCAGGGCACGATGAGGTTAAAGAAGTAGTAGAGAGTCCTGCGTCGTATTTGTATCGTGAACGTAACGTCGACGTAAGGCTCCGGGCAGCATTGGTATACGATCGTGTTCTTCTTGCCGGGCATGCCTGCAATATTTAGTCAGCCGTGCATGAAATCTCATTGCTTTATTGTCACTAGAGTTACTTTCAGCGACATATTCTTTATTCTTTTTTTTATTCTTTTACCTTATTCAAGGTTTTAGATTTAGTTATAGCGGTATATATTTTATATTTGGTATATTTTATAGGGTAAATGTCGCTACTGTTGCGGCATATATATATTGATATATATATAACACGCACAGTGCTCTCGATTTATTAGTCGTGCGTTATTATTGCCGATGGGCAAGTTAGTTATAGCTTGGTATTTTAGTATAATACATATATATATATATACGATGCCATGGCGCACGCATCACACTCGCAGACATACATTGATGGGATGTTTTTGTGAGATTGGGAATTTATAATTTATAGGAGAAATCATAATAATAGAGTAATTTAATGCTGAAGCAATGGTTGATGAGTAATTTCACGTGATATTAATATCTCGAGTGTGGCGTTGCTATTGAGTGAAAGATTTTTAATTGTAAAACGTCAAGATTCCTGAATAGTAGTACAATTGATTTGCTCATTGAGCGTTCGCGTTTCCATTGATGATATATATCCATCATACATAATTAATTTCACGTGATATTACGTATATATCCATTAGCAAATGTAATTAACATAATTATGACAGTGACGATAGGGCCAAATAAAATAAGTCTATCAAAGCATAAACTATAACGTGGCAATTCTAGAAAGTATAGAAAATGAATTTCCCATTTTATCGTGAGCACACGTCACGTGATGAACCGTACTGTATTGTATCTAAAATGACCATTGAAAAAAAAAAAAATCACATCTTACATAGACTGGCGATGCAAAATTCAATCAGTCCAGCAAGCAATAGCAGCAACAGCCTAAGATGCTATGACGACGAGAAGAAGAAATTTCATTAATGCCTTCTTCTTCTCCTCCACCTCCGACAAGCTAGAGAGAGAGAGAGAGAGATGCCATCGAAGCATTCGCTTTTATTACGCGCGTTATCGTCTAATTACCTTCCGCACGCGAGAACCGTATTGCCATTGGTTTACCGTACCAATAAAAGCCTGTGCAGAGAGACAGAGAAGGCAAAAGAGCGAGAGAGAAAGCAAGTGAACAAAAAGAAGAAGAGGATAATGTGCGAGTACGGCTCGATATATATAGGAACATGTGGCGGCTGATACAGCGCGCTTTGGATTTTCTACCGGTAGATAAGGGATGCGAGCGGTTTTTAATGATCTTTTGATTATATTCTTGGTTGCGATGCGTTCGTCGATGGAGAATGACGTTAATTGCACGTGATTTTTTTTTCTATAGATATGTACATACCGGAGGTATTTAAGATCGGCGGTTAGTGTGAATTTGAAAAAAAAAATATATTCTAGGGGGAAATGAAAAAATCGATAGATTGGAAAACAATTTGCGCTCTTTTTCACTAAAGAATATATATATAGAGATAACAAATTTACAAGCCGATTGAAAATTTTATTAACGCTCGGTACTGCTCGAAATAGCTGTGCTTTGGACTGACACATCTGGTATGCGTATAACTTTCGTGCGAAAAGCGTTCCATTTACGAGATGCGCTACATATACGATAAAATAGATAAAATAATGTGCGGATAATAAAGCGGTTCAGAAGTTTAGACAATATAAATTCGACGTACGTATACATTGTTAATTATCTTTTCGGTTGCGGAAACGTAGCTTCATCGATAAAAAGGGAATATTTTTTCCTTTCTTTTCTATTAGGCTGACAAAAAGGATCGAGCAACATAAAACATATATTGTCAGTGACAAATAAACGATGCGAAATAAGCTTTTTGCTATGCTGGTCTGTCATTGACATTGATTACTGTGATTTTTACTAAAAGAACTATAAAAACCTTATAAAGTTTCTTTAAAGATAGCAATGATAAACTTTATAAAAATGTTACTTCCTATTAGATGCTATTGAAAAACTGCGCCTTTGGCAGAACTTACTAGTACAACTAAGAAACTGCTATGAAAATTCTTCATGAAAAATTGCTAAAGTAATAATAATGTGTCAATTTAAGTACGTATACTTAAAGTCAACGACTTTTTGAACATGTATAGAACAAGGAGCGCAGCAGCGCTTCTAAGTCAAGTATAGAAGAAGCCTAAATAGTTGATATATTCGTTGCAATGAGATACTTTATAGTGGCTTTGACACTAAGATGATGAATTGTTAAAGAAAAACTAAGTGAAAGGAAAATGTAGGACAAAAGCAGGATACACATTTTGCAAACTTTGAGCCGGCACATTGACAGACGCACACACGCTAAATTCGCGTGTCACACAACTAAACACTGGCCAACTTCGAGAGTCTAATAAATCTCGTAGCATCATTATGGACAACACTCACAATATATAGTAATAATAATAATAATAATAAACAGTAAATCCATTGTGTAAAATAAACATCGTATAACAATATAATAATAATAATAATAATAATAATAATAAATATTCAATATGTGTAATATGTAAATATATATAGATATATATTTATCTGGCATCATTTTTAAACATCAGACTTACCGAGGAGATACCATTCGCCGTTCATGATGAAATCGGACAGATCGCCGCCCTCCGCTGAGTTGAGTACCAGATCGAGCTATGCGTCGTCGGGTGTGAGAGAGAGAGAGAAAGTAAATATCCATTAAAGAGCGAGCTATTCCTTTAAGACACGCGGGTTTACACATACATACTTTCCCCGCTAATAATAATAATGATAATAATAATAATAATAAATGATCACACAATTCATCATTCACTCGACCATACATCCCCGTAAGATATTGTACATAGATTATCTTACACAAGTGTTTCAATTTTTTTTTTCATTTTTTTCATATATATATATATAGAGAGAGAGAGAGAGAGAGAGAGAAAGAGAGATAAAGAGAGAGGCAGAGATGAAGAAAGAAAGAGAGAGAGAGCGAGAGATGGGGATATAGATAGTTCATATACATATATGTACAGAGAAATATATATTCACTGGCTGATCATGCATCGTGCAATATGATATATATATAGTTAGTTCTACGTTTCACACTCACAAAATTCAGGGTGGAATATGCGTCCTATAGGTATGTATATATAGACATATATATACGTGCCATGACATTCATCTATAGCTGCACTCTCACCTACGCACTACGCACGCGTGTGAGAATTGGCGCGCATATGTGTGTATATCTATGTATCTATGTACGTTTACATATAATATATATGCGTGTATGTATGTATGTATCTGTGTACAAACTTGCAACCACATTGAAGACACCGCGACGACAACGCGAACGTGTTATACAGTATCCCGAGCTTGCAATAGTACTGAAAACCGCGAAGGTCCAATCGCGGCTCGTGGCTGAATGCTACGAATACCACGATATACTGGTATATACGAGTTACCAAATCGATATAATTGCATTCACGACGTTTGCGTTTAGATACCGAGATTTGATTTTTCTCATTCCGTACCGGTGAGTATAGAATTTCAGGGACAACCAGTAGATTCTAGAATTTATTATATAACGAGCTTTTATGTACATATTATGTACGTTGAATGATTTTTAAACCGTGTATTATATAAAAGCAAGTGCAGCGATATATATATATAGTAGTGAACGCGAACGCGAGCAAATATAATTATAACCAGCGAGTACACGCAGCGAGAGCATATTTTGCTGCTGAATTATTCTGCGTGCGGGTGTACGTTATTAGATTACGCAGCTTTCGCACGATCAATATGCATGATATGCCGTGATTCGATAGCCCCTCCTCTTACACAACCCCCCCCCCCTTCGTTGCTTTTACTTCGGTCAAAGTACTTTGCAATTAGAAATGCAAATGCCCTTTTATTACGAGTACCATGTAGCGGTTGGTGCACACGCGCTCGCGTGAAGTATACACACGGTTATTATCTCATTTTCATTAGAGCTTTGTAGGTATATTGAGATTGACGAAAGAGAAAACAAAAATGCACGTCAAACGATCTCTGGTATCAGTCAGTTACATATTATACAAGTTACTTGTTACCGACACGTTGTATATACCAGTAAAAGTAAACTATTACAATGGATAACGTAGAATATATCTGTATATATGTATATATTTATGTATGTATGTGTACGCAAATCGGCTAGAAGCTGAAGCAAGGCGCAAACAGTATATCGCTGCTGGTATAGCTCTTGAATATGTCAGTGTCTATGTGTGTGGTATATGTGTATGAGAGATAGAGAGAGAGAGAAAATGGTGCATGCAGTCGCACCCGCGCGCAACTTGTCGTTTATTTCGTCGATTTCGTCGCTTTCTATATATACATATAATACATATCACATATATGTATATATACAATTTTAGCGACCAAATCGACTTGGCGTATAAAACACATTCCTTGGCTCTACGAGTCACGTATACACATCTCATCTGTACAATAAAGCACAACTCGGACGGGGAGTTAAAGGGTTTTGTATATATATATATATCTAAATATATATATATATATATATATATATTATGTAATATATGTACATGCGAGACGCGTCTCGTATACCGCGATAATAATAATATATATATAATATTGATGGGGTAACCCTTGTATTTAGAACGTTTTCTTCGTCTTTTGTTTTGACATATATATATATGTGATTCGTGTGCTTTGTCGGATTTTATTAAATATATAGGCATCATCTCGTTGAGTTTGTTTTTATGATATTTTTTTTCTTTTAAATTTATATCATTTGGTCGCTGCTTATTAACATTGAGTTGCGCCATCGCGAGGTTATATATATATATAGATAAAGTTGTGATGTGATAGGAGTAAAAAATAGGCATCGCGGTTAATATGTTTAAGTGAGACAATGTCTTTTTCTTTTCTGCGCCATTGAGAACATAATAATTTTATCAGACGCGCGGTTTTAGCAAAAGCAGGATAAGGATAAGGATAAGGATCTAGCAAATCTTGAATTTTGGCAAATTTATAAAAAAAAAAATGTTATCACATTGTATACTCATCATAATCATCATAACCATCCTGCTTTTGCTCGTTACGCTCGCGTGCAAGCAAATATCAACACACACTGCGCGCACATATATCAGTGAAACATTGAGAAAAGGAGAGCTTGGGGGGTTGGGGGGGTGTAGTTATACACAAAACACATATGTATATATATATACGCACGCACACACACGCGTGCGCGCACGCAGCCATACAAACAAACATACACACAACAGATCTATATAGACACTCACGCATACGGTGTGACACTAAAGTCGCGCAGTCATACGAAAAATATTACACATAAAATAACACATATATGCGCGCACGCTTCGATCCCTCTTCCTTTCGCACACGAGACATATAATATTATTATACGATACGGGAGGTGTTCTCTATTTCTTTTTTTTTCTTTTTTCTTTTTTTTTGTTCAGCTTTCCTTTCTCTCCTATATATATATAGCGAGTGTGTACGTGTTTCACGCGTATATATTATTTAGAGGCATGTTCACGTCTATATAAAAAAAAGAAGAAAAAAAAATAATACCGCGTACGCGTTATTATGATAACGTGTTTCTTTCTTTTTTGTTTCTTTTCGCTTTTTTTTTTATATTTTGGTGTCGCGTTACGAAAAAGCAAGAAAGTGTTTTTCATAGGTGTGCGTGAGAGAGAAATATATATATATATAATATGCGTGTGTCGTCTTTTTTGCGTTTTCTCTGGGTGTACGGAAGAGGGCCGTTTGTCTGCCAGCGAGCCGTTGTGCTATACATATATATGGGTTTACAGCGATAACGTTTAGTTATATATAGGCAAAAATATAACAGAATGATAATATCAAAATAATGATAATCAAAAGTATAAGTTTAAACAACAGAATGAACATAAAAGTCCAAATAATGTAATATATAATAAGACCGAGCAACGAAGAAAAAAAATAATAAATAAATAAATAAATAAAGGAAAATGATAATAAACAGAAAAAATTTGTCAACGTTAAGCAACAACAACAATAACAACAACAACACCGGCGAGATTGCACGTCCGCATTGGCTATAATCTTGAAGTCGCGCTTTTTTTTTTTTTGTCAATCTTTGATGAGTATATAGAAAAGAGAGACTCTCTGTCATTGAATTTGTTTCGTCGTTTTCTATATCAAGTATATATATATATAGATAGTGAAAAGTAGACTTCTTTTTTCAATGTCACGTGTCGATTGCGAAAGGAATTCAAGGCCGGTGATTTTATATATTCTGAGCGAGCAACGTTTAAACGAATAGGAATCTAAATGCCATGCAGTTGGTAAATGGGATGGAAGTAAAGGGGGAGGGAAGGATAGGAAAAGCCAGTTTTTTTTTTAATACTCTGGGGAAAAGAAACTCCATCAACAGAGAATATACGTTCTATATGTATTGCAATAAGAACGGAAATATACGTTGAGATCAGAATAATAATAATAATAATAGGGTGAATGGCCAAGAGGAAGAGAGGTTGATACATTTAAGTGGAAAAAAGGGTTATATTGCTGTTCTCATAGGATCATATAATAATATAACACGGTCAAAACATCGATTATATAATATATATAATATATATAGAGAGAATAAAAACAGTGGATGTAAACACAGAACACATACAGAGGTGAAAAGCTAAAAGGGTGCGACATCGAAGATCATAAAAAATGCGGACGGTTGATCTAGCCAAGATCTCTATATATTATGTATCATCAATAATAATAAATAATTGAGCTATTTTATTTCAATAAAAAAAAACCAGGACTTGTAAATATATATATATCTATACATAGTATTTGATAATATAAATCGACACAGACATATAATAATTAATAATGTATATATATATATATATAATGAACGGTCAAAGAAATATATATATATAGATTTTTTTTTATCCATCGAACGTGGTCTTACATGAATGCCCCAGCTCAGACGCACTGCAGATATACTATTTCGAATGAGTTTGTATATGTGTGTGTACGTACCATTATACATTGGTCGACACCACGTATTTTTTTTTTCATTCTTTTTTTCTTATATATTGTTTCGTACTCGACGACAGTATATAATTAACGGTGCGTTGAGGGGCATGCAAGTAAGAGCGCATCCGACTATACGAGTAATTTAAACGTTGTGCGCCTGCCCCGCGTACACTCACGCGGCTAATGCCGCGAGTTATCTAATATATAATAATAATAATAATCATCATTATCATTGCAAGCAGTATATGAATATAGAATTCAATCAGGCTACATCTGATCAACTAATGTTACAACTAGTTTCGGTTAACTATTCTGGCAACGCGTGCGTTGATATCCCTTCGTTGTTATCCATTAAAAAACAAATAAATGAGATTCATCCGGACGTACGAAGACTTTAGTAGACGCTCGCGTGCCACGACAGGATGAGTGGATCTTATACCCTCGAAAAAACCGACCGATTTTCTATAAGTGCATGATTAAAATATTATGTACATGGTATATATTGTAATGAATATAATGTATACAGTACCGCTCAAAAATTTAGGAACGGTGAAGTAATTTTATAGCTAGATAAGAAGTATAATATCTCTGCATGGAGTGACCGTAGAAAATTTTTCGACGTTGCATTTTAAAGGTCTTTCCAAGAGCTTCAAAACTGTGTGTTTAAAAATTTTTTAACATTTTTTATCTTTTTTGAAAAATTATTTGAAAAATTAAAAAATTTTGATTTTTTTAAAATTGCTTTATTACTAGTTATTTTTAAAAGAAAAGTAAAATAATAATTTTCCTACACAGATTTCGAAAGTACTCGGAAAAACCTTTAATTTTATCTTTTCGATAATTTTCGGCGATGTTTTTTTCGGGATGGAACGCTTGCTTAAAGTGACTCGTGAGCGATCAAACGACGAAAGTGTATCAAAAACATTAAAATTTCTTAAGCGAGATCTTATTACTACACTAACTTTACACTAACTTTAAGCAAGCGTTCCTACCCGAAAAAAAATCGCAGAAAATTATCTAAAAGATAAAATTAAAGGCTTTTCTGAGTACTTTCGAAATCTGTGTAGAAAAAATATTTTTTGGCATTTCCTTAAAAAATGACTAGTAATAAAGCAATTTTATAAAAATCAAAATTTTTAATTTTTTAAATGAATTTTTCAAAAAGATAAAAAATTGTTAAAAAATTTTTAAATACACTGTTTTGAAGCTCTTGAGAAAACCTTTAAAACGCGATGTCGCAAAATTTTCTACGATCGCTCCTTGCCGAGATATCACACTTTTTATCTAGCTATAAAATTACTTGACGGTTCCTAAACTTTTGAGTGGTACTGTATATGCTCAAAAAGTTTACCATACGTATTATAATTATGTACGAATTACCAAACAAAAAAGAGAGTAAAGAAAAAATATCTTAAGCTGTGCAATTCTTATATAGTATATGCTACGAGCGAAATGCAAGCGTATATAGTATAATATAGGATATATATAGTCGGTATCTCGCGAACAAAACGAAAGACAAAATTCAGTTGGATAGAAGAAGGATCACCACGCGGATAGATATTATATATAGTATTCGCCGAATCTAACCCCCGCAGACGAAAAAAACCGAAGACCACTAAATATATATATATTCCCCCCTTTCCTTCTAAAGAAATAGAACGAGAAGACTGCTCAGGTGTGTGTATATATATATAATACCGTGGAATTGACCGGACAAAAAGAAAGAAGAGCTCAAGCGGCGCGAGGTAGCACGGCACGCCCACGCAACAGGTGAACTCTACTCTGGTTCACGTCAACCCCTTACTTGTCTCACCGAGTATACGTATAATAATAGTAGTAGTAGTGGTCTATAGTGAAATCAATAAGAATCCACGGCGAAATCGGTTGTTGTTATTATTATTATTCTATGTTTATCGAAAACAAAAGAAGGTATAATACCGTTCGCGATGTAATATACGTACGTTAAGTTAAGATATATCCCATGAACGTGCAATAAGAGCTATATAATATATAGTAATAATAATGTCTACAGCGTTAATAGTATAATGAATCGATGTAATACAATATATAGTCAGAGAATAAAACTCAAGCATGCATAATATATCTGACTTCTACGTATAATAATAATATAAAAAAAATGAAGAAAAAAAGTATATAGATATATAACGAAGACAACGCCGACTAACCCGCGAATCCACTCATCACGCATATATGTTATACCTATCGAGACATCGGTCTTAACGTCATCTACCCTCGTACGGCCGTTGATCTCTTTTACCCCAATTATATATTTATCATTACAAGAGTGCGCATACACCATGCACTCGCACTTTTCTCTTTTTCTTTTTTTTTTATTCCGGATTAATCAAGCGCTATCTCGCGGAGTGTAGGCGAGGCAGACACGAGCTTAGCCTGACTAAGCTTAGCTCAGCGAGTACTCATTCTCTTTCACCTCCGCTTCCGCCTTTATTTTTACCATTTGATTGTATAACGCGTAATCATTCATTCGTCGTGTGGTACGTCATCTTATGTAGGTACGTGTGAGTATATATAAATGTAAGTAATATATATATACGTACACTGGTACATGACGATGAAGAAACCACGCGAACGAGTGAATAATGTTGACGCGGTCGCGGTACCGATTATGTTGCGCGCATCGGTGCCGGCCTTGTTCGAGTGTGGTTAGGTGGGCGTACGGAACAAGTGAGGGTGGAATAAATTTGATGGTGTACTTAAACAGTAACTTTTTCTTACTTGACAAAAGCCGATAGGTTTAGAAAATTAATTTTCTTCGTTAAAAATTTTTAAATAAAACATATAACAGTGAAAAAAATTGATGGTACCTTAATTTTTACACCTTCGTCATACTAACCGAAGGTCATATATTAATTACGTGAAAATCTCAACTCCATACAAAACTCTATACATATATACGCATAAAATCCAATTCACCCGAACGTTCCGTTCGCTTTCCATTCACCTCCCCGATCTAAACACCCAACGACCAATTCGCAGCAACTTTTCATATAACGAACGAAAAAAGAACCATACACACTTTAACAATCTCAGTATGTATGTATACGGCGCGCCACGTGTAGCCATAGTTTTCAGCCCGTCAACAGCGGAGCTCAAATCACAGCTCTGCCCCTGACGATGCGCGAACAACGACAGCTAACCACGCGACGTGTATACATCCTCGTGCATGATATATACGATTTTTTAGATCGTATACACACGCACGGATGTCGCGGTAAGTATATATATATAAAAATATATATATACGTAATAATATATATACGGTACGAGACGGAACGAGCCAGCGAGCGCGTCAGCTCTGCCGCGCGGCACATAAGTATTAAAGAGAGAGAGAGAGATAGAGAGAAAGCGTGAAGCGATAGATATATAAAGAAAGAGAGATAGACTGAGAGAATTAAGTATATGTAAAGGATGAGCATATAGATAAGATAGTATAATAGAGAGAGAGAGAAGTGAAGAACGAAGAAGAAAAAAGCAACAGTAGTATAGTAGCAGCAGAGGCGGCGGTAGCGGCGGTTAAAGCTGGCAGGCTCGGCTCATGGCGGAAGCTACGGAAAATGGGGACTCGCCCGTGGCTGGCATGGAAGCGTCGCTCAGCTATCGACTCCGCGTAGGATTAGTAAGCGACTGTGTAGCTTTAATAAGGGGGTTAGGTGGGTAGGTAGGTTTAAGTGTGTATATTCTTTTTTCTCTCTCCAGGTGCTGAATTATATATGAACGCGACGGTAAGATTTTTTTGTTTGTTGTTCGCGCTGTGCGACGTCAAAATGACAGCTTCGTGGGGTTATTTTTTGGTTTTCACAGGGTATATATATATATATAGTATATATATATGATCGAGAGGACGTAATATTTTCGCGGACAATATTATTAGTATATAAAAGCAATCGCATTCTATTGTAGCACGCTAGTCATATAGCCAGTACGAAGCTGTAGCGTATAGTTTTTCTTATATTTTTTTAACTATATGTATGGCATAGTTAAAAATGTATTATTTATAATATATTATGTAGCAGACGTTATTATAGAAGCTATTTTATTTTGTGTAAAAGCGTAGATAAAATTGTAATTATTATTATTTAATGCTGAATTAAATGTATATAGTTGAAAATAGGCGAGTGTGTATTATATAGATTTTGAAATATATATATAGTATATGTGTATTTGTATATATTCTATAATATAAATTCATTACATTCTCTCATACCTGTTAAACCCAATGAAGTTGTTCTTTTGACCTGACGCTGTGATACGCCAAGTTGCTCAAGCCACAATTTTATTCACCTTGCGTTTTGTCATTTATTTTTTTTAAATACCTATATATATATATATATATATATATCTATGATATGATGTAATGCGATATATTGCAAAAAAAAATCTCATGCAGAGTCAACGTTCTATCGACAATACTGTGATAGAACGTTGTACTAACGTTGTACGTATACAAGTATATCGTTATACGATCATCGTTAAAAAAAATACGAACGATTGAAATTTCGCAGCAGCGCAATATTATTGCTTAATATATAGATATATATATATATATATATTAATAATCGGTGAGCGATATAAAGCAGTTGAATAATGGAAGAGTATTTTATATATATGTAGGTATAAACATCGTGAATGCGTGAAGCAACGTTGGTCGAGTATTACACGCCAGCGCACAGTTAAATATAGAGACATTTTGCAGCAATGATTGGCAAAAAAGCGATGTTATTCCCATCCCATGTACCCTTTTCTTCGTTGACGTCCAAATTTTCTTTTCTTTTTTATCAAGTATTTGAAAAAATAAAACAAAAGATAATGAACAAACAACAGCATGAAGCGCGACAGAGCTCAAGCTGAAAATCTAGCCGCGCGT
>JAYJLV010000001.1:2459362-2476469 GCA_036873485.1 Torymus texanus | reverse complement strand
CCATTTAATGTGCTATACAAAAAGTATCACATTTCTGTGTTAAAAAATCATGAAAATTGAACATTTATGAAAAAGTTCATAATTTTTAAATTTCAATTAAATTTCACTTTTGAACGATTGAATATTTTGCTCTAAAACTTTAAGGATATGTTCTGGGGCTAATTTGGAATATGTAAAAAAATTTTGACCAATTTTGAAATTTTCACCTTCAACAGTTGACGTGAAATGACACATAAGTATAATATTGGAAGTTTTGCCACTTTTATGTAAAAAGTGCTTCTGTTCATCTTCATATTGTAATCATACTCATTTGCGTTGATTTTGATACCGTATAGTCGTTAAGACGAACAGAAACTGTTTTATGTTTAATTATTAACCATACTTATTCAATAAATTAATATAATATGAATTTTAGGATATATATTTTGTTCATGGACAGTATTCTCATTTATGCCACTTATACCTCATGTATTAGACATTGTTTTACCCTTGAAAAATGGAACACGTTCTTCATGGATACATTTTTATGTGGATTATGTATTTTTTGAACTTCCTAATCAGAATTATTATATGAATATTTATGTTGCTATTCTATACGGTGTCTTTGCTGTAGTAATTTGTAGTACTGATATACTCTTTATAATGGCAATAAAATATACGTGTGGATTATTTGCTATTACAAGGTAAAATCATGATTCCTATTAAAAAAGTTGCACATTAGAAATCACATAAAATCATATTTGCTGTTTCACAATAAGTCATGTAAGATTTTTCCAAACTTAATAATAACAATATAATGATTTATTGACTTTATAGTAAGCGAATATTAAATACTACGAAAATCGTAAACAACGTGACAGTCTCAACATCTGTCCCAACTGTAACTAAAGAATGTTTAGCAGAAGCAGTAGATTTACATAATGAATGTATAAGGTTTGAAAAGAAATATGAGCTTAACTCGAATATTTGTGGATAAGTTTATTTATATAATTTCTTTTATATAGGTGTTGTGATACAATAGAAAATGTGTTTAGCACATTTCATTTAATAATCCAAACTCTGGCTATTATTGGATTTAGCTGTGGTCTGATTTTGGTGAGTATCTATTTATTTTAAATGTATATTTCAACTAATAACTGCAAATGAATAGTTAATGCATAATACTGAAATAAAAGAAAATTAAAGATCCATACACCTATAATTTTGATAATTTTCGGACAAATAGAAAGGCAACCACAAAGCCAAGCTTAAAATCTCTATTTTTGACAGTAATCTCACAAATTTAATAAATTTTTTTAATTTTTTAAAAAATATTAAGAGAGAAGGAATATTTTAACTCTTAAATTTTAAGTTGCATATTTAAAACAGCAGTGCGAATAAAAATACTTAGAAGTATTATTGTTTTAGGTATTTCAGTTTTACAATTATGATGCATTTTATGTTACACGGGGAATAATTCTTTATTTCGGAACCATGATTTATTTATTACTTTCGAATGGATTTGGTCAACTAATACTAGATAGCAGTGAAAAAGTATTTGATTCTGCGTGAGTATTTCGAGTATAACACACAGGAACGCGGTCTTATTATTCTATACATGTGTAACTCATTCTTTTATGATCGAAGCACATTTACACTTCTTCATGATGTTATGGAGATTTTATATTTGTTTGATTATAGAAATAGTACAAGAGTAAACTTGAGATTTCTACTTTCGTAAAATTGTAATTTTTTTATTTATGTTGAAAAGGGAAATTCAATGTAAAGAATGATGTGATAAAAAATATTACGTTGTTTCTACTGCACGTTAAATAAAATTACAAAAGTTAAAATTTATTTTAGTACTTATAGTTTCGTTTGAAACGTTGAAGGAGTGATACCATTACGAAATTTTAGATTATTGAACAAATTAATCACAATAAAAGATGGTGTTTATTTATATTTACTGTTAAGTAAATAATTATGAGTTTAATTGTGTACTTATATCTTCATTACTAGATATTCTCTTTTAATCTGAAAAAATAATTATTATCATCAAAATTAAAATTTATTTAATATTAGTTATTCTAGTAATTGGTACTACGCTCCTGTCAGCATTCGAAAATCATTGATTATTCTTATGTCACAATCATTGCGCCCTTATCATATAACAGCAGGAAAATTTCTAATTTTATCATTCAAAAGTTTTGGACTGGTAAGATTGTAAATATAAGATCTTATTTTATTTATTTCTAATCGTGGATTAATCTTTTCAGGTATTGAAAACTTCCGTGTCATTCTTCACAGTCTTTTACTCATTGATGTAGTACTATTTTGTTTAAAAGTAATAGTAATTTATAATGCAATCGGTTATAATTTGTAAATTAGTGTTTTATTCGTAATAGTATTATATTTTCCTTAAAATATAAATACATTTAAAATAAATTGTTTTTGTGTAAAATATTGAAAAGAGCGCTGGCAACAAAGAACACCTGTAATTTTTAGTTATCATTTCGAATATATGAAACATCAAATTAAAAAAATATCTTAAAAATTTTTAGATGAGAAGTTGAAATTGATATTAGACCGACTTCATTTTAGGTCAGATAGATAGGGTAGAATCAGTACGTCAGCATTTGTCTTATTTATTTTATTTTATTTATTTATTAAATGGGCTATTATCCTTTTGCAAAAGGTAAAAAAGAATTACAACTAATACAAGTAAAAACTAAAGAGTTCAGTCTAAACTTGAATAAATTAATGGAATTCAATTTTAGGTTTTTATCGGGAAAAGATAAGTTAATTGTAGAAATCGGTATGTAGTCGATAGCGACAAATATGGTTATGCAGATTCTTTGTTTCTCCTCACTCTTTTCAGCTATGTGGTTTAGATGTTTAAAATTCTGACATTATCACGTCATGAAAATCTACAAGCCAAAGCACTGTGTCAGTGAAAGCAGCAAGTTTTTCAAGCGCAGTTCGGGCCCGCGTGGTCGATTATTTTGGCCTGTGCGAGTGCGCGATCCATTTGAAGAAAATACGTTTGATATAAATTATACCAAAAAATAGCATGTGATAGAAGAATGTGAGAATAACGAGCGAACGCAGTCACGCCAGTCTCTCAATTCGCTAAGTAATTACTGAGCAATCGCACACACAACATCTTTATAATTACGCGCTCAAATTTGTACTTGAAATCTGCAATAAATAAAGTCAACTTATTTTATTGAACGCATCATTCTTTTATTTCAAAATACCTTCGACCTACAAATAACAAATATAAAAAGTTTTTTTTAATGTGGATTAGAGTTATTTTGTGTTCGTTTTAAATTAGTGTTTTAAGCTTCCATCACTGTAAACTCTAAATTTTAATGTGTTAGAACATTTTAAATAATTCTATGTGCCATGACACTATAAAAAAAACACATCACTATTTATAGCAATAAAACCTTAAATTTCATGGTTTGGAAATATTTTTATAGGTTGTTGTTCAAATCTTTCAATATTGTTCTTTCATTAAATGTTATTCTTATATTTAAGCACTTTCACTATAATTATTTAACTAAAATTCAGCAGAATTCGTAAATTATCACCACAATATAATTTCTGACCAGATATATAAAAATATTAATGTTGACATGGGGCAACTTGTAGACTTACATACAGATAATTTTCTTCATTGATTCATTGCTACTTGTATTTTAATAAAATTCATTTATTTATTTTAAGAAATTATAAAATTTAAGAAAAGCTGTGAAAACGTATTGAAATGTATAAAAAAGTATAACACGTATACAAATGTAAGAAAATGTATATATGTACAAATCCACAAAAGGTTGCCTCTAACTTGTCCGTAAAAATGACGAAAAAAAAGTTAAATCACACCCCTGAGAACTGATTTTCCTTATTCTATAGCTAATATAATGCACGAAAAAAATGTTAAACACGGGAAATCGGGATAGAGTTTTTTAGAAAGTTGCAATTTATGTTTTAAGCTCTGAATGCAAAATAAGCGGTTTTTCGTTATTTTCACCAACATACTATGGACATTAAATGATCTCATAATAACAGAATTTGCTTATAAACTTTCATAATTGAAAATTCTTACATTCTCGTGGTTTCATGCATTTTCTTACATTTATTATTTCCATGTGGAACCTATTTTCATATACGATTTACATAAACTGTAACTATAGTCTACACATAGTTTTCTACTTAAAATTCTATACTCTCTAATTCAAACAGCAATAATACTTAATAACAGAGTATTTATTTTATTTATTTATTTATTAAACGAGCTATGAGCCTTTTCCATAAGAAGGAATTAACAGAATTACAAAATTTTATAAAATATAAATTAAAAGAAATAAGTATAACTGCGCAGTGCACGTATAAATAATTATTCCGTGTAGATAAGATATTCCATCTTTATACCTGTGAGCAGGGGAAAACCTATATGGTAAAACCACGGGGGATAGATCCTAATTAGGAAAATCCGACCAAGGATGGTTAGTGTATTAATTAGAATAATGGACTTTAAATGTCTACCCGTATCCTCACAGGTATAACCACCGGTCAAGTTCTTCTAGTTTAGTGTCGTCTGGCCCTTATACCTCGTCCAATAACATTATCTACAGGATCCCTCCCTCACCCAAATCAAGATTTACCGGTATTGCAGTTTTTATTACGTCATAGTTGAAGTTATAAATGTTGTAGTTATTAGTTACTTGTAGCTCGCGGAAATTATCTATAATATATAGGTAATGCACTGACTTATTAATCTCATGCTAAAAACGTGACGTTATTATTGAGATTTCTAACTACCTTTTAACTGAAAATTAATCATATTTTGAAATTATAGTTAATTTATAACTAGAATATACATATAATTTTTCAAATAAATCCTATAATTAGAAAAAAAATGATAGAAGAACAACGATCACTATGTTCTCTGTAGACCTTTGAGGTATATTTTAAAAGACATTTGAGCGATTTTTCAATAAAATTTGTACCTATATGAGTACTAAAGCAGGAAAATTTTACAGGATTTAAAAATTGTAAAAATATATTTCATCTTGGTGGTACTAGTTTTTCTCAAAAAATAAACCAATAAATTGAAATTTATACTACAAATTAACTATCAAAGGGTTATTTTTTACCTTAAGTACTCATAAAACCCCAATAAAATGGAAAATATAAAAAATGTTTATAAGTGTAAATTGTTACGTACATGAGAATTAAAGAATAAAGCATGAAAAAGCCTGTGACGGGCAATCCTCGAAACTGTCGGTCCCGCAGTTTGTAGTTTTGCGCTCTATAACCCAGCTAATGTCGTGATTCCAGGACTGCACCGTAATCTAGTTCTTGCTGAGTCGACGGGCTCCTGTCTACGTTGTTTAAATCTCGACAGAAACCTCTCGTAATAAAATAAACGCAACCAAATCTTATACATGAAAATTTTTTAACACTTATATGTATTTATGTATAAGTCATTTCAAAATGCTTATCAACCAGAAAAATTACAAAATACTTATAACTAGGGGGCTGTGTCCCCTTTCTCCATGCTTCGCTCGCCGCACTACCCTCCACTCTATGTAAAAATGAAGTTTTTATAAGCACGACCGCATTTCTCAGAATAATCTTATATTTTCCCCAGAGCAAAAATTGCAACACTTCAAATACTAATTATAAAAAAAAGTTTTATTTTATTATCTACAAATTTTGTGTAAACTAAAATCCTGTGCGGTTATTGCCAAAAATCATTTACTTTTGACGTTATTAGCCGTTTATAATTTTTATAAGCTTAGCTCATCAGGAATAACTTCTACAAGAAAATTTTTAGTAGAGAACAGTTTAGTCATATCATTATCTACAACTTTTATATTTAAGGTTTTTGTCTAAAGTTAAACCACGTTTTGTTACAGCCCAATATTGTTCATTTTTGACATTTTTCGCGCTTAACTCATCAGGAATTAATTGTACAAGAAAAAGTATTATAGAGAAAACTTTTGTCATAACATTATCTAAAAATTTTGTATTCAATGTTTCTGTCTAAGGTCAAACGACGTCACGTTATAACTCATAATTATTCTATTTTGACATTTTTAGCCGTTTAAAATCGATTTTTTCATCTGGAATTGATTGTACAACTTATATATTTAATGTTTCTGTATAATGTCAAATCCTGTGGAGTTATAGCCGAAAATGTTCCATTTTTCACGTTTTTAGACGTTTTTCGCTGTTAAATTGTAAAATATTGCTCGTAGCAAAAAATGATTTACATATAAACGCTGTGTTTAATTTGGTTTAGCAAATTCATCTATTGAATTTACACTGAAAATTATTTTTTACAGGGAATGCTTAAAAATCGATTATTCCCAAAGTTTATATTTGTTCTCGCATTTTTGTTTTTGAATGGATCTTTCTGAAATTGAAAATGAGTTCTCCCCATAATTGGCCAAATGTTTGGTCAAAATTTCAATGAGATCCGTGAAAAATTCTTTAAGATAATCCATAAACTTGATTACATACATACATACATCATAGGAAACTAAATGTTTATATTATGGTGTATTACAATTTTCACTCTGGTGAATATATATAAGGCTCTCCCGTGAAGTGGTTGTGCCTAAAAATGGGAAATTTGTCGTAAAACACGTCATACATAAAAAATTTTCTAATATTGAATTCTTTTGAACACAAAAAAAAAGCAATAATACGAATCTTAATAATATATTGTATCACGGTTTTTTATTCTTTATTTCTGCAATCAATTGTCTTATTCCTGATATCCAGGAACTACATACTGATGTATGGTTCTTCATAAGTAGAATGTGTAACTGATCTGCTTTTTCGGTATCACTTTCCTTCAAAGCTAAAAGTATAAAAATGTTAATAACATTGTATATTTTTAGCAATGAAAAATTTTAAATTTACCTTGAGAAATATCTAAAAGCTGCTTGTGCACTGCAGCATTAAGTTTATCTTCGTTCCACATGATTTCCATCCTATCAAGTCTTTTCTGTACTTCATCTGCTTTAGTGGTCTCTAAATGCTCCAAGAGACACTGTAAATTTTCAAGAGTATCTTTCAAAGCTTCCTCTTTGTTTATTGTTATTTCAGAACATGTATATTCCGCTATAACTCCTGTGGGGGCAACAATAGGTTTGTGAGGTGCTGTTGTTAAACTGCCAATGTCATTCACTAGTGGCATATTTGGAATAGGTGGCACAATCTGATTTGAAGGTGCAACTGAAGGCATTGGTTGTGAGTTTAAGGGAAACGCTACCCTTTTGTTCAATAACCTTTTTGTTGGTGTACCTCCTGCAGCTGACTTTTGAGGTGGTGTAAATGCCCAACTTGGAGGGTCATTCCACCCTGGATCATGGCTAGACTGCAGTGATTTCTGCGTGGACATCACTTCTATAAAAATCATTAAAAAATATGAAATTTCCTGACATGAAAAACTTTTCTTTTTATGATTCTTTTACCTTCTGTATTATTTTCCATACTTATGTTATACTTATATCGAGGTTATATCATAGAATTAATTATAAAGATAAAATCTACTGTAAAGCGTTATTTAGATTTACATGTACTACATGTCATCTATTGTCACTTCGACACATGTTATCTGTCAATAAAATAAAGTTTAAGTATTCGACCAGAAGGTTAGGCAAGACCTAACTTTACCAAAATATAACATCATACACTATAAACTCTGTTCCCGTGAAAAATTGTGATCTTTGTATATTGAGAAAATGTTGGTAAGACTATAATTTATTTTTAAAAATATTGTTTATCAATTATGACAATAATGATTTCCTTTACAATTTTTTTTTGTAATGCCTAGTATTTTATTAAATTATTAAATTTATTGTCATACTTTTTTTACAAAAAATTATAAACTAATATGCTTCTTGAACGGTAAACTTAATAAATTTAAACTTGCAAGGCAGCCAATTTTGAAAACAACTATCAACAACATCTACCAAAATCCATCATAATATCAAACGACTGGGTGAACACACCTGCTACTTGAGAGTTTGGCACGTTTTTCACAAAAACCACTCGTGCATGAGTGCGTGTGTCCGTACTCTCGAAAACTTTCGCAAGAAGTTGAAAACTGTGGGGTTACCACTTGCCACTGCTCTCTCTCGAATTATGCGCCGGCTAAAATAAGCTCGCTGACACAGTCCATCTCCCCCTCTGATCACAGTAAGTTGTCGTCGTGACGGTGGACGTCGTCGCTGTTTTTCTGCTGTTACCAATATCAGAGGATTATTTTTCTGTCCATTCTGTCTTGTGTTGATTTTTTGAAAGTTTATTAATGAGATACCTATGTTTCGCATTCTATCAGTTTTCCTATTGATTTTTTTAAACTAGGACACTTTTGAACAAATCATATAATAGATGGACGTTCGTTCCGGAGCTAGCATAACCTCTCGTTTTTAAAAATAAGATGAGCTTATTATAGTAAAGTAATATATTTTCCAATTGGTGCTATTTATGTTTTATATATTTAATAATACCTTTGTAAAATAAGATATTAGAGTGCAAAGCATGTTTCAACTATTTTTTATAATACATGTGTTTGGTAGATAAACTGGAATCAAAACAAATCAAAATACATAAACATAAACAAACCTGTGATAAAAATATATAAAACAATTACCATCTTTTAATTTATATGATCAAATAAAATAATCAATTGTGTTAATTTTTTTATCTGAAAATGTTAATATTATAAGAAAATTATAGTATTTTGAAATTATTATTATTATATGAAGAATATTGTTTTTTTTTTAAATTTATTCAGATAGAAAACAAAGAAAGAGGTTACCATGCCAGGTAAAATAAAAGTAAAAATCCTGGCAGGTCGAAACCTGCCAGTGATGGACCGTTCAGGGGACACCACAGATGCTTATGTTGAAATTAAATTTGGAAACACAACATACAAGACTGATGTCTGCAGGAAGTCTTTAAATCCTCAGTGGAACTCTGAATGGTATAAGTTTGAAGTAGAAGATGCAGAATTACAAGATGAGCCATTACAGATCCGATTAATGGATCATGATACGTATTCAGCCAATGATGCTATTGGCAAAGTTTATGTTAACTTAAATCCACTTTTGTTACCTGGTGTACCACCGCCTGTTAAAAATATTTGGACATTAGAAGCTTCTATGAATTCAAGCACAGGTTCTCAGGGAGGTAAAGTTATAACAACATTCGAAATATACTAATCTTAAATGTTGTGTTTGAATCTTTGAAGCACAGTGATAAACTTATTTGTATATTCAATTTTCTAGGGTCAGTTATGACAGGTTGGCTTCCAGTTTTCGACACAATGCACGGAATAAGGGGAGAAGTTAAAATTATTGTAAAAGTAGAATTATTCTTAGACTTCAACAAATTTAGGCAATCATCATGCGGGGTTACTTTTTTTTATTGTGAGTTATATTTTGACCTCCTAATTTTTTTCCTCGTTACAAATTTTAAACTATTTAACTAATTCTTGAAATGCAAGACTTTAATTCAAAAATTGAAAAATAAATAATTCTTTGCATTCGCAGCTCCTATAGTACCACATGGTTATCACGCTCAAGTTATACATGGATTTGTGGAAGAATTAGTAGTTAGTGACGATCCAGAATACAAATGGATTGATAAAATAAGAACACCTCGAGCATCTAATGAAGCACGCCAAACTCTTTTCTTAAAATTAAGTAATGAAGTACAAAGAAAAATTGGTCTTAAAGCACTAGATCTTGGTGGAAATGCCATTATAGGGTAAATCAGATTAAAATAAATTAAAATATGAATCAAATTTAAATAATTATTTGATTCTATGATAACTGTTTTACAGATATTTGCAAAACTTTGATTTAGAAGGGGAGTCAGGAATTGTTGCGAGAGGCATTGGAACAGTAGTTACCCTTGTCAAAGTACATGATCTTCCGCAATTTTTATCTGAAGCCCCTACTGCAGATGAGTAAGTTTTGAAGTTTTTGACATGACTTAATTTGATTTATTTATTCCATAAATCACATTTTGTTTGGATTAATTGTAAAGAATACATATTTATTAGATAAAATATGTTTTTCAATTAAAATTATTTGTAAATGTGATCTATAGAATATAAAATATAAACTTTCTAAAATTGAGACTTGTAATCAAACTGGATGTTTCGAAATATCTGTACCTTCTGTAACCAAAATAAAAATTGTAATGAAGTAGTATCAGATGAAATTTGCACATTGAATGCAAGTCTTTCACATTTCTTCTTTTTCATTAAAAACTTCATAAAATAGCAGTTATGGAAGATATTTAATAAATCAACTATAAAATAATCTGGTAATGGTGAAAACACATATCTATAATTTTATGTATCTTTTTCCATCCCCTCCTCCCGTAAAACCCTCGCATGCCACTGACACCAATATTACTAAATAAAAAAAAACAAAGTTATACCTCGCATAACTTGAAGCTCGTTAAACCAGTATCGGACTGCTCCGAATCTGAAGGGGGCAGTCCGCGTTTGCCTCCTCGTCATCATTATCATCGTCATCACCACCATAGCAATAGTACCACGAATCTTAATAACATCAGTCCAGTTCCGTCGCCTACTCTAATAAGTACCAAATTTCCTCTTTATGGAGAAAATATACCATTGCAACCTGTAACTCCACTGAAAGTCGTGGAGTGCAAAAGCCCGTTGAAGCGTCAGGCATCGATACAATCATACACGAGCGTGAATTTAAAAAAGAATCCATTGGTGACAGGCTCAAATCTTTCATTGTCTGACGATGTGATAGATGAAATGTCACTCCGACAAATGATGGCTCTTGAAGATATGCGCGGTGAACCGCAAGGAAACCGCTTCTCTCGGGGCCTCAGAAATCTACGTTATCTACCTCATAACGTCAAACGCAGCCTAAAGTCGTCAGTTGACGACGAGAGCGATCTTGAGAGTGCTTACTCTAGTACTTGGTCAGTATGTGGTTCAGATACTACCAGCCTCAGATCTCTGTCAATTGTAGATATTCAACAAAATATAAGAAGAAAGAAATTCACTCATAGAAAGGCTACAAGTGATGGAATGGCCGCTATGCTTATAAGATCTGTGCATTCCGGTGGCCTACCGCTAGATATCGTCAAAGTAAGCATACAAGGTTTTCCTTTTTTACTAATGAAGGTTTATTCTTGTATCTTAATTGATATTTCATTTGTAGGAAGACCGAGAAACACCTACACCTTCGCCAGTTAATTTTATCGACGATAATCAGATGGAAGAACATGATTCTTTACCACCTTTAAAATCAGATAAAGATAATGAAGAGCAGACTCTCATCGAAGAGACTGAAATTGCGGAAAAGGAATCAGCAGAAAATAATAGTAATAAGATGCTTTTAGTAACGTATTCCAAGCTAAAAGCATCGCCTGAAGATGATGCGATACCAATGATCTCGTCTTCGGAGACGGATACATCGAGCTCCGAAGACGACGACGATGACGACGAAGAAGATGATGATCCGTCTGAATCAAGTACTAACTATAATATACTCGACGACACGCTCTCCCTGCTAGATCCTAGCTCTCCCGAGGCTGAAAGTTGTCCGATAATCAGTGATTCCCAAATGAAGCTGTACCCTGCGCCGACAGCGACCTTCATTTCCCGTACGAAAATGGAAAAACTTGATTCATTTATTCGGTTCACGAGTTCTTTTTATTCAACTTTTTTAATCACAGAAAATTTAATAATACTCTTAAAGTTAAATTACATTGAGATTGGATTTAAAAAAAAAAATTATTGATGAACTTCGTGCTTTAAAAGCTTCACATTCCGCTTATTTGGTCGGTTTTCAGTACTCATAGTTATGTAGTGAAAAGGTTTTTCATAGGTTGAAAATAATCTGAAACTTATGTCTTCAGTCACACGTAAGAGATTATATGGTAGTTGTTGTGAATTTAGTTTATTAACAATGATTGTAAAAATTCATCAATAATTTTCTATACTAACTCAAATAAATCATGCTTAACGGGCGATTCATTTTCGTACGGGACTCTTCGATATTTTTTACAGAGTTAGCGATCAAGGACGGTGACAAGGAAGAAAAGGAAGCTTTGATTAACGCAAAGGATGATGATAAGGATGAACCGAAAGAAATGACAATCACGGAAAAGGATGCTGCGTATGAAATTGTTGTAACTGAAAAAAAGGATTTAGTCGATGAAAAAGTGGCGGCCGAAGAGAAAAGCATTGTGGTAATTGAGAAAAACTATGGCGAGGAAAATAATGCTGTGATGGGCAAAAAAGATGACGATGAAGAGAGGAAAGCTCTGCTCAACGAAGAAGATAAAGTAGAAAAAGTCGAGGAGATAGTCGAAAACATTGAACTAATTAGTAAAAAGGATGAAAAGATGCTCCCATTACCTCCTCCTCCACCTCCTGTATTCGAGGGTAAAGTAAAAAATAATTTCTCAGCAGAGGAAATTTTATCCTCGGAGTATTCCTCGGACATCGATTCCGATTTGCCAACGAGCTCAGTCTCAGACGATTCTAGAATCAAGAGACCGACAAAAAAGCACTCGAGTCCGTCTAGAATGTCATTCAAAAGCGAGGACGAAAAAGCTCAAAGAGTCAAGGATAAAAGACGACCGGAGCCGCTGCATCTGACAATCCCAACTCCGTCTCCACCCGAATACTTCGAAGAGCGAGAAAGTCTCCTTCCAGCGCTGAAGAATCCTACGCTAAAGCCTTACTCTGCTCCGGATAGGTCAGCTAAGAATGGTAACAAAAGCCCGCGGCATCACCGGCTGCATAAGCAGCTGTCGGTGGTTCAGGACGAGGACTTTCTGTCTGAGTCTTCTGAGGAGGAGTACTACGCAAAGAAACACCCGCGATCAGCGCTGCCTGCTAAACAGCCGGAGAAGAGGCTTCTGATCGATCTGGACGAGGAACAACACTATTCTTCCAGCACTCCGGAGCAGCGGGGCAAGTCACCGCGACGAGTCGAGCGCACCGATACCGTCATCTATAAGGGCCCTAAAGAGAGAAACATCCTGGACTCGAACAACACCGAGCCACCGCACTGTCCGCCCCCGCTGTCACCGACTGTCGTTAATAAACCGTCGACCCCAGGTCTGGTAGCACGCTCGCCAAGCTGCGATGCCAATCACCTACAGGTACCTGGTGTTAACCTTCAGGACATCGTTCCTAACAGCCCTTATCCACAAGACGACCAGCCTCAGGATGGCCCTAAGTCTTCGCTCAGGTTCGCTGACAATGAGGCACGCGTCGCGGTGATGTTGAACCGCAAGTACCGGCAGGGCTGTATGCAGGAGCTAATCCGTGTAATCGACACGCGTATGCTCACGCATCACCGCACCGATTCCCAAAAGCGACGTAGGCACCTGGCAATCGCCAAGAACGGCGAGACACCCTCACCTGAAGCAACTCCACGACGCTTCGCCCATCATCGACATTCTCGTTCTCGCTCTCCGGACTCTTTGCCCCCGGATTCGCTCCATCAACGCCACCACCATCATTCCCCCGGTCACCACCTGGCCAAACATCCACAACGAAGCCACCACAATTCATCCGAGAGCATCAGCCAGCAACAACACCAACACCTAACACTCGAGCAACCCGTCATGCGGCATCTCTCCGAAGAGCTCGATGAAGCTGTCGAAGCGGCTCAACAACTATCCCAAGTATTACCCGGACCACAAGACCTCGAGGAGCGCCTCGAGATGCACACCCTGAAAGCTCGCGACACACCCAAAATAGAGAATAGCCCTCCGCCCCCCATACGCCCCACTACTATCGCCGGCTCTAGTACTAACGCCTCCGAGACTAAAACCACTAACACGGCTAATGCCACTGACTGTTTGTGTGTGTCCCATTCACCGTCCACACGCAGGCAGCAGCAACAGCAGCAGAACAATCATCAGGAACCAGTTCAACAGCAAGGGTCGTCTGCTAGTCCAGCTGATAATCGACAGCCACAACAACAACAACAACCACAGCAACAGCAGCAATTACAACAACCACAGCAGCAACAGTTACAGTTACAGCAACAGCAACAGCAACAGCAGCAGCATCATAAGCTGGTACATTCGCCTGCTGCGAGGAACCCGGGGATACCGTTGCATAGGCGGTCTAGCGATTCGGATCTTAGCATCACACCTAAAGGTCGGTTTTTGATTTACTATTATCAGGGTCTTTACTTATGTGTTCTACTCCGACAATTTTATGCACTAATAATTTTTCATGAGATAAGGAGTTGTAAGTGATAATGCTACTTGCTGCCAAATTTTTGTTTTCTATTACAATTCGTTTTAAAGGTCAATCTTTCATGAAAAATATGGAACTAATCGAGATATACTCGATTAGTTTGTGAATAAAAGATTATTCGTGCATAAAAAACTAATTACAATGATAATGTGCAAAAAACAATATGCATCCTCTTTACCTACCTCTTATTTCTGTTTCATTCGCGTTGATACTTGCATACCAGCAGGATTTTATAAATTCTTTCGCGAACGTGAGTACCAAGGATGGGATGCCCGATTATGTTCGATGTTATTCGATTGTCGTTACTTCATATTTATTTATTTTCTTTTACCATATTTTTTCTCTATATATACCTCTAATCGTCGTCGCCATCCGAAATATTTTAACATGACATGATTTTTTTTTAAAAAGTCTACACTAAGCATTTGTTTACATCCAGAGTGAGAGGCTGCACTGTTGCTATATATACTATTAAGGCATTTATTATATGAATGTATTTCTATACTAACATTTGACACACAATGCATCTTTATCTCATACACGTAGGCAATATGTACCTGGAATTCATTTATACATTTTCTTGTTAAAAAATTCTTTGCAATACTTTAAAATTTAAATATGCATTAGCAAATTATCGTAGATTCTATACCTAAATATTAGTCCCTATATTTAGTCAATAAAACTTATTTTATCTATTAAAAATTAAGATATAAATTTATCGTCCACACGTATCTATATATATTTATGTTAGATGTATTTCTTTTTGTCATATAAATAAATGTATTATCGATGGATAAATGTTTAATACTTGGATAATAATTATTAACCATTGAATAAAAAAAGAACATTAAAATGTTCACCACTAAAAGATAACTGAATCTTATAGATAATAAAAGTTTCAAGAAGGGCAGGTCGTTCAGGCTTCGTTCGGATCGTAGCCGTTATCCTTCGAGATCGATGCTCAGCGAGAAAAGCTCACATTCGCATTCAGGTTTCAAAAATATACAAGCAAACAATGATGTGTTGTCCCTTTATACGTGTTATACCATTGCATAGGTTTATATACGTTTATATAGAGTTGTGATCCGAATTGTATTCCAAATTGTTTTGCAAAATGATAAACACTAACTATAACGCAAACAAAAAACTTTATAAAAGCTTTACAGATTAAATATTTAACTTTTATTGTACCCGTGCAACAAAATTCTTTTAAAATTCTTAATATAAAAATAAGCGATTAGTGTTTGTCTGAATGTACAAACTTGTACACACATATATATATGAAAATTTCTGAAAATCCACAACCAACGAAGTATAGTAATTTGCTTTTCTCCGTCGTAAAATTAACATTATTGTCCATCATCTTTGCAATAAATCACTGTATGTGAAACTTGAACCCCTTTTTCTGAAATTGTTTATACCCAAGCCCATATGTTACACTTTTACATCAGATAGATAATAAGCAATCTCTGTCACCCTAGCATAGGCATGTCACATTACATTGCATTTATTTCGATCGCCAATGACACATTGACGTATACACTTAAATGAAAAACGATTTTTTCAATAAATTAATTAAGAAAGGTTGTACATCGTTTTTCAATATCCTTCATTATTAATCTCTTACCATATACCAAGAACACATTGAATACAAAAATGTTTAAAACTTCATAACGAATAACATTTATCATTTTACCCATCATATCAACAGCCCGAACGTTTAAATGGCATTTTGCGATTTTGCCCTGTATAAGTGTCACGTTTAATGTTTAACAGCAACTTTATTATTTTATTCCCGATTATTTTTATTTAAGGCACACTGACGTTTTTATGCGCAATTATACGACTTTTTCAGTTGCACAACTTTTATTTTGCCTATATGAGTATTGCGATGTACCAAAATAAGCAACGTTTTTTAGATTAAAAAAATTGTATATATTTAAATCAGAAATATCCATGTTTTTGTATTATTTTCAGTGCTTATAGGAAAAGTTTTCTTTCTTTAAATTTTATTCTAAAATCATGTCACTTTCTTCTGACTGATTAATAATTCCAATAGATAAATATTTCTAAATCTAATTTCTTACTTAAAATCGACTAAAATGTTTCTATTCCATTGAATAAATTATGCCCTGTTATCAAGGCATTAATTTAATCGATTTATAAAGAGAAAATGATTTTGCTACATATACTTTTAATTCATACAATTACGTACAATTCTAAGAATGTTTTCTACCTTACACAATGCAAGTCTCCGATTTGAATTTGAACAGAACCCAAAGAAAAAAGAAAAAATGAAACAAAAATGTTACCTTTATATACTTTTCCTTTTACGCACTTTTATAATTAAAAAAACATACACTACCACATTCCGAACGATACTTTCTACAAGTTTCCTTCTCTATAAACATGTTAATGCGCAAACGCGCGCTTCTATACCCCAAAAATGCTACAATTCGAATACTAACTATACATCTTTGCATTTTGGCGGCCAACGCGTTCACAGGTAACTCGTTGACGGGCAGCGACCGGTCAATGGGCGGCTACCTTAAGCCAAACTCAGGCATCGCCAGGACGATGAACCAGGAGGCCCTGGAAATGCTCGAATATCCGTTCATAACGATGCAGCAATATCCGCCTGGTTTTGTACTACATATAGGTGAGCTATTTTTTCTAATATCCTTTGTATATAAACATACAAACATAATGAAAATTCTAAATTTACACGTACACGAATTTGAAATATTTTAAACATCAATTGAGGGGATGGGCCGAATAACGGTATAACTCGCAAAATATCATTTTGAGAAAAACGCAAAAAACGTGAGA
>JAYJLV010000001.1:2435485-2459262 GCA_036873485.1 Torymus texanus | reverse complement strand
TGTATAGACTAAAACAAAATACCAATGTAAATGTACTAGTTTGTAAGTTTATTTTTGTAAGTTAATTATAGACACCGGACCAGCGTACAGGAAGTTACTTCCTCTGCTGGAATTACTATGTAATGTAATTTTATAATTATTCTGGTTAATAAATAAATAAATAATGGAACCACCAGAAAAGGCTAATGCAAATAACTATTAATAAGAACTCATATAAGAGTTACTAATTGTTATAAGCGTCTCAAATCTCCCTGTTATTATTTGTTATAAGCATTTATTTGCTTTTATTAGCAATTTTACGCAAAAGTTATTTCTGCCTGGGTAATAGTTAAAGTCAATAAATCGGAAATTCATAACACAAATTTTCTCGCTAAAAATAATATATGCGATTTCGAGAAACATACGATTTTCTTTATTAATAATTTTTTAAATGTGTGTTTAAATTCAATCGTAACTCGGTTCGAGGAAGCTTGCATTTTTATATCAATTTTAAAAACGGTTTAATTAAAATTTACATAACTAACGTAATATAAACGAGCTTTTATTTACGTTTCGTATAATTAAATACTCAATTTTAATTACGAACTGTCTCATTCAAATATCAAATATGGATCGAGAGCAAAGTATAATAAAGTGACTTTCTGTATGTTTTTCTTGAAATTAAAAATGTAATATGAATTATAGACAATATCAATTATAGAGTGCATATGCATAAAAAACGAGAGCTTTATTTGATATTCCGGAATACAATATCAGTTTCCATAATAAAACTCTTATGTATTTTCAGAATTTATTAGTACATTTACATTAAACTCAATTCTACACTGAGAGAAATGATATAATAAAAATTACTATAATGCATAGTAATGCTGTGACAGACTTGAAAAATAAAAAAAAAAATTACTATATTGTATAGTAAAAATTGCTACGAACGTAATAAAAATTTGCATGTAGATAGCAATTTTTACTATAAAATATAGTAATTTTTTTCATTTTTCCAGTATTATGTCACAGCGTTACTATGCATTATAGTAATTTTTATTATATCATTTCTCTCAGTGTAATTTAATTTATCTGATAGATAAGTTTGCTTTGTTTTTTCTTAAACAATATTATTTTCTTATATCAATAAACAAAAAATGTATTTGTTGTAATTGAGTACGTCTCTTAGCAAAATTATTCTGCTTAAGTAGCGGTTTTTCTATGCACTATTTTAAAGAAAGAACAGTTTTCTAATCAGAATTTGCAACACTTTTCAGCAAAGTTAATGTTTGCGTGTTTTTCACGTCACTTTCTAATAATCTGTATCAAAATGAGAACATCCAAACTATCGTTTGTGGAATGAATTTACGATTCTGAGGTCATTAATGTCAGTAAAGAAAGTTTTATTTTTTGCACATAATATGTTATTAGCGAGGCGAGATTTAATGATTTCAATAATTTCACATACGTGAGATCGATTTCACCTCATCCTGCTTAACTGATTTCCACTATATAGGAGTAGCCCCTTGGTCGAGAGAGGCTGAGTAAAAACAACTCTATCGCATGTACAAATTTGAAAATATTTCACCATTCTGGAAACCTATAGAGTGATAAAACATTGCACGAACTTTTTAACTCATAAATTTTAATACTTTAGTAGTTAAAATTCAATAAATCATAATGCAACTTTTCTCGTTGAAATTAATATCTCGAGATTCGGAGGTTGTGACGTTGTTAAACAATTCTTCTTTGTTTCTGCGTATATAATTAAAGACTTTTTATTAGTTTTATAAGTTACGGAAGACCTTCAAGAAGATATCGTAAAAAAATCGAAGCGAAAGAATCAATGAGAAGAAAAGAGTAGCGAGATTAATCATAGTTTAGCGCGTAGTAACCGTCTGGCTTATGTAGCAACTGTTCAACCGGCAGGGAGAACCACGTGCCAACACCTGTAGGTTAGCCCGAGCGCAACACTTGGGCACGCAGTTTCCAAAACTGAGGGAGCAGGTAGCTTACGCCGCAGCGCAGCAGCTCCTCATCTATGCTCTATAGCATTTGGCCGAGAAGCTCCACAAAACATTTTTCCGTATATATTGGTCTGCTATAGCAGAAGACTTTCTAGATTTGACAGCTGTCAGCTGTCGATCAGCTGTTTCCCAGTCGTATACTTAACTTTCCTTCATTTTGAAAATCTTTCACAACACGTGGTTCTCTAAAAGGTCACGCACGTCAGACCCAAGATATCATCACAAAGCCGGACGCTTGGTGGATTTATTCGGCCTCCCTTGACGATCCCTGCGTACTGTCCCTGAGATAATCTTTATATGATCGACTGAGAAGTGGTGAAGTGTTCTTACCTTTTCTCTGTTACAAACAATTTCTATACTGAAATTTACTAAGTACTCAAAGGTCACTGCTGAGCATGTAATTCATTAAGGTTCGCTGGGTCATAAAAGTATAAGATTTACGTTTCTAATAGCTGTGAGTGTAATAAGTAAATTTTCTCGTAATCAATTATTTCAAAGTATATTAATAATTGGAATTATTTTTTCAGTAGATATGAAAAAATATTTGAAAGCTTATTCAATTCGAATGAGACACAATGAAAAACAAAATATTTTCATTGCCAGGGGTCACAAGAAAAGCGGAGTCCTTATTAGCCTTAGAGTTTATTGTTGGACGGTATCAGTTTGATATTTGCACAAAATATATATTAACAATCATCATTTCTCGTCAACTGAAAATAAAAAAATACACAAAATACTGATATGTCATCGTCATATAATAATAATAATCGTTCGATATAAACATCATTTGTATAATAGCGGACGTGCGCGCGCGCTGGTGCCCCGCCCAGAATTGCAACAAAACATATATATATATATATATATATATAGAATATATTTTCTCCATTATTTATATATAATAATAATAATAATAATAATATTGTATGTATAATCGTTTTTAACGCGCGCGTGCGCGCGCGCTTCGTCGTCGCTTCGATGCGTCCCGCACTTTCGCCCCGCGCGCTCGTCTATACTCCAAAAGTTGTCGTTATCGTCTCTCGACGAAGCCGTCGGTGCAATTAAGCCCCCCTCCGATCGACTACGTAAAAGACAGAAAGTGACTACTTTGAAATTATGTCGCATGGGAAAAGGGACGCGTCATCGACACGTGGCGCGCGCGTTTTTTATATACATACACATGATATATAACTCACAAGAAATGTACAACAACGTTGACACGGCCAGAGCATTTAATGCTTGACGAAAGGATAAAATGAAACATTTATTTATATATATATATGTATAGAATATTAATCGATTGGCCTTTGTAACATCTACGCTTCTGATAATAATAATAATATTTATAATAATAATTAATAATAATTAATAATAATTAATAATGCTTAACGAAGTTTACGAGTTTCTCTTAAAAATCTGTCGTCTTTATAACTCTATATTATAGTTCCTATTTTGTCCTCGTAAAGGTCCATTCACCATCGTAAAAAAAAAAAACATGTAACGTGCTCATTCGAACAATTGCGTCGCTCGTTTCTTCCTTTCTACAAAAACATTATCATTAATTCTAATTAGTTTTAAAAGTAAACATTACAAAATTCAGTTTCGCCCGACGCGTCGCGCATACACAATGCAATCAAATTGTTTTCATTTCTTATTCTTTTTTTCTTATTGGATCTAATCGTGGAACTATAGACTAACGCGCGACGTCTCGGCCACATATTTGCCTTTTGACACTCACACGCTTAATAAAAATATCTCATCTATCACTACTTTAATATAATAGGGTTTCGGTTGACAATGGAATGTGTAGTGTTCGTCTTTAACTTCGTTTCATTATATTCTTTTATATTTTTCATTTTTTTGTTCACGCCCATTTATGGTACACGAATCAATAGAATGATTTTAAAATACCTCATAGCAATAATATTTACAAGACTTATAAATCACATCTAAGCAGGAGATGTAAGGTTTTCGATCGCGTGGACCTCAAAGTCCGCTTGACCTCATTCTTTAAAACTATGGTAAAATTTTACATCTCTTCTATGAATATAAAAATGACACAATCGCATCATGTCTATTGCAATTTGATCTTAATGTTGTAGAGAAATTTGATAATTCAGAGTATTCACAACATCAGGTAAACATCATTCATACAATAAGATTTTTTCAGCTGCTCTATAAAAATACTTGCTTTCTTAATGGATAATCTAAATTTTTATCGCAGACTTAGTGTGGAAGACTTTGTCAATATTCATAAAAATACATTGTAAAAATTGTAAAGATCGTCAAAAACGTATGTACATTTGTTCAAAACGGAAAATATTATTGTCCGCAAATTGCTATCAGTCAAAAGGCATTAAGAATTTACAATACGCTTAAAAAACAAAGATCAAAGGGCAATAGATGTGAAATTATTCTAATACGCACGCTGTGTTGTTTACCTACCCGATTAGCTAAACCTTACTTATAACATTAGGAAACATGAAAATTCTGACATTGCTTTATAAGAATACCGGCATTTGTACGCCTACAAAATTTCAGATGGAACGTTAGAGTTATTACAAAACAAAAAACTACATGTCAAAATAAGATTTGCTAAGTATAGCAATATTCCTAATGCAAGTGATGGAAATGTAAAACGCTGTGAAATAAGGTCGGTCTCATACTAGGTTTGTTGGGCTCGTACGCATCGGTGTCGTTTACTACAAATCACAGTCGTCTCGCAGGAAACGCTGAAATATATCTAGGCGGGACTCTACGATTCGGACTTATCCTCCTCGACGAGCTGCTGCGTGTCCTTGCCGGAGTCGACATGCGATGGATCGAGCTCGCGACGCTTGAGGTGCAGCTGGGGTGGCTCCTTGTGTGAAACGCTCGAGGGTTTCATCTCGGCCGGCACCTCGTAAATGCTGCCGCTGTTGGCGGCGCTTGTGCCGTTTGTCGTCGTATTGCTCGCTGGGCCTGTCGTCGTCGTTTCCATATTCACCGCGTCGTACATCGGGTTGCTGAAGTCCCGGTTTTTGTTACTAACCTCGCCGAGATTGTATTCAACGTCGAGCGGTTCCTGTTGACAATTTTGATTTGTAAGTATACATGTTGCTCATTTTATTTAGAAAAATTTCATCGATTCTTCTTACCATTCGATCTTGCGTGGATCCACCAAACTCAACATTGCTGCCTTGTCTGAACGACACACTTTGAGCACCGGTTAGACCACCAAGGCCAGGTTTGCCGCTGCAAATAGGAATGGCAAATATGTTAAATAACCGCAATGTGTGAAAGTAGAAAACATTAAGATCACAATCTTACAATGGCCGTTTCTTGAGAACCATGAAGATGGCTGCTGCAGCCAACAATAGAAGTAAGGAAACGACGACGGGCACAACGATTGAAGCAGTTGAACCGCCCGACCTCGTCGATGTCATGCCGACTTCGCAAGATTCACCGTGGAAGTCTTTTATGCAGACGCAGGTCAGTTTGCCGGTATCATCCTCCGAACAGTAACCACCGTTGCGGCACGTACAAATCTAAACAAGAATTAAACAATATCATTAGCGAATACCTAATAATCAAGAGTAAAGAGAAGAATAAAAGAACTAACTCTTGGCGCAGGCTTCTCCCGTTCAATCGTGGCGTCGCAGACGACGTCATTGATAACGATAGGACTAGGAGTGGGCCTATCAGGGCAGAGACAACGATGTCCTCGTGGTACCGCAACGCAAAGATGCGAGCAGTCGACCGAGTGGCAGGGATCGCGCAGAGACACGTTGTAGCGCAACTGATGATAGATACGTACGCCACCAGGGCTGCCGAGGTCGCGCGCGAGCGTTTGTGGTACGCCACGGCCGAATTTGTCCTGCCGTACGAGTTCGTTCGCACGCGTCGTCCAGTACAGGTTGCTTTCGAACACGTCCAGCGAGATCTGTAAGATTTAATGTGTCATAATACGAGCTCTTCCATACTTATATTCATCAAGGTTTAAGGAGAAGTTTGTGGGGAAAGCTAACCGGATGCTTGACGTGCTCGCCGCTGATGATGACCTTCCTGTTACTACCATCCTTCATCACGGATTCTATGGTGTTGAGTTTTATATCCGCCCAGTATATCGTGTGGTCCATAGCGTGATCAACGGAAAGTGCCGAGGGTTTTCCCAGTCGGTTCAGTACGAGCGATTTGCGCCTACTACCGTCCATCCAGGACATCTCGATCTTGGGCTGTTTGCCACCGTCGGCCCAGTAGACGCGACCAAGTTGCGGGTCGACCGCAACAGAAGTAGGCTGATCCAAGCCCGACGATACGATGCTACGCCTATAACGACCATCACTCGTCGCTACGAGCAGTCGTCCGTTTGTATGAGGCGGTGTTTCGTCGACTTCCGTCCAATAGAGATTATTCGATACCCAGTCCACCGAGATACTCGTTGGTATCGAATTAGCTGTAACATAGCGGTACAATTATATGATGCTACAATTATACCATAGATAATATGCCTTATTACTCACGGTTATTAACAAGATCCTGAGCGAATCCAATCTGCACCATTTTACCGTCGACCATAGCAGACCGCCTGATGGTCCTGTCGTGTCCATCGATCCAATAGATGTACTCCATCTTGGGATCGAAATCGATAGCATTCACACGTTTTTCATTAACCACAACATCAACCTCCTCGTTCTTGTAGAGGTTCAATCCACGTATCTCCTGTCCACTGCCGAACACAAGCATGACCTTGTCATCCTCTGCTTTGCAAACGCCGCTGAGGTTGTCGGAGAGCTTGAAGCCGTCACGGCAGGCGCAGGCGTACGAACCGTTAAGATTCGTACAGAGCTGCGAACAGAAGTGCTGACCCTTTGCGCACTCATTGATGTCCTCGCAGTGTTTATGATTGTCCTCGGAGATTATATAACCGGGATAGCAGGCGCAGATGTAGCCGCGTGGCGGGGCATCTGTCATTGACAGGGCACCCGAATCTGTCACGTTCTGGCAATAGTGCGAGCAACCGCCCTTGTTGGCCTCGTTGCACACCTTGTTGTGATCTGAATCGAGCACAATTATGTTACAGACTATTCAAAATTTATGGATATAATATTTCAGAAAAGTTCTAAACTTACGGCATCCCAATTCATCGGAGAAGTCTCCACAATCGTTGGCAAAGTCACAGATCTTCAGTCGATCGATGCAGTTCTTGTTCGAGCACTGATACTCGGCAATTGGGTTGCACGGCACGATCTTACGCGAGCACAGTGTCATATTGTTCTCGTCGCTGCCGTCACCGCAATTATCTACACTGTCACATAGCTGGTATTTCGGTATGCAGCGGTGGTTGTCACACTTGAATCGTCGAGTCTCGTCGCATTCAAACGTTGCTGCAACGACAACATAACAATTTAATCTCATACAATTCACTGAAATGTCTAATGTCACGTGCCATGCCATTATTGTATATCTTACCACACATGGTAGGGTTCTCATCGGAACCATCACCGCAGTCATCGCTTCCGTCACAGCTGTCAGATTGTGAGACACAGAGGTTGTTGTCGCACTGGAATTGCGTCTGCGGACAGAATCGGCCGCCTGGATACCTGGGCATACAGCCGACCTCGTCGCTCATATCTTGACAGTCACGAGCTCCATCGCAGCGTAAAGCCGCTGGGATACAGTGTCCGCTCGCGCATTGGAACGTGTCGTTCTGAAACATCAAATAAACAGTATGTTACCGTACATAATTCTTTCACCACTCGCTTACACATCGCTTGATGAGGGAATCATATTTATACCTTGCACTTGAATTCGTGGCAATTGACTTCGTCGCTTCTATCACCGCAATCATCCTCGTTGTCGCATCTCCACCTCGACGCGATGCACTTTCCATTGGCGCACTTGAACTCGCTCTCCGTACAGTCTCTGTACTTGCCAGCGCAGGTGGTTTTGGACTCGTCGCTACCGTCGCCGCAGTCGTCGGCAAAGTCGCAGAGCCACTGTTTCGGTACACAGCGATTATTGGCGCACTTGAATTCGGTGTTAGCATCGCACTTGGGACAAGCTTCGGGCCGCTCGTCCGAACCATCGCGACAGTCGTCCTTGCCGTCGCAGAAGAGCCACTTGGGTATGCAGCGGTAGTTTGCGTGGCCAGGGCAGCGTTGCCAGCCAGTGGTGCAATTACGCTGGCGACACATGTACGCGGGCTCGTCGCTGTCGTCGCCACAGTCATTATCAAAGTCGCACATCCATAACTTCGGGATGCACTTGCCATTCTTACAGCTGAACTCGGTTTCAGGGTCGCAAGTTCGGCTATCTGCTCGAGTATTGAATTTTATGTTATTTAAACCATGTGATTTTAACTAAGGAAACTAAGAAAGTTGATACTTACGGCACATAGCTGGATCTTCGTCGCTACCGTCTTTGCAGTCGGCGTCGGCGTCGCACTTCCACGAGTCGTGGATACAGCGTCCGGTGCTCTTGCACTTGAACTCAAGCTCCGGACAGTCGAGGGCGCAGTTAGCCTCGTCGGACTTATCGCCACAGTCATCGGTACCATCACAAACGGTGATCGTCGGCACGCAGTTCTTGTTTGCGCACTGGAAGACACCAGCTCGGCAGACTCGCGGCGTCGAGCAGTTCATCAGCTCGTCTGAGCCGTCCTTGCAGTCCTTCTCACCGTCGCACCTAAAATTGACATTATTACATACCCGTTGGTAATAATCCTTCTGATAAAAATGTTAATCAATTTTTTTAAGCGTAAACTCACTTCCAGAACCAAGGAATGCACTTCTCATCGGGCGGACCGCAACGATGTTGTCCGGTCGTGCAGTTGGAAATGCAAGTCTTTCCGTCAGAACTCAGGATGTACTGATTTGGACAGGCGCACTTGTAGGATGTAACACCGGGCTGTCCGTATCCCTCGAGGAGGTATGAGCTGGCCGGTGGCGCAATGAGACAGAGATGGGAGCAACCTCCATTGTTGGTTGCGCATGGGTTATTGTACGGCAGCTGTCTCAGTGGATGGTACACGTGGATGTCGTACGGTCTGTGGGTTGTGTTTCTCAGAACGGTAAGATTGCCGCCGGAGAACTTCTCCGCGCGCATGATAGTCTTGAGGTTCCAGTCTGTCCAGAAGATGTGGTCATCGAAGACGGTGATGGCGAAGACGTGAGGTACAGAAGCACCCGAGAGCACGACGCGTCGATGGTGTCCTTCGAGATCTGTGAACGCGATGTAGTCAAGATGAGCGTCGGCAAAGAAAAGTCGGTCGGTTATGTAGTCGATCGTCAGGGCGTTCGGCCAGGCGATGTCGTCCTCCCAGGTTAGGATACGCGTCAAGTTGCTGCCGTCCATACCCATCTTACCGATGTAGGCCTAGAACAAAAAAAAAATGGTCGTGATTAGTTAAAATTTTCATCTTAGGGGTATGTTAAATGACGATGTTTTTTTATAGATAGGTTACCTGAAGGTGCCAGGACGTGAAGTAAAGGTAACCCGTGCCCGGATGGACGACGATTGCGCGAGGATCGGCAATGCCACTTTGCAGTGTTTTTCGGTTGGTACCATCCAGTTCCGACACGTCCAGATGCTTCGCATGTCTGTCGAGCCAGTAGAGTTTCCTACCAACCCAATCGATGGAAATGCCTTCAAGACCCAGACTGTTGTGACGGATGATAGCCTCTTTCTCGCCACCGTTAATCGGAGCTCTAAAAAAACGTTATTCGTTATTATAAACAACTATCTTTGATAAGATATCTTATTTGAAAACAATTGCTGAAACGTACCTGTAAATCGCTTTAGCGGTGACATCACAGAAGTAGAGCATCTCCCGCTGGTAGTCGGCATCGAGGGCAACGACATTGATGAGGTCCTGATGGACGATGCTATACTGCGTCGCGTCGGTCGACATGTTTCTCACGTAGTACTTGTTGGTGAAAACTATCCAGGGCTGTATGTTGTCACGACGCTTGCATGTGTGTTCGTCAGGTGCTCTATCGTACCATTTCTCGTTACACTTGCAATAATATCTGAAACGTTCACGATAAAGGATTAGTAATCTCCTTAAAAAAAAAAACATTCTACAAAAAGTATATAATGAGGTAAACTAACCTTCCTGGCGTATTCTCACACTGTTGACTGCATACCCATGGTGTCTCAGCACACTCGTCGATGTCAGCGCAGGCCTTGCCATCCTCCAGTAATTTATAACCAGGATTACACTCGCAGTAGTATGAGGTAGGGGTATCTACGCATCGGTGTCCGCACTGGTTCAGTTCGACACGAGCGCACTCATCGACGTTGCAGTGAGCTGGTTCATCGCTACCATCGGTACAGTCCAACACTTTGTTGCACACCAGCTGCTGGTCGATACACTGTCCGGAAGTACACCTGAAGTCTTGCGGATTCGGGCACGTTACGTTCTTACCCTTTGGTGGTGCTAAAAATAAATAAATTCTTGTTAGATAATATAGAAATAAACAAAAGGTGCGATTGTAAACGTGAAATAACACTTACTACACCCAACTTCATCGGAATGATCGCCACAGTCGTCCTGTCCATCGCAATGGAACTGTTTCCTAATACACTTGAAGTTCTGACACGTGAATTCGCTGTCGGAGCACTGTTTGTATCTGGAGTTACAGAACTTGCCCTCATCGGAGCCGTCGCCGCAATCGTTGTCATGGTCACAGAGCCAGCTACGGTTAAGACAGCGGCCGTTGTTACATGTGAATTGGTTCTCAGAGCAGGGCACTGGCTCAGGGCAATGGTGAAGAGTCACATTCTCATCAGCGCCATCCACGCAGTCAGGATCACCATCGCAAAGCCACTTCTGCGGTATGCACTGAGCACGGTTCCACGCCTTATTTGCCACGCACGTAAATTCCGTTTCTTCGTCACACTTGCGGTCATCTTAAGGAAAATTATTATTTTATACGAGGAACATGAGACTTTTTATGGTGGTGAGAGATCGTCCGAGCAAATACTTACTGCATTGATGACGTTCGTCTTCGTCCGAATTGTCTAAACAATCGTTGTCACCGTCGCAAATGTAAATCCTAGGTATACAATGACCATTGTCACATGTGAAGAGATCGCCGAAGCATGTTCTTCCTTCGGAGTGACAATACTCTGGCGGTTCGTCGCTTCCATCAAGACAGTCATCATCTCCATCACAGTACCTAGCATTGAACAATCCATTGATTAGATAAATTTGTCTTAGCAAGACGTGACTCGACAATGTGCAACAAAATATTAAATTACCAAGTAGCAGGGATACATCTGTGATTGGGACAGCGGAAGCTGTTCTGGGGGCATGTTCTCTGAGAGCAGTGTAGGGGGTTCTCGTCGCTGTTATCACCGCAGTCGTTATCTCCATCACACAGCCAGTACGGTTCAACGCAAATATTGGTCTTCTCGCATTTAAGGTGGTTTGCGGGACATGTGGTGTTACGGGGGCAGCGCTCGTGTGTCTCGTCGCTGGTAACGTTGTCCTTGCAGTCATTGACACCGTTACAGACCTGTGCCATAGGTATACAACGTTGGTTTGCGCATGTGAACTCACCGGCGGCGCAGGGTCGGTAGACGCAGCCTTCTTCGTCAGAGCTATCCTGACAATCGTCCTCGTGATCGCACTTCCATGACTTGAAAATGCAGCGACCGTTGTTGCAACGGAATTCGTTCGGGCTGCACGAGTGATAAGCTGCAGAATGAGGAGAGAAATAATTTTTCGTTTTCCAATTAACACGATCTTTATACATTACAGTATTTTTGGCTACTCACCGCAGTAGTTTGGATCCTCATCGGAACCATCACCGCAATCGCTGTCGCCATCGCAAGCCCACATCTTAGAGATACACTTGCCGTTGCGGCAGGCGAACTTGGTGGAATCGCAGGTAACGTTTTTAGCGACGCACATGCGATTTTCATTGACTAGTCGGCTATTGTCATCGCATTTGCACTCAACAGTGCCATTAGGGCCCGGGTGACAGGACTGATCACATCCACCGTTCTTTATGTTACATGGGTTCACTTTGCATTGCTGACGTCCAGGTGAGTAGATGTGGAGATCACGTGGCGAGTCCTCTAGACGTTTTACTGTAGAAGAAATAATGGTAAGTCGAAATGTTTAGATGTACGATATGGGAGAAAACAGGAAAGTTTTTTTCTCTTACCTAATTCGATGCGATCTCCACCGGTGTATTTGTCTGCTCTGTAAACACCACGCAGTTGGAGATCAGTCCAGTAGATGTGCTCTCGGAAGACAGTAATGGCGAAGGGATAAATCGACGCAGGAATCAGAATTTCACGACTGTTGCCCTCCAGATCAGATCTTTCGATCTTCTCCTTAATGGCATCAGTCCAATAGAGCATGCGCTCTTCGTAGTCAATGGCCAAGCCGCTTGGCTGTGCTAAATCCTTTTCGATTATGGCCTTCTTCATTGATCCCGCCATTGTTGTTCTAAAGAATAATACAAAAGATTGATACAAATATCATATATAGTGATTATAAGAAGAAAAATATTTCGAGAATACTGTACCTGAAGATCTTTCCGGATGTACTGAACCGTCCCCAGTCGGTGAAATACAAGGAACCATTGCAGGGATCAACAACAATGGCTCTGGGTCTGTCAACCCTTGCGATCATGACCAGGTTCGAACCATCAGTGTTCATCGCGTAAATACTATTGTTCGACGAGTCTGTCCAGTAGATCTTTTTCTGCGTCCAATCGTATGAGATGCCCTCTGGATTGAGGTTCCTGCTGAGGACATTCACCATTGGGCTAGTCGTGGGATTCGCAGAGTCCAACCAAGCGATCTTCGCCCAGGGTCTAATTTGAGTGAAGAATATACGGTTGTCGTCGTAGTCAAAGTCCACTCCAACAACATTTGTCAGATTGCCGATGGGTTTGAACGGTAGCGCAGTGTCGCGCGGATCCAGGTTTATTGCTCTGTAAATCATCGTATATAACGTAACCAATCTAGCTGCAAATTTACATTAAGCAAGTATTTACCTGATTTCCGTGCGAGTAGCAAAGACGAGGTACTCGTCAACGTTCTCGCAGCTCTTCTGATCACTGGAAAGCTTGCCGATGGCGCAGTCGCAGCGCATCTGTACGGGATTGTCGCGGGGGAAGGCGAAGCAGAGCTGGCTGCAATCGCCATTTGTGCCACGACCGCAGGGATTGCTTTCGTCCTGCGGCTGGGCGCTCTTGTCGTAGATCGCAATATCACGCAGCTTCGGCAGGTTTGTTCGCATCGCTGTTGGTAGACTCATGTTGCCTGGCATCTTGCTGGCCCGGAACACACTTGCCAAGTTTCGGTCCACCCAGTATACGTCACCTAGAGATAATTTTAGTAACTAAATTTGCAATGTATAATACGCATAATACTAAATATAGTAACTTACTGCCAAAAACGGCAACACCCATAGGATTAGGCAGATTTCGCCGTATGACCTGCCGATTGCTGCCTGAGAAGGATACCTTCTGTATGGTATCAAGTTTCGAGTCCACCCAGTAAACATCGTGCGTTGCGAAGTCAATGGTTAAATCTCTGGGCGTACTAATACCAGAAGTGACAATGGGCTTCCAATTGCTGCCGTCAAGGAAAGCTTTACCAATTCTCGGATATTGTCCGTAGTCGATCCAGTAGAGCATGCGTCTGATTGGATTGACGGCGAGCTCACGCGGTGTGTCAATAGTCGTCTTGACAACAACCTTACGATGACTGCCATCCAGTCGGCAAACCTCCACGTAATTGTCATGTGGGAAGACGTTGGAGAAGTAGAGATTACCGGCTATCCAGTCGATGGTGAGACCACGAATACCGTTCGAACCGATACCAGATTTGATTATGTGCTGCAGTTCCGTGCCGTTGGGACGAATGCGGAAGATACCGTTCCACGTGCCACGATTGAACTCCACCCAGTAGATCCAGTTTTGCGCGTAGTGCACATCCACATGGAGGATGTGGTGGCCAGGACCAGCGATTGGTACCATTGCCTCCTTGGCGTCCTGTAAATCAGACAATTCTCTCTCGTTACCTCTCATTCTCTACACTATACACTTTTCAAACGTAAACAAGTGAACTATATTCACCTTGAAGCTATAACCACGAGCAACATCGAGCTGAGTTACCACTAGGAAGGTCTTGTAGGACTCGCAGTTCGTTTCGCCAACTTTCCTGTATTGCATACCACAGGCGCAGGTGCGAGTGCCACCAGCGGCAGGAAGGCAGATCTGCTCGCAGCCACCATTGTTGTTGAGGCAGGGATGTGAGGTATCGGTAAGCCGTTTCTTATAGATTGTCAGAGTCTTTAGATCGGCATCGTTGTGCAGTATCATCGTTGGGTTGTCGCCATCGGGTAGGTCGACGCGTTCGATCTTCTCGTAAGCGGGGTCCAGATAGTATAGTCTGAAATAAATAAACGAAATGATCAATGCTTGATTGATGATTTCGTGGCAATTAAATTTCCTTGACATACCTTGAGCCATGTACGGCGAGGGCCTTGGGATTGGCGATATTGTTGGCCGTGGACAGGATATTACGCATTTCTGCTCCCTCAGTAGTCATGGACTTGATATATCCAGGATGCTGGGTGCTAAAGTAGAGCATCTTGTGTGGGATGTCGATGGTAATGGCTTCAAGCCACTGCTCATACTCGACGAGAATAAGTGGATTGCTTCCATCCATGTTAACACGACCGATCTTAATGGGAACGCCGAAGCCACCTTCGTCCACCCAGAAGACATGCCCTTCAAGTGGGTCAACACACATTGACTTGGGTTTGGCTACTGACGTCTTGTTACCATCGTTTGCTAGTACGATCGTCCTGTACTTAATCTCACCGTCAATCTTGATCACCTCGATATTCGAGGCGACTTTGTTACCGATGAAGACGTTGCGACCGAGCCAGTCAATAGCAAAAGTGGAGGGTGAGCCGACGATGCCGGAATCGCCCTGTGGGCTTGGAAACTCGGTGCGGTTGCCACCTGTGTACGGCATCATGTAAATCGTACCGTTCTCCGAATTCTCATCGTTATCCTTTGCTTGCAACCAGTAAACCATGTGCTCACGACGATCGTAGTCGATAACACGGCCACCCTCAACACCGACGACTGGAGTTATGTAACCACTCTTGATATCTTGCGGTGTCAACGAGACATCGACAATCTGCGATCCTCTCAGCACCATTAAGAACGGATTGTCCTCCTCGATACATCTTCCATCGCTGAGCTGTTTGTAACCAACGAGGCACTTGCAAGTGTATCCCTGAGTCGCGCTCGGTGATAAAAGACACAGATGCGTGCATGACGCGTTGGCGCAAGGATTTGGCGTGATCGGCTGTAGTACCGGATGGTGCACGTGTATGGAAAGCGGCTGCGAGATCACATGCGAGACAACCGTCTGGTTTATGCCCTTGAACTTATGCGCGGACAGAACGCGGTTGAGCTGTCGGTCCGTCCAGTACATAGTGTCCTCGAAGAGTGTCAGCGAGTGCGGATGCAACAGGTAGTGAGAACTAGCGAGTACTTGTAAACGTTCCGTACCGTCGTATAAACACGTGTCGATAAAGTCGAGCTTGCTGTCGGCGAAATAGACACGTTTCGTAGCGATGTCGAGAGCTAAGCCATTTGGCCAGTAGATCTTCGTGGTGATGATGGCCATTCGTGAAGTGCCGTCCATGCCGATACGCTCAACGCGTGGGTTCTCACCTGTAAAAAGTTAAGTTTTATGGTGGCGATGTATATCGTTAATGAGACTTAATAAATCAATCAATTAAAATAAAACTTACCCCAGTCAGTCCAGAACAGCCAGCGAGCGCCTGGGCTCGGATCCAGGCACATTCCTCGGGGCTGCGTGATATTCTCCTTGACGAGAACCATTCGATTCTCTCCATTCTCCTTGGCCACTTCGATCGTGTTAAGTTTGGAGTCGAGCCAGTACAGATTCTTTCCAATCCAATCGTACGCTAGACCCTCAACGAGATCCAGACCGCTTGATATGACATCCTGCGGGTAGCTTCCCTTGTCGAGTCGAGAGATCTTCTTAAGCTTCATGTCCGACCAGAATATCGTGCCGGTGTGCATGTTACTGGCAGTCGCAACAACGTTCTCTACACTGGTGGGTACACGCTCGAGCGCTTGATCCTGCAGATCCGCAACGAGGATAGTATGCCTGTTGCTGATGATGAGGAAGGCAGCGCTGTGGTTGAAAGCCTTACAAGTATGCTTGTCCGGCTCGAGAGTATAACCGTCAGTACATTCGCAGTAGAAGCTGCGCTTTGTGTTGACGCAGTGCTGCGAGCAACGACCCGGCGGGTCGCACTCGTTCACGTCACGACAGGTGTAGCCGTCATCCTGCAGTTCCTCACCCGGGGGACAGGTACAGAGAGCGCCCAAGGGCGTTTGCGTACAATTGTTGCTGCAGAGGCCGAAGTGGTTGGACTTGTTACACTCGTCCAGGTCGCAGCCCTGGCCCTCGTCGCCGCCGTGTGGGCAGTCGAGCTTACCGTCGCAGACGCTCGTCAGATTGACGCACTGATTCGTCACGTTGGGACACTGCCATTGGTGGGAATCACACTTGAAGGGCGGTGGAGCACAGGCGTGGGTACGCGGATCTTCGTCAGAGCCGTCACCGCAGTCATCCTTACCGTCGCAGATGTACGCCTTAAAGATGCAGTGAGCGTTCTTGCACTTAAAGTAGCCTGGCTGACAGTCGACCTTACCGCACGTTGCTGGCTCGTCTGACTTATCGTGGCAGTCAGGTGTGCCGTCACAGTACCAGGACTTGGGAATACAGATACCCGAGGAGGCACATTGGAACTGCTTTTCGGCGTTGCACTGGTCTGGTGCCAACGACGGACAGCCGACCTGTTAAAAATAATTTTCGATTAACGACTACAGTTTCAGAATGTAAGATATTCATTAATGACGGTGAGATCACTTACCTCATCGGAACCATCATTACAGTCTGATATACCATCACACTTGTACGACTCGAGGACGCACATCTTCTGATCCGCGCATGGGAACTGCGTGCTGAGACACGTCACCGGTGGACAGTCCATCTCGTCCTGCTGATCGAAGCAGTCGTTGTCACCGTCACAGACCCAAGACTGAGGAATACAGTGCCCAGATCTCGGACAGGTGAACTGGAAGTACGAGCAAGTCTTCGCAGCACAGAATTCGCCCTCGTCCGAGCTATCGCCACAGTCGTTCTCCGAATCGCACTTCCAGTTTGCAGGAATACAGCGGTTGTTGTCGCAGGTGAACTGGCTGGCCGTGCAGGTGATGTTCGGGCAACCAGTTTCATCGCTGTAGTCGCCGCAATCGTTCTCCGAGTCGCAACGGAAGCTCAGAGGAATACAGCGTCCAGCCTTACATTGAAATTCGTTACTACTGCAGGTGGGTTTCTTGCAGTTCTGCATCTCGTCGCTGTTGTCGAGACAATCGTCGTCACCGTCGCAGACCCACGATTGGGGTACGCAGCGCTGATTGGCGCACGTGAAGTCCCAAGCGTTCGGGCAGGCAAGAAGTGGAGGCTCGGATTCGCGGTCTTCTACACATGTTTTGCCTACAAAATCCAATGATAATCGTTAATTTAAGAGAGTGACAAAATGAACATTTTAATGAGCAACTTTAATAATCTTTACCATCGTCCTGAAGTTTTTCACCGTACGGGCACCCGCACAGCCTTGTCAGCTTGAGTGGATTGCTAAAGCGGCTATTGGTGCTTTGGTTTCTGGGCACAGCGAAGCAGAGTTTCTCGCATCCGCCGTTGTTTATCGAGCAAGGGTGCTCGTTGTTTGGTTTCTGCACCTCGCTGCTGAATACCTTAACGCCATAGAGCCGATTAGTTGCGGGTTCGCGCACTAGGATCGATTCCTGCTCGCCCGTCTCCTTATGCATGCGGATTATGGCGTCGAGCCGCCAGTCTGTTATGTACATCCACTGCTCGTGTATGGCGATAGAGAAGGGATGGCGAATCAGTCGGGAGTTTACGTTGCGCACGTCCGTGCCGTCTAAGTTCGAATGCTGCACATGGTCCAGTAGAGCGTCGCACCTAAAATATATCCCGCAACAGATTAATTCATTGATTTCCATAGACACGTAAAGTGTGTATATTTATTGACGAAATTTTGTGTCATACCAGTAAAGTCGGTCCTTCGTAAAATCAATGGCCAGTCCGTTTGGCCATCCGAGTGTCAAATTTTTAAACACAACCAAATTTGAACCATCCGCGTGAGCTCGGCTAATGTTAGCAGGCCTATCCCACTCGGAGAAGAAGATGTAACCCTGATTTGGGTGAATGACAATGGCGCGCGGCCGCTTAAGGTTCTTGAGCAGCGTGCGTCGGTAGGTGACGTTGCGCGTACTGAGGACGTTCAGCGTACCCTTCCGGGAGTCTATGTAGTAGAGATTCTTCGCGGCCCAGTCGACCGCTAGTCCCTCGACACCCTCGTTTTGACTAGCCAGCACGATCTCTCGATTAGTGCCGTTCTGGTGTACCTGTTTATGAAATTTAAGCATTGTACGTTTAGAATCATACACATTCATTCTATACTTATGAGCATTAACAAAAATACACTAACTCGATAGATGACATCCTGGAGGACATCGCTATAGTAAATGTATTGTTCGTGGGCGTCATAGTCGAGGCCAACGAACCTCGCGCGTCTCGAGACTACGGGTAGAATAGCGTCACTGAAGCCCTCTGATACTGGGTCCAATACGCGGCCCTTGATGAACCTCTGCTGCGAGTACATGAGGAACTCTTGAACAAGCACACAGTTGCGCAGATCGGACGACAGACGCCAACCGATGTCGCAAGCGCAACGGTAACCAAGCCCGTTGTCTTTCGGCCCGGATGCAGTGACGATGCACATGTGTTGGCAGCCGCCATTGTTGTTGCCGCAGGGATTAAGTCTAGCTTTTGGCTGACCCAGCGAGTGCAGGGCTTTGATGGCTTTCGCGTCGCGTAGCTTCGTCACACTCTTAACCGTGCTTTCGCTCTGCGTCTTCTCCACGCTCAGCACTGCCTGCTTCATGCTGTCCGTCCAGTAAACCTTGTTCTCGAACAAGGCCAAGCGCATTGGTGCCGGTACCTGGTAACATTTCAGATTCCTTGTTAGTTATCAAGACCATAAACTCTCTAAATTTTCCATCAAATATCTATATACACATATATCGTACCTGACTACCCCTAAGAACCATAACGCGATTCCTGCCCATGTAGTCGGCTGTCTCGATGTAGTCCAGCAGTAGATCACACCAATATACCCTCTTGGCTATCAGATCGGCAGATACGCCGGATACCTTGTACGCAGCTTCAGAGACTATAGGGAAGGCATTGGTGCCATCCATGTTGGCGCGCAACACTTGCTTGCTGTCGGCGACGAACATCAGACCGACGAGGGGGTCGAGGGCGATGTCAGCCGGTGAGGTAAGATTCGAGCTGAGAACAATGCCGTGGTAACGGCCATTGAACTCGAAGACATCAATCTTCTGGACCATCGAATCAACGACGTAGAGCTTGTCACCGACAAAGTCGACGGCGAGGGCAACCGGCGCCCAGGAGCCCGGTTGTGATATGTCTGGGTCCACATGCTCCGATGTGCCTGTCAATTTTATCACGTTGCTTTTGAGTTATTAATAATATTATACACATGTGGCCTAGTTAAATTAACATTTAATAAGCTAAGATATATGCATGCAATAATAGTTAGTTGCCTTCACTTTCTCTTAATTCCTAATGGCTTATGTGCTTATGGAATTTTTAATTAGACAAATTTAATACATACAATAACCAATAAAAGTAATCTTTTCTGTTATTGCAAGATTCGATGGCAATTTCATGATTTTATAATAATGCCTTGAGCTTTGCGCAGCGCGTATTGTTTATGTAACATATACATATTATAAATATTTTTAAAAAAACATATATTCGTATAACTGGTTTACATTATCATAACGATAAACAAGTTTTACGTCTTTAATGTACCGTACACAACGGTTTTTTAATAAAACGCATTTATACAACCCAAATATATTTTTAATATTGACTGTTAATCAATTCTTCGTAGAACCAAGACAGGTAGTTATACTTAAATTGAGAAACTCGGTTACGCTCAGTATTAATTATCTTTGATCCAACTGGTGGTTTCAACTCATCTCAATTTTTCATTGCTGATCTATTGAAACATCTTGCAACAACAAACACCAAGAACACCAACCCTAAGAAGACTTCCCAAAAACCAACATCCAAACAAATGTCACAAAAACTACCTAAGTAAAGAGATAAAAATAATGAAGGACCTCTTCCGCGCAAGAGAACGGAAAGGAGCCTCCCCGCACCTTTGAGCGGCTGCGAGTGAATCTTCCTGGTCTTGGTGTCGCTCCAGAACAGTAAGTTTCTCTCCCAGTGGTAATCGAGGCCACTGGCGCCCGTCGTGTTGGCTACGAGGTGGCGCTCGTCATTACTACTGCTGGGCAACACGCGCCATATGGCACGTTCCTGGGCGACGAGTAGCTCCAATGGTTCAGGATCCACGGGACGACATTTGCTCCTGCTGTAGCGCGCGTAACCGGGCGCACAACCGCACACATAGGAGCCGTCTGTGTTCGTGCACAACTGTTCGCAAAAGCCCCACTCGAGGCACTCGTTTCGGTCTGTGAAATGATGAAAGATAAAATATCTTTTAATTGATAAAGTTTAGGCTGGCATTACAAACGATAATTGCGCTTACTAATAAGTAAATTGCATATACTTGTTAATTAATTATATAATTTCTCTATACATATTCTGCAAGAAGTTAAATTGCGCCCGCGTGTATCGTACCTCTACTTAAAATACCTTGCGGTGAATTAGGACAAAACAATGAACAACCATCGCGAGAGTAGAAAGATTTCCTAAATATAAGAATTACACACACGCACATAACGGCGCTGATTTCCAGTCTTACTACTGCAAGAAAACGTTAAATTCCTCCTCATCCCTCCTCTGGCAGGGAGGAAAACAGCCTTCCCAGCAATTTTACAATTGAAATCATTATTATACCCGTAGCGCAGCGCTTCATTTTCGTTCATTACACGTATACATACAACGTTTCGTGTATATATACACACACACACACACACACACACACACACACACACACACACGACTTGGACGAGGAAAGAACGAGAAAAAGGAAAGGCGCATATAGTAGGAATGCCTCCTCTTACCTATGCAGCTCCTGGAATCGTTGGCGAGGACGCGACCCTCGGGACAATAGCAAACACCTCCGGTAGGGGACGCCTGACACTCGTACTGACATCCTAACGTGGTGCACATATGCGTGGCTGTAATGAGGAATTCAATTTTTCGTTTACAAGGTCATATATATATATATATATATACACTAAGAAAGAAGAAAAAAAAGTAAAACTTACAGCAAGCTGCTTCCTCGTCGCTGCCATCCTCACAATCTTTTTTGCCGTCGCACAACTGCGACCTGTTGATACAGAGCGGCTTCCCAGCCGCACCTTTCGGGCAGAGGTACTTGTTACCCGGACACACGATCGCCGTGCAGCTCTTCTCGTCCGAGCCGTCCTCGCAGTCTTTGTAGCCGTCGCATTCGTAGCTCATCGGGATGCACAGAGCGTTTGCGCAACGGAACTGATCGGCTGTACACGCTGGGAAACCTATAGAGACACAGACAGAGGAAACATTCTATGAGTTTCTTTTTATTCTGCTTTGCTGATTCTTTTCACTGGATTCAATGGATCGTGTATCACTTTAGACTCCTCTAGTTTCTCGATTACACGTGAACCAACCAAACAAATAATCCCACTAAGATGTCTGTGTCTGTGTGTATACTTACTGCAGTGCTCCTCATCGCTGTTATCGCCGCAGTCGTCCTTGTGATTGCAGCGTGCCGCCTGGTCGACGCAACGCTGGGTGACGTTGCATCGGAACTGGTCCAGCCGACAGGCAGGTCGGGCACTCGGACAGCCCATCTCGTCCTGTTCGGTACGGCAGTCCAGGTAACCATCGCAACGCTTCTCCTTGGGTATGCAGAACTCTTGTGTACCATTGCCACACCTGAAGTCGTCCGTCTGGCACTTCCTGTAGTCTATAGAGAGGAGAAAAATAATGATTATATATGTATGTATGCTTGGATTAAAATAAACTTTGAGAAGTTTGTGATTTTTTTTCTTTTTTCTTTCGTCGTTCTTGTTTGGCCTAAGAAATATTCTTTTACTTTATTATATAGCATTGTAAAACAACAACAAGAGGAGTACAATTATAACGCACGTGTATATAATCATCCTGAAACAGTGTCAAAGCGAGCAACTAGATGTGCCTCCTGTTATGTTCTGGAAGTTTTTGTCCAGGTAGAGAGAAAAAAAAAATTATATGCTGGTCAAGATCCTTATCTTGTCAGCGTATGTGTGTATGCTCATCAATGAATTGTACACGCGTGAAATACACGTTTAAATTCGGCCTTCAACGTGTACATTTATATACACACACACACACACATACACACGTATGAAATTCGAATGTGTACCGGAAGACACACAACATTTCGATTGAGTCATGCTCACATGTAAAATATATTATGTACGTGTATATAGAAAATTTTTTATACGGTCCTTTTTGCGATTATGACTTATAATAAACATTTGGAGTGTGATTAATATATACACGAGTGAGACGAAGTAGGCGAGCTGAAAAAATATTATTTTAATGATATACCAAAATTTCACAGGTTTATATATACGTATATGCAAAGCACATCATACTTTGCAAACATTCGATAATATTGCTTTTATTTTTTTGTTTCGTTTTAATCCAATTATGATATTCTTATGTGAATTCGTGTAACTGTCGTCGACCATTACATCTCACCAAAGTGACAGATTAATGAATCTAAAATACGCATCGTTTAATTCAAGGTATGAAGAAAATTGCATCAATCGATGAACTATCGTCTATTTTTAAACTATCAGTCTTCTAGGTTACAGCAATCCATTCATTCTACAAAGTCATTCCCTGTAATTGCCATTATTTATTTTACTGTTTTTAGTTCTCTTGTCCGGCGGCCGGCTTTGCTATATGTGTTTAGGTGTTCGGTGGAATTTAAAACGCACAACGAATTAAAGAAAATTATCTTGTAAATGGGGGCTTCAAAGAGCGTAAAGCGCCTGACCTAGTACATATTTTTTTCCTTTTAACGTGTGTGTGTGTGTGTGTGTGTGTGTGTGTGTGTGTGTGTGTGTGTGTGTGTGTGTGTGTGTGTGTGTATATATATATATATATTACAACAAAACATACCTACGTATCCGAATTAAATTCTGATCAACGTTCAAATATACTTGTATTCAAATGTTCCTATTATTTTTTCCCCTCTATCTCAGAATAAAACCATCAACCTTCCTACCTAAAAAAAAGTAAAATAAAAAAACCTCTATTCATTCGTATATTATTCATTCGAAAATTAACAATATTTCTTCCCACATAAATCCACACGTACCAATACATTAAAAGTTGACCCTCAAATCCATCCAAACCGCATCACCTCTCGAAAAACCTCGTCATCTTATATACAGTCGCATTTTCAACAATCTCTCTTGCACGCGTCGCACGAAGAGTATAACCCACAGAGCTCCGCGTGAGCGCGCGCATGAAAAGCATCATCTCTCGTTCGTATAGCTCGCTCACTTGCGCGAGGTCGCGATCCTCTCTCTCTCTCTCTCTCTCTCTCTCTCTCTCTATATATATATATATATATATATACACACA
>JAYJLV010000001.1:2362790-2372872 GCA_036873485.1 Torymus texanus | reverse complement strand
AAAATGGACCGCTTATAGTACTAGTCGCGCCATCTGTTGGATTTTCTAAGGACTTATTGACCCACCCTCGTATCATGGGAAAAAATACCGTAAACGTAATAATACGCCACGCGGATGATCGTCTTCTAATTTTCAGTAATATTTTTTCGCGAATTCTCTTTGAAATACCGGATTTACCCTAGAATCAAATATATTCGAATAGCTGACTGAATATTAATTGATCCGAATCAAAAGGAAAATTGGGATTCCGTGAACCCCAATATATTTGAATTCAAAATTAATCCCTGGAACATTTTTTAAAAATTCACTCAGCTATTGGCGTATGCCACTCTGAATGCGACGAAAAATGATAAAAATCAAATAAAACCAAAGATTCAAGACTAAATGATGGAAATGCAAAATGACAAGGTGAAAAGTGATTTAGTTTGACATTACGGAAATGGAATTTTTTTGAGCTTCAAAAAGCTCAATGCAAAATGCGCCGATTACGACTTATTTTTTCCGTAAGGTCTTCTAGTGTTCTGCCAAATGATATGTCGGCCATTTGTGTACAAGCAACGTAAAAATATTATACTGTTAAAAAAAGTACCCATTACAGAAAACCTAATTTACTTGATTTATAGGGCTTTATATAAAGAAGAAGAATAGTTTCAAGTTATCGGGGAACCAAATGTTATCTGCGTGTCGTTTCAAGTGAGATACTGTAGATTATTGTCTTGGCCAGATAATACAATGATACGTTGAAAATTGTTTATTTTAAAACTGTTCAATTAGATATTGTGATAGCTGAAGACTTATTTACCTTTGATTATTAAATACCGTTAAAGAAATGATATATTTTATATTGGTATAAGAATGATTTTAATATTGTTTTGCGTCATGTTTTTCCAGGATTCGTTACCGAGGTGCCAAAAAGTTAAGTTTCGCGTTTTAAAAATTACCGATTGTACAATAAATAAGTTGTATCTGTTAAATTTGTGATCTGATTTAAAACGCTTAACTGGCTACATAAAGGCAAGATATTACTTTTGTAATGTCGGAAATATTCGCTCGATCGGTACGAGTTGACTTTAGGACCCCATTAAATATACATTAAATTAATTTTTCTTAGAAGACTAAACTATTTTGTCATATTACGTTCCGAATCTCACTTGAAGCGTCGATTCGAAATAAAATGAGATTAAAGAAAGGCAATGTGTCCTGAGATAAAACAAAAAAAAATTCGAGTGTCGAACGGTTGTGGGTAAACTGTGAGGGCCTCACATTCAGTATGATGTGCCTCGAGATAATACGCAATGGATTCGACATGTGTATATTTGTGATATTAATTATAATTTTTACGGCACCGATTAAACCTCATTTATTCGTTTCGCTATTTTCAAGATTGGTCTAACAATGAACATAACCCTAACCTAGCCGAAGTTACGAATTTCGAAAGACGTTGGAAAACGCTAGCGTTGTTTGAAGTCGACTTTGCGTTTTTAGCCTGCGGTTCCACAGTTCGCTCCGTCAAGGAATACGTGAGATGAGGCAAGTGATTAGCGTCCTTAATCATCGCATAAATGAGTAATTAAATAAATGAAACTGTTATAGGTCCTTAATCGAGGAGCACTCGAAGCAACATATACGTATTATATGCATACCAATACGTACACACACACACATGTCCCGCATCGCCCCTATTCATAATTTAATAAACGATAAATAAATGAAAAAACTACGTAAACTAAACGTCGAAGATAGATGAAAAAAAAATACACAATTATAAGCTTATACATATACAAATAACGTTTTAAGGTAAAAAATGTAAATTTTAAGGTTAAGGGGATAACAAATCATATATATTCTATTAACTCATATACTATGTTTAAAAATAACGAGTTCGCGGAAGGAAAAAACAGCAACAACAACAACCAATCCTGGGGAAAAAAATTATATTGATTAAGAGATATATAGGTAAATATATTTTTGGTCGTAGAGAGTATACATGTATAAGGATACCTAGCTCGTAAGGTTCACGCGCATTAAAAAAAAAAAAATACTGTCTGTGAGTTTTCGATATACATATATTATATAAACATGGTATATTAATATATTTATTACTATAACTACTAAAAATAATATTATACATCGGGTATGTATTGTTTGATAACACGAATGAGAGAGGTGTGTGACGATGCGTATTTGAAATATTTTATCGAGGAAAATTAGTGTTGGGATCGTCGATGTTGGTGCGTAAACTAGAATTGGAGGAATTAAAGCTCGTGCGTTACATACATACACACATCTATAACAATATGATTAAAGCCATTTTAACGGACTTGGTACAATGAAGCTTTAACTTACCGTGTAAACAAAAACAAAAACGATGCTGAACTTGCCTTTCTCGGACCCCCGATACTTTCGTAATGGTCTCTCGCCATAGTGAGAGACGCCGAAGTTACGTAGGTCAGAGCCAAGTGCGACAGTTATAAGTTCGAGACGCCCGGATGTAGGGGGCGCGCGCGCGTGAAGTGAAGTGAGCAAAACACGACGGATAATCAGAATCGCTTCATCCGAGGAAAAAAGCCGACCAGTCGAGGAATCATCAGTAAAAAAAACAGAACCCTGGCTTATAAGGGATTCATAAAGCTAATCGCTGTTATTGCCTAGTCCGTAAGAGACCGTAAAGAACGGAGGTAACGATTTTAATGAAAACACCGTACTACGTAAATGAGTGTGAGGTTAGTTAATACGTGTAAACATACCGACGCATTGCATGATCAATACCTAAGTGTCTGTCTGTCTGTTGAAAAAAAGTAAAATAATAAAATAACAATATACGTTCCCAGTAGCGAGTAGAGATGAAGAAAGTGGTAAACGATTGACTGTCGTAGAGAGACAGAGAGTCGAGTTTCAAGGGCAGAATCTTTGTTCCATTTTTCACAGCCCCATTTCCGATGTGGGACGGATATCGAGCAATTTTTAGCGATAAATTGTAAATTCAATTATAATAACCGAAAGCGCAATGAGTATGTGTGCAAATGCGGTATGAAAGAATTAAGCGAGTGATAGAGATATTATATTGTTAAGGCAGCACGAATAATATGCGATAAAAGCATAAACGCGAGAGAAGGAAGAACAGTCAGAAACGTGGAATGGAAAAAGAAAGGTTCTTCATTTTTGTGAGTGCCGACGAGAAAGAATTTAAAGGCCTCTGCGTATGCCATGTGATTTAATTGTGCCATTTGTGCCACGAAGGATCATCGTGTCACGGCGATTCGCGAGAATCAAATTTTCGAATAATTCGAATCGTGCGGAAAAAACGGACATTCGAAGGAGAATGACGTTTGCGTCGAGCACCACGAATAAGACGTTCTCTGCAGCTGCTTTTTCCCGATCTTCGAATGACTTATAGCAACGTCAAACTCACGGTCGAGCTTCGCCCACCCACAGTGCAATCATAAACTTTGTCGACACCGCTTACGATATACCTAAGGATAACGACGAGTATTTTACTTGGTAATAAAAAAAACGTAAACAAATCCTGGTAGACCTTGATAGGTCGACAAACACGGATAACGACGAGTATTTTACTTGGTAATAAAAAAAATTAGACACATCCTGATAGACCTTGATCGGTCGGCAAGCGAGAGTCTCGTTACAGAATGTGATCATTTGTGACCGTCCTTTAAATGCGTTAATCGACGATTCGCAAAATGACGGTCATTTCGCAAATATATAAATGTATGAAACGCGAAGTGGGAGAAAATATCGCTTTCTCCCGATACACCTAACTGATTGAGGATGACGAGACAGTCACTTCGTAACACTACGAGATTGGATATATCGTATCAATAACGGCATATCAATGGCGGTAATGAAAATTAAAAAGAAGGCTACGGGACATATGTGAATATGGATGAGAGAAAGTGTAACAAGAGGACGAAGTAGAAATCGACGATCGAGCGCCCTTAGTACGAAGAATCATATAATCGTAGAAGTTCGTATCTTAATTAAGCGCTTCCCGAGAGCGCAAACACGCAGAAAACAAATAAAAAAAGTACCAAGAAAGTTCGATTCTATGAGTACGAGCTCGAATGTACTCGTGACAAAAAAAAACATTAATTGAACGTCGGCGATCCTCGCGCAATGCGATCGTATCGAATGGAGCGAGACAAGATGGTACGTAAATCGAAGGATCTAATACGCGTGGTAGTTGTGTACGTTGCTAGAATAGTGAAACTCGTTTATTCAACACACATTCGATCTTGTAAACGCCTTAACCAATTCATCATCCGTCAAAGAGATATTTTGTTAAGTGATTTTTATCCAATTGACCATGTCGAGAATCAAATCAGCCTGGAAAATACGCGTTTTTTAGCTCGTGAAAAAAATGTAAGGTTAAAAAGAAATAAGGAATTAACAATATCATTGTGCATTCTAAACGAATTTTTTAATCGAAACAAAGAAAATAAAGACATCAACTACAATATCAAAACGACTATCGTACACATAAGTTTCTTCTTTCGTCTTGAGGCAAACGTAATCCATCCAAATGCTGTTTTGAGGTGGTAGTTGTACTCAAACCTGTAACGATACAACGTCTAACGCAACAAATTATTTTCTATTTCAACGACTGGTCCATAAATTACTAAATAGTTCTTATTTACTTACTGCTCAGTAATAAAGCAAACAAAGGATTAATGTCCAACGTACCACCTTGAGTCGTGCAGGAGGGATAAATCGAGTACAAACGGACGCTTGCTTTCTTTCCGCGCAATGATGTAACAATTTACATATCTCGAGATACTGTGAAATCCAATCGAATTTCTTGCAAGTAACATTGACAAAACGCTATCTTCAACGGGACGCATTATTGTACGTCCATTGCACGGAGTTTTTTCGCTAAAGAAAACGCTGAGAGAGAGAGAGAGAGAGAGAGAGAGAGAGAGAGAGAGAGAGAGAGAGAGAGAGAGAAACAATCCATCCAAGCACGCGCAGAACTAGATAAACATGCATCATTCGATCAATCAAAAGTCGCAATGTTTGAATATATAAGTATCAACTGGTTACGAAAAATCAAGAAATCAACTGATAATCATGGCAGAGCCCTATAGACCAGTTTCACCAATCGACCAAGCAAACGAAATAAAAACATTTCGCTCCATCAAAAGCTCCAACGAATATCATCGCCTAGTTCTAGCTTCTATTATCGATACACTTATCCCCCCCCCCTAGTGCTGCGTTGCCACTAGCGAATGAACCAATCAAAAGTAAGTTTCTAGCTCGTGCGGCGCGAAAGTATCATGGTGCAATGGTTATAAAACAAGAAAAAACGATTGGACTATAGAGAGTGAGAGAGTGTGAGAGATAAAAAAGAGTGAAAGGAAGAGAGAGAGAGAGAGAGAGAGAGAGAGAGAGAGAGAGAGAGAGAGACGAGTAAGCGTCAGTGCGTCTCGCAAACCTATCGACACAAGATACCTCAAGGAAATATCTTCCCATTAACAACGATTCTACATCGTGTGCGTATTAATAGCTATGCCGTATTATATCTCTTGCGCGTGTGTTCTGATGTAGTACCGTCGAAGCTACTGGTGTTTGACAGAGTGTGAAGATAAAAAACAAAAAATAAAAATAAATAAAATAAACCATTCTCGCGAACCAATTGGAACAGTGGCAATGCAAATTGTTATCGAAACAGGATAATCCCTCCCATGGTGTATAGTGATTTCAACGTTCAAAGCTGCGATAACATATATAGGCTTATTTAGGACGAAAAAATTTGTAAATTTTTTAAATGAAGAGAGAGAAAGAGAGAGGGGAGAGAGAGAGAGTGAGAGAGAGAGAGAGAGAGAGTATTGTTCTGTTGGATATTTTTTTAAGGTCTCTGTGAACTAATTTTTCTATTCATTTTGTAAATCGTGTTAAACGAGAGAACGACAAAACTGTGTATCTTTTCTCGACGCTCTGAGGCTCGACGTGTTTTCCGTCGTCGTTCGCGCCTTGTGAACGATGTTTATTGGGACACACATATTATATATCTATATATAGAGGGTCGAGATAAAAGCGCAATTTTTCAATTTCATTCAGAGTACGCATAGTGCCTAAGATTGTGAAACGATGAGAGAGAGGCTTCATTTTTCTATATGTAGAAGTCGTAGTTGTGTGATTTTTCGATAGAACACAGATGGAAGTTCGAGAGGGAGGCTCTCTTCGATGATACATGTTCGAATGGACAGTAGTGAATTTTATCAAAGTAAATAAGGATAAATGAGCAAGCAAAATTTTCAATTTTTAGACAAAGGTGTGTTAAGATGTGAAATCGCGACAAAACTGATGCTCAAAATGATAAATAGATAATTTTATGGAGAATCGGAATTAAATGAAATAAAAAAGAAATACAATAAACTGTTACGTACTGAATTGAATGATGTCAATGGCTTTAGTGCCGTTTTATGAGATGTTAACAGAAAAAAAGAAAATATTGCGATTTGTGCACTCGCAGTCTGTGATCGCGGAAGATGCATTTAAAGAGTTGACAGATAAAAGTAATTAAACAAATTGGCTATAATAATCGCGCTTCCAGTATTTCGAATTTTAAAGAAAAAAAAATGAATAGGCGAAAGTCTCGCGATGCCGTCGAGACGATGCAAGATATCGACGATTAAATAGATAAATTTAAAATAATCAAAAAGAAATGAAGTAAAAATAATTCCTTATATGTCTGAATATTATAATTGAAAATTGGAGTGACTAACAAAGTGTTGCTTATTAATATTAATTATACTTTACATACTATTTGCGCGGGTTGGTGACGAGGACGTAAATATCGATCGTTGTAGAACGGGCGGATACTCGACTATAAGCATCGATTATATAATATCGACGAAAATATCGCGATAAAAAGTATCACCGACTTCGATATAATCTCAAATAGCAAATCGATATTTTATCAAAAATAAAAGAAAAAAACAGAACCTATCGTACTAATGAAACAAGATATGGGGTGAGTGTAATATCTGCTATCAAAACAAAAAAATAAATAAATAAATAAAAAACAATGACGATCGTGTTTTTGAATAACGCTTATATATCAGACGTGACTGCTCCTAAACCTGTTTCATTGGTGTGCGCGGCAAGTCTAAAAAAAAGACCCCGAACTGTTAGTTCGTGGCAATTCAACTCTTGAGCCTCGTGTTCAAACACAACGCGTCCCATTTAATGGAAGAAGAAAGCTAACTGTGTTTATATATAGCTAAAGTCTTTCCAAATTGTACTTTTATTAGCAAAATAATGAAAAAAAAATTTGTTAAAAATCGAACGAAGCCATCAGCGTTGATGATGAACTTGCCCGCGAGGGGGCGAGACGCTGAAATCTAAGACTGATGGCGTTATATATATATATATATATATATATATATATATCATTGAGAATTGAATTGCCAACCTAAAAACAATTGATGTGTAAATTACGAGTATCATCAATCTTGCTTTGTAACCGTGTTCTATAATGCATTATAAACGATCGTAGTGTTGCTCTCTGACGAAAGGCGAAACTACACTGGAGAGAATTGATTTGAACAAAACTAAAAAAGGTAAAAATGGATTAATAAAAAATAAAAAAAAGGACGTATAAAAGTAGAGAATGAAATTACGTAACTAAGTACGTGTCGTAAGGGTAAATCTATGCTCAAGATGAAAGGAAGATATCTCTATATGTATACTAAGTATATTTATTGTCTAGTGTGTAATAACATGATGAATTATTCTTTAAAGTTTACTCGAGGATTGCGAATGCTCGATTTTTTCACTTTAACACTTTAGGGGTTCTCCACAGTCTTTGCATACCGCGGTGATATAACAAAAAATGTATAACAAAAGAGAAGAAAAAAAGCTGAAAAAATGATGATTAAATGAGAATTGCGGTGCTGAATGAGACAAAAATTTCTAAAAAGAGAAAAATAAATAACTGAACGCGTTGATAAAAATAATAAAGGGTTGAAAAAAATGATTTTTTCAATCGGTAAGCCTTACACGATTTTATCTACATCAATTACTATTTTAATCGAGGAAATTATGGATGTATTATGCACGTCGAAACACAATCGATATCAATATTGTCATCGACTAGAGTTCGAGAGATCGATAGATATCGATTGCGATGACAGAACGTAATTAATATTGAACAAAAAGGCTGGTCGATCGAGTTCCTTCGACCCCAAAAATATGTAGTGCCATTGTTTGTTACGAACCGATTAATAAAAGAATAAAAAATAAATAAATAAATAAATTACGTCGTTTCTTCAAGTTTCATTGTAGCGATTGATACTTATATATAACTTAGAGGCTGTATGTAATTTTAATATGACGAACAAAAGAGGGATTGGGATATTTGGGTGCGAATTAATAAATGAAAGAAATAAAATTAAAACACTTTAATATTGCATTTAAACGTGACGATATCCAAGAGCTCATTGTGATTAATTGACAATTAAAAAAAAATAAAAATAAAAAATAAAAACGTGCGATTCCCTCCCTCCGAGCGTGCGAAATTCGACTGTGCGTGTGCAACTGCGAAATCGAAATCAAATGAAAGCAACAAAAAAGAAAAAAAAATTACGACAGCGACGCCGACAAGACGTGCGGAACGCGGAACGAAGAGGGAAAGCCAAGGGGAAAGTATATAATGTATATTTTCTAGATCTAGTGAAAATAAAAAAAAATGTTAGTGGACCAGATTGACATGGTAGATTCGCACAATAAGTCAAAACTTTTGAAACATTTCCGCGAGACGTTCGGCGACGTCTCGAGTTACAAATAAACACTATAAGCAACTGAGAGATGAGGGAGAAAAAAAAAACAAAATAACGATGAAAAAAAAATAAAGTAAACTAATACAAATCCGTGTAAATTTTTTCTAGCGACGCGATCGTTATTAAAAAAAAGGAACAAAAAAGAAAAAGACAAAAATAAATGTAATGAAAAGACAGTGACAAAAAACAAAAAATAATTAGGTGATTGTAGAATCGGTATTAATGAAAAACAAGAAGTTTGTATATGTTTCTCTTCTTCCCGCTGGTCCGTTTTCTCTCTTGTTATAAGAGAAGAACCGATCGGCAGCGCTCGATCGAATGCATTTTCAGCGAAGAAAAAAAAGAAAGAAAAGTTAATAAGAACCGTCTGACTGAAGCACTCTTATTAAGTTCTGGAAAATATCACGCCACACGCCGCCGTTTTCGTGTTTCGCCTTTCGAACGCTTACGTGAGAGAGAGAGAGAGAGATACACACTCGCGCTATTATTGATAAGCAAGAAGAAGTGCTTTTACGAGAATAAGAAAAAAAAAATAGGAAATACGGGAAATGCATGGAAAAATCGGACAATTGAAGCGTAGCGTTATTATTATAGTGACCAATTTGAAGGCGAGAGCGAAAAATGTTCGTGTGCCATATTCGTACCTTTTTCCAAAGTCCGTTGACTCGTGCTGGGATCTAACAATTAACTATGATTCGACGATTCGGTGGTAATGTGTTTTGCTTAAAAATTAATTTTCATTGACACTCGGACGTCAAACGGTCGATATTTGCGAGATCCCAACGTGACGAGAGATACAAATGGTTGCGCATGTAAGTATTAAACAAGAAAAAAGAAGTGGTTACTGGCGAGAAAGAATGTATATGAGAGTGAGAAAGTGAGAGAGAGAGAAAGAGAGAGAGCGTGTTGTTGATCGGTACTAGAGAAGAAATCGTTCGCACAATCGGTCGAGTTAGATTACAAAAATTTAAAAGGAAAAAAAAATATAAAAAAAAGAAGAAAAAAAAACATATTATATCGGACGAATGCTCTATCAGCGCAACTCCAAAATCGAGAGGGTCACTGAGTGCACTTACACACACCACAACACGCGTCCCCATCCCCCTTCGAGCTGTGTGTCGTGTCGACGTTATTATGAGTAAGTTTTTAGACGAATTCGGAGAGATAATTTCCTTCCTTCGCCTTCGACTATTATTTCGTCGATGCCGAAGGTAGAGAACGAGAGAGAGAGAGAGAGAGAGAGAGAGAGAGAGAGAGAGAGAGAGAGAGGAGAGAGAGAGAGAGAGA
>JAYJLV010000001.1:2346430-2361538 GCA_036873485.1 Torymus texanus | reverse complement strand
GTAAGACCGATGTAAAAATTCTTATCAGTGAATGGTAAATTGCAGTCGACGTAAGTAATATTTGTAATTATAATTTACATTATATTAGTACCCAATAATCATCAAATAAAAGCAGAATATTGTTCTCAGTCATACAGTTATCTAAAACATAGGTAATTTATAGTTAACACATTTACTTGAGCAGTGTATACTACTATTTTATCCAATTACATAAATCTCTCATATGATTAGTAAAATACTTCGTGCACATTAAATTCTACTACAACTTCTAGCAAATATCTAAAGAGATTATAATTATATGTAGCATTTAGAAAAAATATAAATTATCATTGTAACTCTTACCGCTATTAAATTTTTAATTACTTTAACACTTTGAATCACCAATAATTTTCTTTTCTTATCATAAGCCATCTTAGCACTATAAGAATACCATTAATTTTATCCCATGCCTTTACCATAAAATATATCATACAAACGTGTTTTCATAAACAACTTATAACCTGACCGCAATACATGAATAAATTTCTTGATTCGCAAATGTTATTAGTTTTAAATAAACATTGAACAATCATTTTTAAAAGCATTTTGATACCTGTCGAACCTCGCCCCGTAATAATACTCATCACGAAGAACCTGAACCCACCCGATTCCTCCACAAAACAGCCGCTAAAAATAAACGCCAGCAATTCGCGGGGCCGTCGACCTTGTCGCCCGAATCTCCGGCTTTCTCCGATCCAATCGACCTCCTCCTTCTTCTCTTTCTGCTTCCGAGGCAACGGCCTATACTTTTCCTTTCTCGGCTACCGCCGCCACCGACGCGACGGTCAAGGTCGTGTCAGCCCTCCAGCCATCTTTTACTACCACGACGGTTCGGAAATAAATCCTTTTGAAGATGAACGTTTGCGAACTGATGCAACGGGTCATTGATTCGTCGCTTACAGGGTTACGTAATTTTGGAGAAGTTGTATTTTTGGTTGCGTAAGCTTTCGGTGTCTGATCTATTTTTTTTCCTTTCTTAGAATAGAGAAAGTTGTGCGTAGATGGTATTGTGGCTGGGGAAGATTTATTAACGTTATTCGACCGTTACGTGTTGTAGATAAATAATTAGTAGGGTTTTTTTCGAATTGTAAAGTAGTTTTCTGGCGATACGTGAAAAAAGGACGATTTAAACCCACAATGACGTATTTTTATATAAAAATGTATGATTTATCGAACGAATCCCTGGCTAATTGATCAACTATAAAAGTACATGGAAAATAACGAACGACAGATATTAGAAATTTCAGCTGCCCACACGCGACAGTTGTACTTTTACCGAGAAAAGTTAAACCGTCGTTCGGTTTTTGCGCTCGCAGTATACATTACTGTATATGTATATATATACACGTACACGTGTGTATCGGCAAACATGGAAATATTTGATATTAACTTTCTAACGCAGAAACCGGGGCGCGCGCTTTTGCACACGACGTAAAAACTATACGCAACGCGTCGACTTTCTTCACGTGTGCATGGCATTATTACTATTATACCGACTCTCCTCGTCTCTCTTTCTCTCTCTCACAAGAGGAAAAAGCTGCTACCTACATATATCGCAACAATGCGAAATGCCAAGCGAACGTCGCAATCTGGACAAAAATTAAATCGCAGCACTGCGCACGAGCAAATATCAAAAGCAGACGCGAGGTATCGGATACACGCGTTGTCGTATTATCAGAGCGCTCAGCGAAAATAAATCTGCATATTTTTTTTGTTTAATGCTCAAAAACGCTTATACCAATAAACGCGGCTCATTTGAACGAAAAAAACAAGAGCGTCGCGTTAATTTACAAAGCGAGAGAACGCGCCTCCTCTCCCTTTGTAATCCTGTAACGAACGGCAATTCAATAGCTCGCCCGCTCAGATTTCGCGTTTTATATGAGGAAACGACGAAATTCCGATATCTCCGACAACGCGACAACGAAAATCCGTTATAACGATGATTTATGTATGTGTACGCACATATGGTAGCTGAATGTATGTGTATATATATAACATAAAAATCGAAAAAACAAAAAGTTACGTTAGAGTTGTGCGAGTATGCGATTGTGTCTATTTGCGGTAGACGAGTACTATAACTCGCAGGTTTTATCCGTGGATGCTGTATTTTCTGTTTGGTCTGTTGAGTGTTTTGTAAAATCGTGGGTGTTGTTAAATAAACGAATTTGTTTGTGGGTACGGCTTTCCGCCAGGATTAGCTTCGAAGAGGTATGAGCTGCGAATTGTTTTGTCAAGTGATTTTTCGGATATTTTACGGTGGAAAAAATCCTCGATGGTACAGTGTACATATATACTTGGTTACACAATAATCGACTTTCTACATCACATTCGTTGTATAATTTGTAGAGCGAGGAAAAAAATATGGTTATTGTTACCCGACATTTAGTCTTGTATTAATTGTAGTAGCATCAGTAAATTATTGTTACGTTTATCGTAATTATGGCTTAGCGTAAAATAATATACTACAATATATAATAATATATAGAAAACATTTTATTACTACTTACAACTTAACCTCATAGTATCTCTTGTAATACTTATTATTTTAGAGTAATTTTGCGTATTAATGTCCATTGATAAAATCAAGCAATCAAAATTTATCTTAAAATTAAATCAATCACAATGGCTCACGATTTTCGTATGTCATCTTATATAACGAGGATAATTTATAAATCGCGAAAGATCCCATTATTCTCGACATAGAAATTTGAACTAAGCCAATAGTAACAACTACAAACAAAAAAATAGTTCATTCTCTGATCTAAAAGTACATAATATCTCACATTCGTTACACGAAGGAACCATTCCGTAATAAATCATTAATTATACCCACTGATTAATGGAAATAAACTTTACATTCCCGTATCCAAAATTGATCTTCCCTGTTTTTATACCCTATCTGCAAAAAAATACTACAACTACTTCAAAGCACTTTCAGTCATTCAACGATTACGTAACGTCAACTCCTGTTTCGCTCCGAAATCAGCAGAATCACAGTCCACAAATTTCTCCTATACACGCGTCGTGTATACGTATCCATTCCTCTACGTTTTTTTTTTTTGTTATCTTTCTTCAGCTCCGTTGCATCTCCAGCGAGAGATTGATTTTCACCTGACGGCCGCCCGCGGAGACGAAGCGAGACGTCAGGAAGCCGCGCGCTGCGACGTAGCAAAAAAAGGCTGCAAAAGAGAACGAGATGACGGATCGCGACGGGCACTCGACTATAGGGAGAAAGAGAGAAAACCGGACGGTGGCTGTGTGTTGACGTTTGATCGCTGCTGAAAGCGAAGTGAAGTGTTGGCTTTGTTGGCTGTCTAACTGTGATGATAAAATTAATGGGGTACTATAGAGGTGAACAGTGTGATGGCCTGTATTTAATGGTAATCGTGTCTTGTATATGTATTTTTGTTGTTTAGAAATATTGTATGTATTTTTAAAAGCTCGGAGAAATGATCATTTACCTTTTCCTTTTTTAATCTGAAGTCGTACTAATCAGTCATTTTGATTTGAAATGTGCTGTATTTTACCAAATATTTCATTATAATCCTACTGATATTTTTGATAAATTAATTCAACTAACGAAGTGAATTCGAAACTCTAGAAAGTAACGTGAACTATATATATTCTAGATTTATCTATACAAATGTTCACTTTTCGATCAACTTTCTAAAATGTGTTTTTGTTTTTATATTGCAGTGGATTGATTACCTAATCTGCCTACAAAAGTTTAATAACCGCGCTTTAAATAAATTGAGTGAAAAGCATGAAAAATATTCTACAGAAACTCCGATGATTTTTTTAATTACATAAATATTTATTGTATTATTCTATAAATCCATAGTAAAATAACTATCGATGTATAGATATGTAAATAACCATATTTTCGAAGTTTCTAAAAATAAAGAATAATGAAATTAGTGGATGACGTATAAAATATTATTTAATGTCACCGCCTTTGAATATGGATAAAATATCGTCATGATTATTATTCAAGCAAATCCGTAATATTTTCAGAAGTGAAATGATAAAAACCTAAAACGACCTGGGACCAGCTTTACAATATATTATTTTAAAATATGACGGACATTACAACATTAATGGAACTGTCATTTTACGCGTGTTTTACTGTTGTAACTTTGGCCGTTTTTTTTTTGTTAGTGCACATTAAAAATTGACCTTACCGATGATTGATGGCAAAAATCTTAAACTCTGTGAAAATGAGCTTTCAAATATTTTCCTCAGCGTGTCTCCACGGTACGATGACCTCGACAGTATTTATTTTTTCCTTGCAGAGCATCAAAACCATCGTGCGTTCTAAAATCGACATTTATACGGTAGCTTTGTATCCGCAACTATATGAATTCGAAAGTCGCTCATATACGCGCGCGCGACTGTATAATTTATTCATTAAAACGCGTGCAATTACAAAAATCATCGAATCCTGGCGCAACGCAGCCTCGTTACGGAACGAACGAATGGCAGGTGCTTCGGACTTTACGTATATGGATGTATATATTATATGCATATGCGTCTCTATGTGTGAGGTAAGAAAGGTCCGCATATATATGTACAATGTAGAGTACAAACAATAATTAGATTTTTCCTCGAAGGACATTAGCATATCTATCTATCGAAACAATTGCGAGCTGAGCACGTGTACACACCAAGTATCGCACATTTGTTATATTACAGCTCGGCGAGTGGTGCTATATAATAATAATAATAATATACTGTTGGGAAAGCACGCGCGCGTGATATAGTTATGCCGCGCAGAAAAAGGTGTTGGATGTGTAACGTCCCCGATGACTCGTTTACTTTTTGCACGGGATTCATTGTGGAGTAAGAACGCCTTCTTTTTGGAAACTTCTTAGGAATTTCAGAACTGCGGCAATTTTGAAACGAGTCGTTACGAAAACTTGCGAATTCTCTAGCTGCGTAATTACGTTACATTAACTGCTAAATTTTAAAAGAGTTATGCCTTTTTACAGTAACACTGCCGAAATTAATTTTATAAACGAGTCTTATGGAATTTTAACAAATTCAGTAAAACATCGATTATAAAGTTATTTCTGAAACGAAGGTTTATTGGAAATATATTGAATGTATTATTTATTTATATTTGTGAATGTAACAACAGTCGAAACGATTATTCTCTCACAATTCCAGACGTAACTTGATGAATATATTTAACTTATACATTCAATTTCAACAAGCTATTTATTCCACTTGATAATTTATAATAATAATTATTTATTAACTGTTATCTATAATATCCATTCACTTATGAAAATTAGATTACGAAAGTTAATCCGTAAAGAGCACTTTAATGTAAATAAATATGCAAGATGCTAGACGAAAATGGTCTAATTTTAATGAAACAGATCATTTAAATCATAGGTGTATGAACGATTGATTTATGACATCATTTTTTGTACATAAAACTTTTTTGACAATATCGAGGATGAATATCTATTAAAAATTCTTTAAAAAGTGTTGTATAATTTTTTGCATTTGGGTTATCGAATGTTAATTAAGAAATATTTCTTGTCGAAATTGGTTTAAAAAATATTCCTCAACACATTGCGAACATAAATCTTTGCTAAAAGAGAACTAAATTGCAAAATCAACTAACAAATATTCATAATAATCAAAAAAATCTTAATTTAAAATTTTAATAACTTAAAGCACCCCTTTCTCTCAGCATTTAATATAACATTTATTACGCATAACGTTTTATGGAATTATCTAACTCTAGATATTCTTTTAATTTTTTTTATTTATAAAAAATAAATTGTTATATTGTAATATGTAACAGTCAATGTAAAATTTTTTTGTACCAAACATAAGTAGAAAAAAAGAATAACGGTGAATGGAAAAAATATAATCAAATTATGTAAATTAAAAACAAATTAATTTATGAAAAAATTATAAAACTATATATATATCGTTTTTTATAGTTAAATTACTAATGAAATAATAAAAAAAAAAAAAAGAATTCCGGTACCGGGAATCGAACCCGAGCCTCCTGGGTGAAAGCCAGGTATCCTAGCCACTAGACCATACCGGATCTTGAGTTACGAAATTTAAAATCACCTGACGAACTATATATATTTGAATTCTATTTTAAATAAGAAAAGAAGATTATTTTAGAACAGTTTTAGTCACACATGAGCACACACATGCAGACACATACACGTGCGAGCATATACAGAGAAAAAAATAACTATGTAACTCCAAAATTTAAGATAATGCGATAAGCTACATTCAGTTAAATCAACGTAAATTTCTCGTGTTTTAATCACTGAAATTATAAATAAAAACGTTATTTACATTTCGAGATCTGGGTTATAGGACGTCATTTTACTGAGCTCTCAAGTTAAATTAACCGGACTCCGCAATTGTGCCTACATGACCGACAGGATTTTAGAATGTTTATATCTTTTATCCAAGCCCTAATAGAATTACAAAAAAATATTTTGAGTATAGTATTTGCATATTCGTAGAGCCTAACAGATTAATTTTTTTCAAAAACTTACTCATAAATTATTTAATTAGATAAAAACCACAATGTCGGTAAGTAGGAATCTGTATTTTCGAATTTTGATCTAGTTTTGAAATCGACGTATTTCATCGAAATACTGATAGAATCTCACAAAAAATTTCTGAGCATAGTTTTTACATATACGGAGCGCCTGACAATTGTTTTTTCATATGGCCTTAAATAAAAATATTTTGGGCTTATAACAAAATTTGTTAAAAATAAAATTAAAAATGTTCAGAATTTGAGTATTACCGTCAGGATCTAATATTGCGACTTTTTTCAAATTTTTATATTCGAAAACATATAAGTTTAAGCGGAATCGGTGATTTGGATCTCTGACAACTCTTTTATGTGAGTGTTTGCGGGAGCATTTTTATAGACCTCAAAAATAGATTTTTAAAGCTCAATTCATTTTTACTCTCTGCATTATACTTTAATAACAATCACAAAATTCTTTTTATTATTATTTTTGGTTTATTTTAGTCGTTGACTTTTCTCATTGAAAACTACTACGGCTTATCTTTATCGGAAGCACATATCTAATCGGTTTCATTATTCAATAATACCAGCCAAAAGCGAAGCTAAGAAAGAAAAAGCATCGATACATCACCTCATTAGCAGCCTTTTCTTTGCCGAGATCCATTGAATAAATTGTTTGCAAGAATCGGTCATCGGATTGACAAATAGGGCGACGTTGGTCGTTTGCAAATCAGGAAAAAGTTACTCAAGGTGTGTAATGATGTTTCAGTAGGTGTTCGTCGCTGATGAATGATGATTGATTACGTTTACATTTATCTAATTTGATTTTATGGTAATTTCTATACTGAATGAGACGTTTTAATTTGACTTTAAGATAATAATTCGTGTTTTTGTGATTACTTCTAAATATTTAGTTCATAGATAACGTCCCATGAATTCTAAATATAGAAGAAAAAAAAATTGGTTCGATGTGCTGATGAAAGTGAAGAAGCTACCGCCTATCGGATTATGCAAATGAAGTCAACGAAGGTGAGCCTCGTAAATCATGTCGTCGCCGACTGTGTGGCAAAGACTTAATTTTGTGCATTAATATGAATAAAACATTTTGTACCTTGATAATCTAATTAATTGATCGCTTTGCAATATAAGTTCGTGTCATACGATCTGATTCAAATATATAATAAAACGTAGACTATCATAGATTCCATTAAAATCCTCATTTATTTAATATATCTATTATCATATTCATCAATTTTGCATTTGTTTATTATTCATTTCTATAAATGCCATCGCAAAGACATTCTGAAATATCCATGTTTTGTCAATACGTTCTCCACAGTTATTTCCAACTGATAAAATGCATTTTTTCATATAAATCTGCTCTTCGTAATATAATATAATTCACCTTTCGACATTCCGATATAATTTTTCATTTTCCTCGATATAACCTCGATTATAAAGGATATTTGTAACATTCAGGAGAATGTCGAATGAATGTATCATTCAACATTAAAAACTAACTTACAGCAAAGTTACATTGACTTTTAAGAAAACCAATGACCTTCCGTATTCTAATTTTCAATAATTGCCTCCATAAAAGAACCGCCCATAAATCCATACAAATCACGAAACCAGTAGTTTGCAAACACACGTAACATTCCTAACCATTTCATTTCCACTCTTACAACAATAAACTTGCAAATAAACATGCAAAGTCGTCGTAAAAACCTCGGTCAGTACATTTCCCTCTCTTTCTATCTCTCTCGAACCCAGTGCATAACTGGAAAAATCGGAATTTCACATAGCAGCCGATAATTGCGCACAGAGTTTCGCTGACAGCTGCAACGCCCAGACGATCTTCGCTGTTTGCCAGTATTCACGCGTATATATATACACACGGATATATTTCGAAAACTTAGACCGTAAACACGCGCGGTCAGCTCATTCAATAATCGATGCCGGCTGGGTTGGATCTGGCCAGCTCGTTAATAGTGGATATTGTACTTTTCTGTTTGCCAATCATCTTTTTCGGCCCGCGCCTGTGTTTGCCACCGAATTGGCTGCGTAGTTGGTTTTGGCAGTAAAGCGTTTTGCAATTGAAGTTAGTTGAAGCGTGTACGAGGGTAAGTACATGAAGGTCGACCTGGCAGTACACTTTGTAGTAGAATATGAATTTTGTGTACGTGTTTTTAAAATAAGCAAATTTCATATAAATTCATTATAATTTTGAATATTTAAAGTTAATCAAAAAGTTCTAGGGAAATCGTTTAGAGTTAAAATAATTATAAGATTCTTATGGGTATATTAAAAACAGTAGCAGCCCTGATGGAAGCGTTAACGATGCGTTGGCTAATTATTGGTTAATTTTGGAGTTAAAAACGTCACACTATCATTATTTTATTGTTAAAGATAAATATTTAATTTTTGTTTATAAAATCACATTCCATTGTCAATATTTGACCATGTAATTATAATTTTCGATACTTAAAAAATAATTTTAAGTAATTTTTAATATTTTTAATTTTTGCTAGCTGTAAAATTTATATACGTAGTAGAGTAATCTATATACGACAATAGAGTAATCTATAGCTAGTCTTTTTTTTCTATTTTTCACTAGATGTACCTTCGACAAATATGCATGCATATTGCATTTTTCAACTCACTCAATTTCTAACTCTGAAAAAGCCAGTGCCCCCTTCCCCCTGCAAAACTATTAAAGAATTCTTTAACATCGATTGAGTGAACCGATTACACAATTCCGCATGCAGCCACATCGAAAAAAAGTATCGTAAATATTTCATCGACCTCATCCGTATCACAAAAATAATACTCACTCCCTCCTGAAACAATAGAATTCGTCCCTGTAATAACCCAAACTAAGAGGCACTCCACATACCGGCCACTAAAAAAATTGACGAGAGAAAAAAAAATCTTCAACGCGCGGAGCAATGTCAAACCCAATTTCGTGAAAGGGACGAGCATGCGTTCAATTTTGCCTCTTCTCTCTCTCTCTCTCTCTCTCTCTCTCTCTCTCTCTCTCTCTCTCTCTCTGTGCACGCCTCGCGTTTCTGGTATCATCGACGTCTGTGCCCCGAGGGCGGCTGCCTTCGAAAATTAACATGCGAACGATCTGCGGCGCCGAATTAAAAAACGGAAAGAGAGAGCCGCACAATGCAAAATGAAATTAAAAGAGCGCGAGCGGAGGGAAATTTTTTTTTTCCCGCGCCCTCAGGGAAAGCGTTGTACGTGGCGTAGAAAGAGAGAGAGAGGGATGGAAATGATAATAGTGCGAGGAGTGAAGGGACCTTACACGGCCAGTGAAAGAGATAGAAAGAGAGAGAGAGAAAGAGCAAAAAAATGTGTGTAACTAGGGCCGAGGTTCCGAGAAAAGTGCGTGTGTTTTTTCGGCGGCTGGTCGGAGAGTTTCTTTGTGTTTTTAATTAGGAGAGATGGACGCTAGAAAGAGAAAAAGGGTTGAACGATGTTGTTCAAGAGGATGTTTTGAGATACAATTCGTAAACTTTTTATAGATTTTTTTTTTAATTACTCTTAGAGGGAAATAATATAATCTGGTTAAATTGCAGCTTCATTTAACTATATTATTTACATAAATGAACGAAAGAAACATGCCCAAGGGGCATGTAGTAAATATAAAGAAACATAATGCAATGTATAACATCTATGCTATTATTCAGAGATTTTCTAAATATGAAATCGAAAAAAATAAAAAGTTGGAGAAGTGAAAAAATAAGTCAAAATGAATAATAGTAAAGATTGCTAAAATAAGCAGAAAGATCGAAATTTTATGTACAGCATTCGGTATTAAAAATAGTAAAAAAAGAAATAACTTTTTATGCTTCGTACGTGAATGCATTTTTTATACTCTTATATCAGTTTTATATGTTTTTACATTATTTATTAGAAATCATTATTTACTTGATCCGTGAAAGTTGTAGAAACTTTCATATATAATACTTATTAAAAACAATGGTTATACTGATATTCATTCAATCACATAATAAGCGCGATTCTTATATGAAATATAATACAGAGATTTTGATTTAAACTTTGAATAAAAAACAGACACGAAAATAACCGACCCTCTTCCGTTTATTTACTAAACACATCGAAACTAGAACCGAGAATACATTTCGAAACAAAAGAAGCCCGTAAAAAATTTATACCGAAAGGTAACGTCGTCACTTATACTCGCACGTCGACGGATGTTCCTTATATTCGTCCGTGCGCACGCCTCTTATGTACGTCTCTCTTTTCTTCGATATATCTATATATATTCTTCACATTCCTCTGTACGCGTGTGCGGCAGCGGGAAAATTACGTTTCGCCCGATGTTAATAAAAGTCTTGAGGGAGCGGTACATTGAAAACCTTTTACGTGGATGATTGAACTGTGATGGATCGAAATTGAATCGTCCATCCATTATCCTGCGATGCGCGCGTGCGCAGCTACGAAGAGAGAGAGAGAGAGAGAGAGAGAGAGAGAGAGAGAGAGAGAGAGAGAGAGAGAGAGAGAGAGAGAGAGAGAGAGAGCTCATAAAGCGGGATTATGTGTAATCTGAGTATAACTTTAAATTATAATGGAAAATATAGTTTGCGGGGAAAACTATGACATGGGCGAGTGGACGGATTTTTTAGTCGGAATTGTTTGACAGATTTTAATTGGATTCTGTTGATGTGTATGAAAGTAATTTCGCTGAATTTACGTTATAAAATGTTATATTGAATTGTGTTTTGTTATCGGAGGATGAAAATATAATAATCCATTTATTAAATACATTTGATACACTGAAGTGATTAAAAGAATTAAACCAGCTTTATTTATTACGGTATCTTACGCTAATATTATTTACATTATTATTAAATAATATTGTTGTACTAATTGAGAAGCCTGAAGTGGGCAACCCGTCTTACACCTTAGTGTATAAAGCAACAGTTCTATTCGGCGCAGGAACACTTCTAAAAGCTTTTTACAAAGTACTTTATATATTTCTCTATTTAAATCAAGCATGGTTAAGCCAAATATTATATAAAAATGTGTTTATTTATAACAATTATCAGTTAATATAAGTAAACTTCATAGTGTAATGACAAAAAACTTGAAAAATTCCTTTTACAAAGCAAAATTTATAAGCACTTATATTTGTCAAACAAGTTTTTAAACCAAAAACCAGATATTTTGAAAAACAACCAGCTTGAAAAAACATCAATTCACAAATCCAAAAAGACTTCGAACAAACCCTCCACTTTCCCTCTATTCCAAACTCCCTCGAACCTTCTGCTGCAGTCTATCGATGCACGCACGCACTCACCATCGGCTCTTTTTTATTATTTCATCGGATTTCTCCCTTCCACATTTTCCCCTCCGTAATAGAGCAGCAGCAGACTGCAGAATCGCTGCTGCCGCGGGTGACGAATGGAGCGCTAACGTCGGAACCATTTAGCCGGCCACGAATCGGTAATGGTATGACAAATTAGGGGTAGGGGAGGAAACTGAGTGACGGATGGGATCGAGATTCCACCGCGGAGTTTACATTGGCTGCTGCGGTGGTAGATGAGAAAAGAGAAAAATAAATAAACCAGAGGCGAGACATCTTTTTTTTTGTTTCTTTAGTCTGTCCGTTGTTGCGTACGTTTTGGCGAAGGATATATATATATACGTAGAGTGAATTTTCTTTTTTAAAAGCGGAGAAAGTGAAGAGTAGTAGATATACAGGCGGATGACGAATGAGGTTGGAATGCACTTTTCCGCGTTTGATTTCCGTGTGTTGGTTGTTGCGAAAAGGTGGAGAGTGTACGGAAAGTTTTGATATTCGTGGTTTGAAATGGATACTTCGAACTTTTAAAACTTAACATTGCCGTATCTAAAATGTTTATACAATTGCACATATATTATTTAATAATTTGCTATATTATTAATTTATCTTTGATAATCCCAATGTATATTTTTCCGTACTTATTTTATTCTAAATATGTTAATCTTTTCTCAAATCAAATGAAAATCACATCTTATACGTGAGTACAATAAATTTATTCTCTCCTTTAAAAAATTATCTCACTAAAATATTAATCTACAACTGCCGCTAAACCATAAACGAACCGTATACACACCTCACACCCAAGCGTCATCTAAAAATCATCTTCAACCGTCGGCACTTAATTTCCCGTCGCGGCGATTTCCCAAAGCGGCCGCAAAGTAATCCCCAACCGTCGTTCTCGCTCTATTAACAACCTCACACTTTCGTACCAACTTCGCAAAAACAACACATACACCAGCACACCATCTTTCGAAAAAGAAAATCAAAGTCCGCATCAGAGCGAATGGGTCACCCGGGACTGAGATTATCCGCTGTTTTATTAAACTCCCTCGCGCGTGTGCGCTTGCAGTAGCAGCATAGCAGCAGCAGCAGCAGCAGCTTTTCCTCCCTCAATAATTCACCCTAATTCCCAGCCTTTCGCGCCGTAAAATCGGCTTTTGAAGAATTACCTGCGCGCGCGCGCGTATTTTGCTCGCTCGCTCGCTCGCGCACCTCCGCAAAAGTCAAGCTGGATGAAATTTTAAAGCGGCGACACTTCGCCAGCGAGCTTTTATTAATTAACGGAGGCTTTAGAGTCGAAAGCGTTGGCCAACTATCCTGCATGTTTTAGCAGCAACGTACGGGGGAAGAGTGGGGGCACGTAGCGAAATAATCGTCGGTTTAGCGAGGAGAGAGAGAGAGAGAGAGAGAGAGAGCGTTTATTTATTGAATGTGCATCGGCAATGCGTTGTCGCGTGGCGAACGAACATATATAGATATATACACACATATACATACCCAAACTGAGGCGAGATTTGGTGGCGAGCGTTGCGGTAGTGGTTGCGGTCGGAGGGTGTGAGGTGTGCGACAGCTTTTGTAAAGCTTTAACGAAACTGAAGAGCGTCGGTAGTTTTCGAAGAAGATAGTTTCTTTTAATAATGTAGCTAGTAACGTCGATATTTCCTGAAATGATGAGAATGTATAGATTTATAGTATGACAAGATATATTAATAAATGATTTTGAGGTTTGGACTAGCTTTTTTCAAGGAATTTGTTACAGTAATATAGTCAAACAGAATTTATAAATCTTAGCATATATTGTATTACAACAAGCATAGTTGGGTGAGTTGTTATTTGATTGTGCTTTATATCATTCAATTATATACTTATGTTTATCACATTATCTATAGACTTGTAATTAAATAAACAATATATCCAATTGAATAATCTTACTGTTCATAAGCAACACCTGATAAGTGGTCCTATAAGCCAAAAAGCCATCACCCACATATAAGATTCCAAACCCTCCGAACACCTCTGATAATTCAACTTCCTCGTCCCGGAGATTCGTCTCTCCAATCTCGCTGAAACTCCCTACCTCTCCTGAAACAAAGACACCTCCCCTTTCCATCAACCCGCCTCCCCCTCCCTTCCATATTACACACCCCTCCTCCAAAATTTTCATATCTCGCGACACTCGATCGGCCCGGGTATGCTGGAATTATATCGCGGATATTGGAATATACGAGCGGCGCGCCGTAAAGAGAGACGAGCCATCGCTACTGCAGCTGCGCCGGACGGGTTTAATTGCCGGACTTAGTCTTTAAAGGCTTTGGGTAGCGTGGCGGAGAGCCAGCAGCGTGGAGGGGGGATGCAAATGAGTCGTAAAAGCGAGCTCGCCGCCGTTTACGAGCTACGAAAGTTACCCTCCCCAGCAGCAGCAACGGCGGCGTCTCGGTTATAAAACCCTTCTTTATCGGAGGGGAGGCACAGGAGGTTATGATGTACCTGGATGCTGACTGGCGCACGGTGCATATAGATAGAGAGAAGAGAGAGAGAGAGGGTTGGTGGTGGTTATGCGCCGTGACGAGGGAAAAATTTATTTCAGCTGGGGGAGATGAAGAGTGGGAGAGTTATTGGAAGGAACGAGTGAGAGGGAGGGTTAGTGGTTCGATTTTCATGACGAGATTGACGATGATGATTGGAATTCTATTTTTATGGCAGTTTTCAAGTTTTCGTATTCGAAGATTGGTTCGATGGTACTGGGAAAAAGCTACAAATTTTAGCCACGACCGCTACTCGGGAGAGTCTTATATTTTCACTGGAATGAAAATTGTTATATCTCAAAAACAAATAATTTATTATATAAAAATTGTTTTCTAAATGAGTCCATTGAGTGTTTTCCAGATTATCTTATCGAAGTTCCCTGATTATCTTACCAAAATTTCGATGGATCCAAACGTTTTAAACCAGATACTCGTCTGGTCATAAGTACCGAACAGCTCTATATATTCAGTCGAATCCATCGAAAAATAAGATAACATAAGAGCATCTAAGGATTTGAAAAAACAGGTTTTAAATTATCATCAAGAATTTAATTACGTCCTAGAAATGTAGCAAATTATATTGATATTTCACCAAATAAATCCCGAACTAAACCAATCAAAAAATTGGTTAATATATATTGTTTAACAAATGTGGGAGGATAACCCATGAAAATCCAAATAATCACTCC
>JAYJLV010000001.1:2281278-2318133 GCA_036873485.1 Torymus texanus | reverse complement strand
GTGTGTGTGTGGGGGGGAGAGAGAGAGGGAGAGAGAGAGAGAGAGAGAGAGAGAGAGAGAGAGAGAGAGAAATAGAGAAGATGCTTCAACGCACTAGCAGAAGCTTTGTTTTTCGAGCCTTCTAACGAGATTCACGGATTTTTCGACGACGGAATTTTTCATATTATCTTTGAATTTTAGAAATTTTGATGGTCGATGTGTAGGTATGAGAGATTCTACTCAGCGACAAAATATTTTATCATGATAAATTTATCGTACCGCGCTGGAATCTCGTACAATGCACGCGCCAACGAGAAGAGCATATACAGTTAAAATACATTCTCAACTAGGTATTTCTTCAAGCAGCCACCAATTCTACAAAATATCTTCTATTACCTTGACGAGACTCCAGTATTATCATTACAGTTGAGCGTAAAAATATCAGTAACAAGAGCCTATTGCACGAAGGGAAGTGCACGACACAGGCAGCCTCTAATGAATAAACAGGGCAATTTCCTCGTGGGAGGGCCACTTCACTACGAGATGGCGATAACATCGCGTCTCTTCCTGGAAAGTAACGACTACTCGGTCTCTTTCGATTCGCGTATTATTAATCTTCGATCTAACGCAAGCGAGGCCCGCGTGCTCTGTTACGCAGTCATTATTTTTCATTGTTCACGTGCGTGCCCTCGATTGTGCGTATATATATATATATATATGCTTGGGCGGCTGATTATGACGTTGGGAAGAGTGCGATTGTTTCGCTCGTGCGAATGCGATCCCCCCTACCGATTAGAAGCGTCGACGCGGAAGATTGAGACGTGAAAATGCAGAATATTAATGGCGGTTTAATAACTTGCTAATTGACCGGCGTTACGTTGTAACAGGGGTTTAGAGGAAATAGATACACTTACATGCGAAATATCGATGCGGATATAAAATGTATTTGCATAGAAAAAGTGTTTCAGTTTTGTTTTATTAACAAAAAAATGATAAGATATAAAGGGACATGAAATTCTGTCAAAAAAAAAAAAAAATGTTTTTCAGTCCAACGGTTAGGAGAAATGCTTATCAAACTTGATATGATAATTTTGTCAATGAAAGCATACTCTTAAATATTAGTAATTCGTACTAATCTTTTACCCGTATGAATTATTAATAAGTCTCGACATAACATTAATCATTTTGCAGACATTTAAGTCAGTGATAAAATTTTTCATGAGTGATTAGAACATGATAAAACATCTGTACGTATGCTTATATAACGACTAATTACAGTTACATCAAATTAAATTTTCCGAAATATTTGTAACGGAAAACTTTTAAATATATATGCAGAAATGAAGCGAATTAATTAGATTGTACACATAATGAAAATGCACTTTATTAACACAACGCGCAAACGAAAATATTCAATTAAGTCTTTCTTTGTTCAGAAGAAACATTTTAAATTACCTGCCACTCAGCGCGAGTATCGCGTAAACAGCGTACGGCAAAAATAAAATAAAATAAAAAAAAAAGAAATCATAATTTCGATTCGCGATCGAGCCGAGGAAATCAGTCAAACAACAACAAATCCGTCCATATCGAGGCGGAAGAGCATCGCACTCACGGATCTCTCGTGGCATTATAACGTCGAGGCTGGCGAGGGCTTGTCAAAAACACGTCTATTCCGGGGCTTCCGTTAATGCAACAAACGCAAAACAACAATGCAACGGCAACCAATGGGATTCGCAACCGCGCCACCGCTGCTACTGCTGCTTTTTGCGTGGGTAAAAACGCCGATCGCTCACCGTCCATCAGGCGAATATCAACCTAATCCGGTATCCGAGCGTCCAGCCGCTGTACACCTCGCGGCTAACCGCATACGTACGTAGCCGCGAGTAAAATCGCTGTTGAAGCTCGGGCGGCTCTGTGCTAGCAACTGCCCCGCTGTGTGTTTTCACGCTGGCGAAAAAAGTTTGGGGGAAAATGCGTATACACGGCCGACGCATATCATCGAGAGATGCGTAGCTGCCAAGTAGAAATTTTTCCGTGCATTGGCTGTGCTACGTTTTTTTTTATTGTTCTTTTTTTCAGTTTTTGTACACGCTTCGTAGGAGAGATCGAGCCGAATTAAATTGTAAAGAATTGCGAATTTTGTTTTACTTCGATACGTATAAATATGCAGGTTGTTTGTTTCCGATACCGAGTTGAGTGGACTGATAATTTTAATTTTAAAAATTGTCAAGTTCTAAATGTTGCTTAAATTTATAATCTCTTCCAGTGTATATTATTTTCTTTAATAAGGTTTTTTTTTCATAAAGACAGACATACTGAAGTAAAAAAATATATTGAAATACAAAATATAGGGATTTTTAGTATTTATATATTTTTTTTTAATATTTTACTCGAGATACATTTGTAATAAAAAAATAAATAAAAAAAATAACGCCCAACGTGGGGCTCGAACCCACGACCCTGAGATTAAGAGTCTCATGCTCTACCGACTGAGCTAGCCGGGCTGATAGTTATAGAAAGTTTTAGCTACATTTTAAACTTGGGGAAAGGGGGCGAGTAGCACAGCGTGACGACCATTTACAGTAGCTGCTTCTTACGTTAAATAAGCTACCTGCCCAAGCTGACCGCCCGTTTCGAATAGGGTAAAGGAAGAAAAGTTGTCTACCGTTTGCTGCGCAGCAGGAAACTTCACTAAAGGAAGAAAGCAGCTGTCTCAAAGTCATAATAGTTCTATCGTATCTGTTTTAAAGTAAACTATATTACCTACTTCTTTAAATGTGAAAAACCTGTTTTACCTAGGCACTGGAAATTCTTAGTCGGTAAAATCGTTGAACCTATTCGCTTATAAATATGCCAACTCTAAGTAGAGCTAACAGGACTAGCTCAATCGGTAGAGCATGAGACTAAAACAAACAAGGATAGCTATAGAGGACAAAAAACACTGCGCACCTCTCGTATACTGCTCGCACAGCTCAACAAAGACGTTCATAGGAGAGATTCGCACGAAAACAACAATAAAGGAATTTTTCGTCACGCACAATAATTCCAACGAACCTACTGTATATACTAATCTTGAAGATTTCGAAACAGTAAAAAAATTTTTGAAAGAGGCCAAAATTCCTTTCTGCACTTACACACCATAGAGCACTAAGAAAAATCTCTTAGTTTTGAAAGGACTTTTCCAAGAATACTCACCGGATGAAGTAACAACTGAACTCAAAAAATTACAAATACCAGAGGTAAAAATAAATAAAATAGATAAACTCTTCTTCAATAAAAGCAACCCAAACAGATTCAACTTCCTAATCCACCTAACTTCAGAAAGCAAACCTTAAAACTTAACCTCAATTAAAAAAAAAAACGATCATCAATTAATTAAATGGGAACCCTTTAGAAAATTAAAAGTGTTCCAGTGTAACAAATGCCATAGAGTGGGGAACTCTAGTAATAATTAAAACCTCGGTTACAAATGCGTCAAATGCACTAAAAACCACGAGCCGGGTAAATGCCCGTGCAGCTGCGATTTCGAGCCAACTTGCATAAACTGTAACAACAATCACCCGGCCAACTACCGAGGCTGCCCATACCTTGAACTTGGACAATGCATCAACAACAACAACAAAAACAAATTAACGTTGCAAACAAAAAATCTCATGGAGATTAACAATGAGATTAATAATAGAGTACTAGAAACTCAGCCAAAATCGATTTCATTTTCAACAAACTTAATTTAACATGGGAATAGAATTTTGCAACCTTAATGTAATAGCCGTCAATTAATCCAATTATTTCAAACTCTAAGTATTATAGTTTACTTAAATTTTTTAAAACACACAACTCCGATATTATATTAATTAGCTAAACAAAACTCAATCAAAACCATCGTATTATGTCCTTCAAAAATTATAATATTATTAGAGGTGACAGGCCCAATGCGACACAAGGCAGCGGTACCGCAATTCTTATAAAAAATTATATCAAATATGCCACCTCTTTTTTTACTAACCACCCAAACAACAATTGTCTCGAAACCACTTCAATTAAAATTAAATACAATAGTAATAACACACTACATATTATTAGTTTTTACGCGGCCGGCTATAACAATATCAATATCATAAACGAACTCAATCACCTATTCTCTCAAAACGACATATTGAATATTAATAACTTTTTTGTCATTGCAGGAGATCTGAATGCTCGATCTACCTCATGGGGCGACGCTGCTACCAAATCTCGTGGGGGTTACATGATTAACTGGCTCAATGAAAAAGCAATCGATTTAAATTATACACACTTCTGGAACCGACATTCTCCAATGCCAATTCTTACCTTGACGTATGCCTCGCGGACGCACGTATTAACATAACCAACATAACATAAAATAAGATACCAGTTTTAGATTATGACAGTGACCACCGCGCCATCCATTTACGCATTGACCTAACCAAAATAAACGCGCAATTTGATACGCAACCTGCAAAACACCCGTACAACTACAAAAACATCCGCTAGACTAAATTTGCACACTCGCTCACCCAAAAAACAATCTCCATTCCAACTAACCGCAATTTAACCAACTCCGAAATAGAAAATTTCCTTGAAACAATCGAAAGTAATATCAAAAGCCGAAATTCAAACCCACTAACTCAACATCTAAATATCTCAATAGCAAAATCGACAATCTATATAGCAAAAAACACAAATTGATTTCCCATCTAAGCAAAATTAAAATAACTGCAAACCCCAACCTTCTAGAAACGCAACAATCAATAGGACACTTAAACTGGCCCCTCATCGTACCGACCAATCAGTTTACTCCCTAACATAAACAAAGTGTTCGAAGCATTCTTAAACTCAACCGTTACAAACCATTGCAATAAAAATAAATTAGGTTTAAGCATTCGACTGTTCACGCGATCAAAAAATTCCTTAACGATACAACATAGCAGTTTAACAAACACGAGATGGTAGCGGCGGGCCTCATCGACTTAGAGAAGACATTCGACTCCGTATAGCTAAAAGGTTTATTTTTTAAATTGATGAAAAAAGGTTTTCCAAGGTATCTTATAAAAATGATCTGGTAACATATCCCAGTCCTCGCTATTGTTTAATATATAAGAAGGCCTTCAGCAGGGCACAGTCAATTCTCCTAGTTACTTTAACATATATAACGCCGACGTTCGTAACTTATTCGATTTAAACAGCGGAAACAATACGTACTCCATCGCCTTTGCTGACGTCCTTTTTGTGTATAGCACGGGCAAGCGACCTCATCTTTTATAAAACAAATTAGAAGATATTGTTAACAAAATTGATTACAACTAATGGCACCTTAAAATTAATGCAGCTAAATGTGTAACAATTTTAATAAGATTACCGATAGACAGACAGTCTTAACAAATATGAAAAGAAAGACTGGAAAACCTTCCAAATTCCAGTACCGCATAAAACTAATGTAAAATATCTGGATCTCCAAATAGATTTCTTAGCTTTAGCAAACTTTTTTATAACAAATATCTTAGTGTCAAAGCCAAAATAATTTGTTACTGCCTACTTGTAAGACCCCTTTTTAACTTATGTGTCCCCCCTGTGGTACAACCAGAGCGTTGCGTCAATAGAAAGAACTAGAATCTTCGAAAAATCATGCCTGCTAGCATGTACCAAAAAATACAGAACTGCTGAATCTAATTACCATAACTTTGTATCCAACCAAAACCTATATAACACAGCTAAAATTCCTAAAATTGACAACTTTCTTATTAAAATCAACCGTAACTATTTTGCCAACCTCAAAAGGATTTCTTCTAATCCAATCATCTCTAACCTAGCAAATTTCAGCGAAGAGTATATTGAAAATTGTAAAACCTCTGCTAACTTACCACCCGCAGCGTTTAAACAATTAGATTACCAGCTATACCACTAGACCCGCAACAACGCTAATAAAAACATACCTACGAATGTAAATACGATACCTCAACTGAAGTACTCCACAGGTCTACCTGTCTGCGACCTCAACGATACCCAAAGGCTCAATTTCAAAACATACTGGTGGTTCAGCAACAATAACATTTATGTAGCAGAAATACGCAGGCAGACACGTAAAAAACCAAAGTACCTTGCGATAAATCAAACTTAGAGATATTATCTAACATTTATTTTCTTAAATAAACTCGAATTATACTTTTGTAAAACAATCTAACCTAAGGCGAAATAATAATATATAATTTCAACATATATTATAATGTTACACACTTAAATCTCTATCATCAACACCAACCAGGTGTTCTTTACTGTTACTGATGATTGGATTTTCTGCACCTTAAGTGCACTTGTTCCCACTCGTTAATCCTTGCCAACGCAACACTCTTACTTTACTTATGTAAAAACTGTACCTTAGCATCACAATCGTCCAACTGACTAACGTATAAATTAATCTATCAACCGCCATATCCGTACCATTTTTATTAAATCGATTTTTTTATGTACTCTAACCAATGTATCCACTGTTTCTTATGATAAATAAACGATGTTTAAAAAAAAAAGTAGAGTATGATACTCTTAATCTCAGAGTCGGGGGTTCGAGCCCCCTGTAGGGCGTTATTTTTTTGCATTATATTATAAAGTGCAAGTGTAAAATATAGCTAAGAGGTTTGACAACTATCAGCCCGGCTAACTCAGTTGGTAGACATGAGACAGTTTTGGGTCAATAAAGCCAAAAATACCAACTCAGAATCTTTCTTTTCGGCAATTAACCAAATGTTTAGACCTAAAAACCACGACGCTCTCAAACTAAATTGTGATCTCCACGACAACCAAAGATTAATCTTTAAAAAGTATTGGTGGCTAAACGAGAGCAGCGTCCACATTGCAGAAATTCGCATGCAAACACGCAAAAAATCGACTCAGAGGTTCGATAACTATCAGCCCGGCTAGCTCAGTCGGTAGAGCATGAGACTCTTAATCTCAGGGTCGTGGGTTCGAGCCCCACGTTGGGCGTTATTTTTTGTATTTTATAATAACCGTAAAAAAGTCGTTTTTGTATGGCAACAGTTAGATGATAAAATGTATGAATTTTATTTTATTTTATTTTATTTCTGTTATATGCTGAGCATTTGTATTTGGTTTATTAAATTGATTGGAAGCGTTCATGTAACTATAACTTCAGATTTATCATGTAATGACGGTAGTCCTACTTCACTGAAAACAATGGATGGGGACGCGGAAAGAGAACGATTTCCATAGTTGGCATCGAGAAGAGAAACGAAGAGGGATAGGGAGATCACAAGCCGTGAGCTGGTATTTGACTTGTATTAATTAAACGATTCGTTGCTGGCTTGCGGGTTTAACCAATGGTATAATTGTTACCGAGGTTAACACGAATACATATGTGAAGTCGACCAGATAATGGTGAGGTTACCTTTAACGGCTTATACATTTCAACTGTCAGCGATAAGTATAGAAAATCCTCTGAGATTAACGTCTGCGATATGGAAATACTTCCGAAGATATATCATGATAGTAAGCGCTATTGAAAATAGAATAATTATAGAAACTTTATTAAAAAAAACATCAACAGAATTTTTATTTTTGACTTACTGAAAAGAATTATTGTTTTTTAAATAAACGTTAAATAAAATTTTTTTGGTTCATTGGCATACATATTATCAAAAAATAAATTTTGACACTTTGTAAGTCCGTTAAAACGTAAAACCTTTTTTTCTTTTAATATCTAACATTAATCTTTGGAAATTCGAAATTTTTTTTATTGGTTATTTTACAAGTCTATACAAGTTTTAAAAATAACGGCAATACATTTTCTATACACGGAGATACGAAAGTAAGCTGAAATTGGAAACGTAAGATGCTGCGCAAAGTTACGAGCACTTAAAAAAAAGTCATGCAGAAATTCAACTCTGAATTCTTTTTTCTATGTTTTTGAAAAACTAAAAAGCGAATTTCTTAAAAAAATCCGCATATATCTAAAATATATTTAAAGATAGTTAATCTGAAAAAATATATCGTATGTATGAAATATATAGAATTTCAATCACAATAATTCATTAGTGAATGTATAAAGTTATACAAAAGTACAAGCTACGAATTAAGAGTAAAATGAAAAGCGCTATTTCAGACTCTCTTGACAAGAGACTTTCATTCGTGATGCATATATTCACGTGTACATGCCAATGTAACAAGCGTTGCTGCTCTCCGTAATTAATCACGTTGTCAAAGTACTCCAAGTGAAAGGCGATTAGTAATGGCATCCAAAAAACAATATGATAATCGCAGGTACAACTATCCATTGCTTTTGGAATTTCAATAATACGATTTGCTGGAAACTGCGAATGGTTTTGTTTAAGTAATTGGGTAAACTAACTAAATCGTTATCATTAATTTTCAAAATTTTGGTAAGTACTAGAGGATTTTGCATGCATGTGGCCCTATGTGTTCTAAACTTAAACCTAGCATAAATTTAAACAAAATAAATTTGAATAAGACTGCGTTTTTTCATAAGGTTGATGAATAAGAGAGTGACAAAAAGCGCTACATTCAATTTAAGTTTCATTGCGCTTGTCTTCTCTTTTATTATAAATAATTTATGTATATTGTTGTTAAAAGTGAAATGAATAAATGTTAAAACAAAAATAATTGAAAATTAACATTATATTCTGCAAAATGTGTCTCCGTGAGAAATTAGATTTAATATTAATTGCATGGATTGAAAGAAAAAGGTACATTTTTAAACCAAATTTTAAATTTAGAATCGTAAAATAAAACATTGAAAAAGACGGAACACGAGTAGAAAAATGTATACTTTCAACCCCCATAAAAATAAAAAAAATTCATTTTCTGATCACTTAAGCATCGGCCATGTATAAGCCCGGCTAGCTCAGTCGGTAGAGCATGAGACTCTTAATCTCAGGGTCGTGGGTTCGAGCCCCACGTTGGGCGTTATTTTTTGTTTTTTTAATTACAAATTTTCATAATATTTTATTCTAGAAAAAAAAATATAAGTATTAAAACATATTTTTTATAATACTAAAAAATGTGACTTTGTAATAAAAGTTTTCGATTTGTTAGAAACTAAATATTTTATACTCTACACGAACAGTAACAAATTATTTTTTAAATATCCCTAAAATATTATTTAATCTGAAATTATTAATTTCAGTATCGTCAGAATATTTATGACTGGTTTGTAAAAATTATACTAAATAATATTTATATATATATATATATATATATTTATTTGTATTAAAAATAAATATTTATAAGATAAACTTGAATAATAAAAATATTTAAGTTTTTCTAACATTTAATTTTATTTTGATATTTTTTTATATAATTCAACCTGCTCTATCCAACATTGTCTTGTTAAAAATTTTCGCATATATTATGACATATACATTTCGCATATTTGTTTTTTTTCAGCATTATATTTTACAAAATAGCAAAAACATTTAATAAATTATCAAACATCATTTTCTTCTATTTTTTTAATATTGTGTTCAATAGTGACTGTGCGTACGTAAAGGTAGAGAAAAATGCATGTTAGAGATGGTAGAGATAGATGGTAGAGAGGAGAGGGACAGTCGACCCCCACCACTGCCTGAAAGTAGGTGAACGTAGCCCGAGAAATATCTGGTGCCCTGAAGTCTGCCCACGTATACGCCCGGCTAGCTCAGTCGGTAGAGCATGAGACTCTTAATCTCAGGGTCGTGGGTTCGAGCCCCACGTTGGGCGATATTTTTTTTTTATTTTTTAATAAAGGATTATACATATACACCACACAACCGAATTTTTTTCAATTTTTAAATAATATTAATATAAAAAAACTCTCAACTTATCTATCTAAACACCGCTACCGATTGATTAGCAAGTAGCTTCCTAGAAGTAACGCATAGATTCTTTGATGAAATTTTTGTAATACCAAATAAGCAGCAAAATAGAAAGATAATTCATTGTACTAATGTAAGAAATAATTTTATGAATTTTATAAACTAGTAGTGTCTGTGCGCGCTGCGCAGTGGGCCAATCAAATTTTACATGTTCATTTCAAATCGACCAATCACAATCATTAGAGGTGACAATCTCAAATCCATCTCATTTTATATAGGATGGCCAATCAAATTTTACATGTTTATTTCAAATCGACCAATCACAATCATTAGAGGTGACAATCTCAAATCCATCTCTTTTTTTATATAGCATGGAAAAAGTAAAGTGCTAATGTATTGGCTTTTTTTTAAGATAACCTATTTATAAAGAATCAAATTTTCATCTATAATTTAACATTGACTATGGAATTATGCTAATTGTCATTCTAGAGCAGTAAATATATTATATTTTGACGAAAACGGTAAAGAATTTATGAAAAACTATTTGTTTTCTATAATGAGTAAAAATCTACTATACCGATTATATAAGTGTTTTTAATCGTTTTTTTAGGTTTAATTTATTAAAATTGTTTTATGCACAAAATTTATATCGCGAAGAAGTTTTGTTTGTTTGTACCTATATTGTATGTATATAAATTAAGCGTATATATCACATTTATAGGGCGCTAGGTAAATACAAATTCTCATAAACTATTTCACGGCTTGGTTTGGTCGTCGTAAGAAAAATGACCCCCTCGACTGCGAAAGCACGCACTCTCTTTATCTCTCACTCTTACACATGAACCCTTTATTTCAAAGACTGCTCTGATGTTCTTCTTTCACGCGCTTCATTCCTCTCGTACGCGTCAACCACGATGAGATCGTTCACATTGCTGGGCTTCGTTTTGCTATCGACGAATTTTCTCGTGATCATTCAAAATCGTGTTTATTTTATCAGAAACAAATTGTATATGAAAATGTTAAATGGAAAAAAGTCTTGTTTTAGTATTATTTACAACTATTGTGTTTAGTTAAACCTTTTAAAGTAATAGCGTCTAATTGAGTATTTCTCAGATTTTTATCTATCTTTCGCCATTGTATTGCAAAATATTGCTCATAGCAAAAAATGTTCATGGTTGCATTTTATTAAAAAATAATTTTGTATATAAAAATATTTTTTTTTTATTTACTCTGGAATTTTTTCAGTTTGCAGCTGAGTTACCTCGAGACAAGACTTTTCGGTATTTATAAGTAGACGGCTATTTGATCCAAAATCCGTTTGAATCTGTCTAAATTTCGCTGATATAATCGAGAAACTTCATTACATACAGACGTAGATATACATACATCTCTAAAAACGCTTATCTTATAAATAGACGTCCCATCCTTTTTCAAAAATCAGTTCGATATTCTGGCTCCCCAATGGGGATCGTATCAGATATGGTGATAAGAACAGAGGAATCTTTCGGAATAGTTAACTGCCCCTTAAACGGGGTGAACAACAAGGTGCTTTGCTAAGCAATGCTTATTTTTCATCATTTGACCTCTAGTTTCTACGACATAATAAATAAACACTAATATGGACACCACAGATAAATATGTATATAAACAATTAGAATTCATGAATTTGCGTCACACGTCGGTATAGCAGATACCCGAAAAAGGGACGGCTCCTTGCTCAGTATGACCGAGGTACCATACCTCATAGAGCCGTTTCATTTATGTTTTTAACATTTTGTCTTGGCAATTTTATAAGGAAGCCAAATATTTAGTTTTGTATACGAAATATTAAAATAAAATACTGTTTATCGAATAAAAATATAGAAAATAATTAAGAAATATTTAGCGTAAATATTGGCTTTACATTAAGAAGTAGATTTATAATGTTATCTAAAAAGAAGGAAAATCATTTTGGTGAACTACATGACTATTGGCAATCGGAAAACAAACAAATTCTTACTGATTCAAGATTAGACAAAAGTATTTCTCAATTGAAAATTTCATGAAATTAAAAGCCAGCAAGAGTAGCAAGCTCGACAAGCAAGTGATTTTATCATGAGAAGTAGATATACTTTATGGGATGCTTTGCGTTCATCTTTAAATACCATAACTTACTTTACAGAATAGCACAATTCAGTACCTACAAACATTAGGGTATTATTAGAAAGTAATACCCGTAGTGCGGAAAACGCATAAATTCAATGCACATTAAATCTCACTTCGAGGACAAACTTAATATTTCATTTCTAGCTGTCCTCAATACATAAAAAATTTCCCCTCGTTAAACATTATTTATCGCCGATACAATTGACCGTGAAAGTATGCAGGATATCACACTTGGGACGCAATAAAAAAAGAAAAACATTTCAACCGCTCTTCTGTCGTTCGGAAGGAAGACGCAGAGAAGAGGATGACCGAATTCGAAAGTGGCATTTTACCGTAGCGCGCGCGCGGACTCCTCTCAATTTTTCGGAAGCAAATCGGCTTTTCACCTCGTGCGCGCGAGCGTTTTCTCCAAATAAAACAGTAATTTCCTAGCGCACACGCGTCGCTCGCGCTCGCCGATGATGGCAATTCGAAAGTAAATTGAATTCACGTCACGCGCGCATTTCAAACGCCGTGCAGAGATGATGTTCACCGCAAGAAAGTCGCGCGAGCGCATGCGGCCCGAGCAAATGCAAAAACCTCGAATTATCGGATTAGCTGTGCGAAGTCGCATTTGATGTGACGATTTTTTACACGAAGAGAGTTTAACCGCGACTCTTCAAACCTTTCGAGAAAATAAGTTTTCTTAAAATGGAAATTTTACGACTATGCGGAACTTCTGAAATAATTAAACCAGTTTCATTGCATAAAATTTTTGTAAATCTGGTTTGAAATAGGCTTGATATATTAGTAGAAAGATTGTAGTTAAATTAAAATCTGTAAGATTTTTTAGTTGATAAATAGAATAATTTAGTGCAAGAAAAGAAAATTACATGTTAAGTAGAACTAAAGTTTTTCCTAAAAATCTAGTTAAGTTGTGGTAATTATCCTCAGAATTGGGTCGAAAATTACAAGGGACACTCTAAAAATTAATGTGCGTAACAACAAAAATTGTCTTGAGGTGTTACGAAAACTTACCAATCCATGGGAAACTGTACCATTAAGGTAAATGAATTAGTAAGTAACTAGCGGAAGTATAGTAGTAAGTATAGAATGAACAACCGCGTTATGAAACAGCAATGTCATGGGTAGTTATTGAGACGTATCCTATTTTCTAATCTGGTTACAACGAAGTTACCTTTTGGACTACAACTATTTAAAACTATTTTTCCTTAAACATGAGTTTTTAATAACTGATAAAATAAATTTTTTAAACATTTGTTAATTTCTATGACGTGTTTTTCTAGTTATAGCCAAATCTCTTTGCAACGCATTTAACTTATATTTGTTCTATTCTTTTTTCTTAAAAATTATACAATAATAATTTGCGATAACCATTCCGTAACAATATGCCAATTATTAAAAATGAATTTTCAAAAAGACAAAAAGCGTTAACAAGTCACTAAATCAGAGCACTCAATCAATAACCATTCACCACATCAATAATCAACTGCATTCGCACTATTACTTAAATTTTCATAACGTAACGCTCAGTCAAACCTCGGGTATCAAGTCCTCTCATCCTCTCTCTTTCTCTCTCTCTCACACACACACACTCGCTCACTAGCAGCGGTACCGATACGTATCCATTAGTTCGCGCCATCCATCTTTTCCACCGGCACCAGGCATGAATATTCATCACCATAGTCGCTCGCTCGCACGCACGTGCGCACGTCGCCCACAAATAACAAACCGAATTACAACTCCATCGGGCGACAATAAGCGTACACGCGCTCGCACTCGAATCTCTCTACCTCCCTCCCTCGTGCATGCAAAAAGCTCGCGCGAAATCCTCTATTTTTTTCCTACCAACCCCTGGGCCACACGCCGCACAATTATTTCGGCGCGCTCGACGTGGATGCGTCGAAATAAAAAAAAAAAAAAAAAGAAAAAAACGAGTAAAAGAGAGCGAGGAAGCAGAGGAACACACACACATACATGGTCAGAGAGAGAGAGAGAGAGAGAAAGAGAGGGCAAAGCAGATCAGGCAGCAGCAGCATGCGCGTTCGTCGTTCCAACCACGTGAGCATCGCACAGAGAGCAGGTTTTGTGTCTAGCGGAGCGTGCGCGAAACGCGATGCGAAACGCGCTCTCGTTCGTTATTAATACGCGCGCGTGTGTACATATGTACGATAGAGGGAGTGTGGGTATATGTATGTGTGTGTGCGCAGTTCTATTGCACTCTCGGTTTTCGAAAAAAAGAAAAACAACTTCTAGCGATCTGGAAAACGCAGCGATAACGCGTGACGAAGTTATGGAAAGAAATCTGTTTTTGCTATCTCTGCGTGCGGCCGCGATACGCATCGATGTTTTTCGCGACTATATATATATTCGCCGGATAGCCGGTGATCCGGATGAACGTTGTGGTTTTGGATGTACGCGGGAAGAGCGGTTTTTCTTTAGTAATGGGAAATTGTACAGAAAATTACCTTTCGTAATAAAAGTAACGGAAACGGTTCTCCTGTACCTTTTGTGGGAAAGCAAATAGCTTTACTTATATTGAATATAATATACGTAATAATAATATTGAAATATTTTTATAAAGAGTGTTATTACGTACCTGATGTCGTTGCTGTGTCTTGTTTCTTTTATTCGACATAGTTTCAATGTCATTTGGTAGTTTCAAGATTGGATAAATACATTTTTCAGTACACACAGTAGATGATTGTTAGCAGATGCATAGCTTTGCGGTTATGAGATAATGAGGGTTTTCTTAATTTCAGGTATTTGTTTTATGATCATTTTTCTTCTGAGAGGTAATAATGTCTTTGGGTTCCATTTGGTTTATGGTTTGATTACTTTTAGTTACTTTTGGTTGATTGTTAGTGCCAGGTAGTATTGTTAGATGATGTTTCGTTATCGTTTGTTATATGTTCTTTGTTCTTTGTTTTAAAATAGCTCACAAAGTTGTAAATTAGCTCAAATAAAAGTTTTTATCAGTCGTGACCAAGTATGTTGGCAAGCCAATCCCCTCTCACCCCTTCACACTTCCACCTCTTAAAGCTAAAAATCGCATGCACGTGCAAACCCATTGCAGTAAATACCATGCAAAGGCATTCCGGTAAATTACCAAGCGACGAAGCATTGAAAAGCTCGTGGGGACTCACCTTTGACTCTCTCTTTCTCTCTCATCCTCTCTGACGCATACGCAAAGGTACCGAAATCATATTCCTGGATACTACGCGCTAGCTCACTCTTTTTCTCTCTCTCTCTCTTTCTCTCACACGCGAGTACACCAGCAAGCAAGTGCAATATGAGGAATTAAAGTCGTCGTCGGGGAAAAATGATAAAACATTTTCATATAATGGACCTCTCGCGCAGCCCGCAAAAAATTGTATTTACCCAACGCGATTTCCTTACTCAAGGGAAAACGAGAGAGAAACGGACGAAAGAGAAAGAAAGATCTCATGAAACGTACTTTATGACTCTCTCCTCCCGACCGAAAGCTCGTCACGCGCGCGCATCGTAATAAATATACCCTCAGAATTTTCTACTCGGCGCAGAAAGAAACTCCCCCCCCCTCTCTCTCTCTCTCTCTCTCTTCCTCTTTCGCGCGCTGACATAATCTCTTTTTCCCTGTCCGTCTCCACCTGTGTTCGAGTAAACACGACGGGGCGCGTATAACACACCGGGGCTACGTTGACCCCCTCTTTCCCCTTCCTCTCCCCCGCCACGGTCTCCCCCTCATTATCTCCTTTCATCTCTTCTCTCTTTTCCCGAGGACTAAAATCGCGCGCGAGCTTTTTCCTATGTCGGGTACGGCCAAGCGACGAATGGAATTCGCCTCGCGCGTTCTGGCTCAATTCAATATAAACTCTCATATAACGACGCCGGGCTGAAATAAGGCGAAGTGAAAAGGAACAAAAGTCGAAATGATAATCTCGAAAATGAGTCGACGTTTCGTCCCGCGATAGCTGGAGTAGAAAAGCAAGTTTTACGCGCTCGCTCTTTGTTTGCTTTACGATGGATTCTCGAGTAGTTTTCAATTATAAACATTAGAAAAATTTGTAATTTTTGCTATTCTAGTGTACAAGCTATCTACCAATTGTAATTAACGTGTAAATTCTATTAGATTAATTAACGTGTATATTAATAAATGGAAAATTGAAAATTCTCGCAGTATAAGACACGACCAACGTAATCAGCGCCATCAGAGCCTTTTGAAACTACCATAATAATGCGGGTGCGCGCAAGTACCGACTCTTTCAACCCCGGGGAAAAGGATCCGGGAACCTGTGTAGAGGACGCCACGAGAAAAAGAAACTACAGAGCCGCGCGAATAAGTGAAAAAGAGTGTCCCGCTTCACCCACGCGCGCTAGCACATAGTCCTCCGTAGAAAAACACACACATAGAGCCGATGAGAAAGAGAGAGAGAGAAAAGAAACGCATCGACGGTTTAGCTGAAGGATATCGCGTGTCATAAAGCCCGGAGATGGGAGAAGAGAGAGAGAGCCTCGAATTCATAAGCGCGACCCGCATAAATGTATATATATATATATACATATATACCTGCTCGCCACCGCTACGATGTATTGTGCAACGCAATTTTTCGAATCTACGTGGGATCTATATTTGTGACTCACTATGTTCGTTCGCGCGTTACTGCCTTCCGGGAGCAAGTCAGAAAGAGAAAGAAAGAGACAGAGAGATATGCGCCATCGAGCGTGACGGCGACGACGATGATGATTAAATTAGCCAAGCGTTTTCTCTACTCGAGACTCACACGGAAAAGTTTTCCAGGGGAAAATGAGGTTTGATGAATGAGGCGAATATTGTATAAAGGTAAACGTTGAATAATAATAACGTGTGGTACTTATCTGCAAAGCTTCAATACTTACGTGATAGATGTCACATTTTTGTATCTGGATGTTAATCGAAACAATACAGAAGATTTAAACAAGCTGAAATAAATGATTAAACGTCGTTTAGTTATCTTGAGAGTGCAAGTATGCTTACCTATGACGGCATTTTGTAAGAGTGCCATTACCTGCGAATGACTGTTGAATTGATAGTATACATTAATGCGTAAATGAGTATGATTTTACCATCGGCTTTCGAAGTTTCCGTCGAAAGCAAGAGTTGTGACAGGTTCTAAACATAGAATTATGTACACGCGTTGTACATACCTGTTCTCCATCTTGAATTAACCTTAATTGGAACTGCTTCTTACTAATAATAATCATGTTTGTGAGCTGATTATACTCACTTGTAATGAGTTTCGTAATACTCTTTCTTGGTCACTGACATTTCCGTTTATGGTTTTGCTTCAGTTTTTACTTTACATTGTATAAGAATACATATTATTAGTAAGCTAAAATATCAAGAAATAGGGGAAGAGATGTATAACAAAATACAAGGAACAAAGTTTTTCAAAATTTGATGTCACTGTAGGAGAGTTGGGGAAATAACATCATGGAAAACGTATGTGAAAGTTATAAAAAACATTTTTAGTAACACTTAAAATAAGCGTTTAAAATGTAACTGGGATTGTATGGAACATAAAACAACCATTTACAATACAAATAGTAACTTTAATAGGGCCATAAACAAATGTTGAAGAAAAATTTCTTTAATGAAGCTCACAAAAATGCTTCATATCCAGGTTATCCTTTACCAATACCACCTTGCCTTATATTACTGAAAAACTTTCTTGGAAAAAATCGAGCATGTTTGAACGTACTTCCGCTTCCGCGAGAAAAAAAAAAGTGAAATTTCTCGGAACCGTAAATTATTCCTTTTAAAATATTCCTTCACATACACGCACACACACCTACGTTTCCATCTACCAGTAGTATCCAGATCGTCGTCCACCCAAAAACTCCATTAGTCACACGCGGGTGCAAACAAAACAGTTCTCTCTCTCTCTCTCTCTCTCTCTCTCTTTTCCTCTCACACCTTATTAAGCAGTGGCGACCGAACTAGATTAGACAGACGTATACGTGAATGTATGTATACATATATATACATATACACACGGATACACAAACACTCTAGCGAGAAAACGGCTCTCGGGAGCCAATGTAATTTCCAGCTGATTGACGCGACGAAAAGGGCAGCAGCAGCAGCAGCAACGGCAAGCGAAACCAAACGTTGAATTCGGTTAATGCCTCCGCGGACAGGTGGACAGATGAGGTTGTCCTGATGCTGATAGGTCGGCGGCGGGGCCACGTCGGTGGGTTGGACGAGCGATCGGGAGCGAGCGAGCGAGCGAGAGAGAGAATACGAACAACTGCGCATGGGTGAGAGAGGAAGAGAGAGAATGGAAGAGAAGAGCGGAACTGTAAAGTGGTAACCGCAACGCGGCCCGGTATAGAGAAGCCATCGGGAACAGATTGCAACTTTGCCGTTGGCGTAGCCCACCGCTGCTGTTACCCTCCATGCGTTCCTACTACTTTTACCTACGTCTCTCTCCCTCTCTCCCTCTCTCCCTCATTTATTCTAGTTTACTTTCGGGTCTTTTGCTACCCTAAAGCCCGAGCTAAAAGGATACCTTACACCCGTTGTCCTCTGACGAATTTACGTTCGTTGGTATTTCGCCGAACTTCGACCGAGTTTCGGTGCTGGTAAAGCGAAGGGAAGATAATGAGATAAGAATCGATTTTGGGAATGGCGATATATATATGTATGTGTGTGTGTGTGTGCTGTTGCGGTGAATCCACTTGTTGAGCTGTTTGATTAATAACGAGCCCATGTGAGCAGCTGGCCTGGGAATGTGTCACTCGCGGATTTTGGTATTGTAAACAATACCGATAATGAATTTAGCGCTATATATTTCGTGTTATTGTAAATAAACGTATAATGATGTATTTATTAATATCAAACGTTTCTCGCTTTTTGTTTCAGGTGAGTAACCAGACATTGATTGACTATTACGCAATTATAAACTGTTTGGTGTAAGTTATTGTTCTTATCCCAACATTATCTCAATACTATCACATGACTTATAATAGATTTCTAATTAATCTTTTAGCTATTTTTTTTTTCTATACCTGCATTCGTACTTTTTAATTACCAGTATATAAATTTTTCTACCGTTTAAAACGAAAATGATTCGACGAACTAAACGAGAAAAGAAAAGAAGAAAGACATGATGGTTTACCCAAGCACTGATCATTAATTAAGCTCATGACAACATCATAAAAGTCAAGTACAAAAGCCATGAAACCATAATCACCCTTTATCCACGGCACAATTCCCGTTTCCTCACCTCCCCACTCCTCCTACTCATTCCCCCAGCCCCTTCACTCTACCGGCACGCGCGCCATTTGTTTGCGCCTCGTTCGCGCACCCGCTGCGCACTCGCGCAATCGCGCGTTGTCACATCTTCGCCTCGTTCTCTCTCTCTCTCTCTCTCTCTATCTCACTCACTCTCACTCTGGCTTAAGTTGCCAGCTACAAAACGCCTGACAGCCGCCCATTAACGGCGCCCCGCCCGCGAGCAATTAACACACTGCGTCCGATCAATGATTCCTAGGAGGGAGGGGGGAGGGATTGTTTTGGGCTACCGACGAAGGAGGAGAGTGACAACGTAATTTCCACGCGAGAGAGAGAAGCGCGATTGATAAAATGGCGTGTGAGAGAGTGTGCGAGTTGATGATGATGCTTGGATAATTGGATTACGGGGTGTGCGCATCCCACTTGTTAGCTTATTGGGAGAGGGAAGTTTTTAAGGTGTAAAGTGATGGTGGAATTTCGTGAATGGTGATGGAAGAATTGAGAAGATTAGGGGGAAAAAGGTAATGTGAAGTTGAATTTTGTATTATGTATGGAAACCGTTTAAGGATAGATGATGTTTTATGCATCTGAACTTTGTAACGTTGGAGTACGACGAAATAAGAAAAAGGGGAGATAAATTGTAGCATGTACATTGAGTGATTTATAATACAAAAGAAGTTCCTGAAAAGGATTAGATGAAATTTGCATTGTTTAATAATATTAATTATAACTGTACAAAATTATTTTGTTGCAGTTCAACAGTGCGCACTCCAGATTCATTAGATCTTTGCTATGATTTGCACAATTTTTCTTTTAGTATTTTAGTACGCTGTAAAAATATAATCCACATAAATTTCAATGCACAAATGTTCCCTTTTCAACCATGAACTTCTCGTTATTTTTTTTTTCTCGAAAACCCAGCTCTAACCGCATTACCACCGCTGAATACCAAACGCAAAAACAGAGGGCGAGAGAAACTCGGTGGCAAATCTCCCGTGACCGTCGCCACAGTACACACACAGACACACACACACACACACACACACACATGCATACAACATTGCCGTAAACCCCAGGCGTTACTGCTGCTGCTTTCCTAGCGCGCCAGGATTCGTTTAGGGTGGATAAAATGGCCGCACTCAAGCCAGGGGAGAAGAGAACGCGCGCACGTGAATCGACGGGTAGACACTGACGTAACGAGCGACGAGGAAAAGTGATCAACGAAAATTCCAGCGTACCCGGGCGAAAGGTCGTACGTACGCGAACGCGCGCGCGCACATCTCCCCTAAGTCTGACGAAGAGAAATTGACGGGTTTTATTGTGGAAAGATGAACGGAGAGACAGAAAGAGAGGGAACTCGACGAAGGAGAGAGAGAGAGAGAGGAGAAGAGGGAGGTTGCATTTTCTTTCAATTTGCATGAAATTTTGATGCGCGCACTGTGAAGTGGGATGATTTGATTTGATACGGAAAGAGAAGCGCGCTTGCGAGCGCGGTCGAGTGTACTTTCGAAGTGATTTCGCTATATAGCGCCGCTCGTCCTTCGTGTAGAAGAAAGATGGGAAGGAGTAATAAATGGAGATGCGGTTTTCGAGGATGGTAAGCGACAGCAGTGTTTTACATCGCGGATGAGATTATTTTTCGCAGAGAGTTAAGGGATGTAGCGGTAGTGCGGTTATCAGTGGGGAACTCGATATATCGAATAAAAGAAAGAAAAAAAGATTTTGTTTTATGGTCGAGGAAAATAATATTGTAGCTTGGAATGTACGTGATTTTTTGATCTGTGTTTAGAGAAACAAGGATGTGAAATTTGTCAACAGGTTGATCCAATAATAATATGTATAAAAATGTTTTAAGTATTCTGAATGTCTGACGCGTCTCTTAATTGTAAATGAATGTTTACGTTTATTTGGATTTCCCTATATAAATAAGACTAGTAAAAAAATCAGCTATAAATAGAGGATGCAGAATGAGCATGTTAATTATGAATATACTTACAGTGTCCTGTTCTACCAAGGAAATATGTTTACTCTAGATATGAAGAAATCTAAAGTGGACGAATAAAAATCAATATACTTTTTACTTTTTCACACAGCAAAAGACAGTTTAAAAAGTTTGTGTTTATTTAAGTATGTTGTATATAAAAAATTAGTTTTAAAGGTTAAAACTGAGATCAATAATTATATAAAATGGTTAACGATTTTTCGTCCTAGTATATGTCTATGCGAATCTTTATGCTTTAAGAATTAGTAAAAGAAGATTAAAATTAACAAGGTTTTGTTATTTTGTTAAGAAGTTTAAAATATTTTGTACGATCCTTTCCACTATAATAAAAAAAATAATTAACTGAAGTGGATTTAACTGAAAGGAAAAATCATTAACTATTTTAAATAATTATTATTTGTCTCAGCTCTAAGACTAAAAATTTATCTTTTAGTAGAAACTGCCTTGCACTCTTAATCGAGAAAATTTCACGAACAAATTCAACTTTTCCCTTGAACATATATGCTGAAAAAATTCTTTGCTTTTAAAATTTAATCTCGCCACATTTTAGAAAACTTCGGAGCCGCAAACCTAAATCAAGTTATTATCTTCCGCTCATTTCAGAGATAAAATTCTAATGGAACTTCGGGTTTTCTTATAAAATTACGTTGAAATGTGCGGCTCGTACGCGTGCTCGAAAACCACGTTGCCACGGAGCACGCGAGTGATGAACTTCTTACGACGTTAAAGAAGTTCATTATAAAAAACGGATGGTCTTGAGCTTATTAAAATAATAACACGAACAAAAATTGCAGTAGAAAGTTTGTCATAGCTTACGAAACCGCATTATACGTTATGACTTTAAGATACGATAGTAATGAATTTTTCGTATTTTCTTATCTGTGGGAAGAAATCAGATCCCATTGTTGTTGCCTGTAATACTTAAAATAATTCGTTGTTTCAATAAATTGTACAAACTGCAGAGATTAAAATAATAAAAATGATAAAAGATAAAATAATAAATCTATGTAAAGTTAAAGCTTTTTAAAAGTTTGTTTGATTTTTAATCATGAACATCTGTTCAAACACAAGTGTAACGTTATCTATATCAATTCTTTTATCTAACTCTAAGCCACAGAAGCTAGATTCAACTTAACGCTTTACTTAAAAATTCGTTCTGCAAGTAAATCCAAAATATTCCATTATTACCGCTAACATGAAATCTAAACACAATTAATTTTTACATCCAACAGTTCTTAATCCATTAAAAAAAAAACATCACATACAAAACACTTCCCAACCCATGTAACCCCTGCACAGACGATTAACCGCAGCCTCAGCCAACTTCTTCAATCCACCCTCCTACACGTCAACGTCCGAAGAAATCGCTCCCGACTGCCCGCAACAGCAGCCAAAATACCGTCTCTCTCACACAAGTCACCTTTCCCCTCTCATCGCGACACAATGCACGTGCGCGTACAGCCGTGCTAATCCTCCCTCCTCTGTCCCTCGTACTTCGCAATTAAATTTTATGGAGAGGGACGGATGTGTATATATACCTGGCGTGTATATCCCTCGGCTCCCTCTGCGCGCGTGCCGAACGTTCGTCAATGGTCTATCGTAAACCGGGAGCCGAGTGAGCTGACGCCGTGCAAGTGAGACGAGATAGAGCAGAGCTAAGCGTGCGCGTGTGTTGCACACGAGGATGGTTTTATTCCTTTCCAGCCAGAGAGACACGACCTTTGCTCCCGACGCTGTGAACAGAGAAGAGAAAGAGAGAGAGAGAGAGGAAGAGTATGCGCGTTTATTTTCGCCGACGTAATTGAGATTGCGCCGGATGGTTCGTATATACGTAGGGTGAGGGGTAATGATGGCACAGTGGAGTCTGGAAAAATCAGCTGGGCTTTTGGCCTTCGTTGCTGGGATGTGGTTGTTAGTGTCATTGCGAATCTTTTTGTTTGTTTTTTCGGGTGTGGTGATTTATTTGCTTATGAAAAATCATTGTACATGATAAAAAAAACGTTAGTTTTAATTGGGATTTTAATAAGATTTCCTTATTTCAGTATTAACGTGACCGTAAATTAATCAATATTAGTTGCGGGAAAGTTAAATGATTTTTAAAAGAATAATTAACAAAAGTACACGAAAACTTGTATTAATCAGGAAGTAATGCAATCAGTTGCTTAAAAATATTTACTAAAATAAACTAAAAATAATTGGTTCTCATTAATCGTATATTAGGTACAAAAAAAACTTAACTTTACAATTGTTTCCGATTATGTGACGTAAAATAAATAAAATAAATACAAGGTCACCCGGATTTACAAAAATTATATTTAAAAGAAAAATATAAACAACTTCTGCAAAGTTTGTAATGATCCTTCGAATTTCATCAGAAAAACAAACCGAAAAACAGTACGAAGAGCAACATTTTAAAAACCGGTACTAACCAAACTCAGAGTACCTTATATAATTCTTTCACGCGGAAAGTATCAACCACTTCAATTAAAAAAAAAAAATACCAAATTCGTACTTCATTAGCTAATCAAATATAGTCTACAAACAAACGAATCCACCTACAACCAATGCAACTTGATCACATCGACCAACAACACCATCCCCGATCACAATCTTCATTTTTTTCCTCCCGACCCACGTGAAAAGACACCCCAACCGCCGGGGCGAATAATTAGAGAGCATAGCAACGACGACCGCTTCGATCGCGGCAATTACGCGTACAATAGGAGGGAAGGGGGAGGGGGCACATGCCGACGACGACTGGCCCGCTGCCAAAGTCTTTCTGTATATATGTATGCGCGCGTGTTGTATACCTGTTGCACGCGCCGGAAAGAGTGTAGGCCGGCTTTCAATGAGGCGCTGCCGGTTCGGTTGATGTTCGAACGATGCTGCCGGATGGAAGTGTGTGGGTGTGTATATATGCAGGAGTGAATTGTTATTGAAAGGTATGAGTTGTGGAGGAAGATAAAGGAGGTGAGGATTTGGATGTGGATATATAAGCAAGTCGTTAATTTGGTGGTTATAACTGTGTGATGTAGTTGTAGGTTTGTATTTTAGAGAGACTTATAAAATAAAATTTGTTAGTGGGTCAAGGTGCGTATCAAGGATTAATTTTTAATATTAACAGTATACTTGAATAATTGCATGAAATAGTTAATGACTAGTACTGTCGAACTTTAGAAAATAATGAACCGGAGATAAATAAACAAACTTTTGCCTTGTTTTTATTGTAATGATAAATTGAATTTCGTTTTAATTTTGAAGGTCTAATTAAAATTGTGATTTAATAAATCGTAAACGTATAAAATGAATTGATTCTGTTTATTTGTTAATCGAAAATTTAACTACAAATGAGGCAAGCCAGTTTACGCTTAATTATAAATACTATCTATTGTGGAACATTAGAAAAGATGTACTTATTAACTTTTCAGACAAAAGTAGGTTTGTAAAGTATTCCAAAATACTTAGAACGGCCACAGATAAAGAGTTTATTTTCGAAAGAAACCAATCGTTAAACATTAACTAAATAAATCAAAAACCTCAAACAGCGTACTTGATTATTTAAAGAAAATGAACGATTAAACGAATTTCAAATTAATTAAACACGCTCTTACAGAATACCACTTCTACTTAATCCATAAATTAAATAATCTTGTTGGATCGATCCGATCTGGTACACCTACCTACTTAACGCTGACGTAATACCCAAAAACGAGAAAATCGAGTTCGAGAGGAAAAAAAAGAATCAACCAGACGAGAAGAGCCCTAGTTGGGCAACGTAAGAAGACGAAGCTGAAAGTGGGCCATCGACACCGAGATTCGAACATACTGCGACTGCAGATTTATGCAGCTGATAGTACGCGGTGCTTATGCTCACTCGGTTATGCGAAACTAATGTTGCTTGTTGTAGAGATAAATGTAGTTTCAAGAGTAATTTGTAGTTTTTTTTTTTTTTTTAGAAGGAATTGGTGAACGGTGTGCGAGGTCGAAACAAATAACGTGGGCGCAGCCAAAGATGTTTATTTGTGAAATATCCAAGCTCTCAGATTATATAGCTAAAACAATTTCAAACAAGATATTGAATTAACATCTTTTTATTCGATCAGTGCAAATAGATACTTATTGGTATCTTTAACTCTTACTATGATCACAGTGCTATTACAGTGAAATTTATCTTAAAAGAAAAAAAAAAAGATATATAATAACAAAGGTTTCTAACCACCGTCAACACAAAACCAACCCATAAACTTTTCCTCAATTCCCGCGCCAACTCCATTACCCCCGTTTTCTCCACCCAATCGCGCATTTTATTTCGATTAGAAAGCACCACCCAGCTCAATAGCCGGGGCAGCTTTCGCAAAACAACGTTGCACAAAATCCGCCTGGAGTCAATGGCAAACTAGCCTCTCCTTCCCTCTTCGCGAACGTAGAGAATGGAAAAACGTACAAAGCCAAGGGAGAGAACGAACGAAAGGAAAGAGAGAGAAAATGGAAAAACCAATGCGAGATATGGGCGACGTTCGAGAAGGCGGCGCTGAAAGAGTATATTGTGAGCAAGGCACGTTTTCTTCGCTGGCCTTTTAGGAGTTTCCGGAAATTTTAATTGAAATCAATTAACGTAGAGAGGTGGTGAGGGGGAGGTAGAAGTGTGACGACGATGCCCTTTGAGACGTGGCTCTTGTAACGAACTGAAGATAATTGAGGAAAAGTGAAAAATGAAGCGCTCTTCCCATGGCTTTTAAGCAAAGGTATAGTGCACTGAAGCTCCGTTTGATGGGACATGTGCATGAAGCAAGGGGCGACGTGATGTAAGGCTATTTTATTGAATATAGAGTTTAAATTAGTTCCGAAATTTTTGCTGAAACAATGTTTGAGAATTTTTATTCAGGTTTTAGAATTTCTTAAAAAATGAAAATACAGTAAGAAGGGGATTGTAATTTTGTATTTACGGTAGGGAAATTTGTAATTTTATCTGTATATGTAATTGATTATGGGATATTTATACTAATTTTCGAATTACTAACATATATCCATAATTTATACATATTTATTGGTTTTTATATTATTCGGAAACATCAAAGATATATTTTTTTCAACCACGTAGAATGATAGGACAACCTTATCCATATTGTTCTTCTAATAACATATAGTAATATAGCAAGTTTTGTATCTTACATTTTTTTATTACTGTTATTATTTACAACAATTGTTAAGTTAAATAAGAAGTGAGAGGTCTATACATTTATCGAATAAAAGATTGCTTGTAATAATAATCTATGAATATTTTCTGTTTGTATGGACTATATTTAGATTGACATTTTATTCAGCTGTAAAAATGTTGTTAAGCTGGAAAGATAGATTTGTTTAAAAGTACAGAAGAATTTTGTTAATTTTTGGTATTAAATGGAATTTCAATATGAAATTTGAGTTTATTAATGAATACATCAAATAATGTGATTTCGATCAAAATAAATATATTTCATATGTATTTGAATAATATAAAAGCTAATAAATTTATATAAATTATGAGTAAAGTTGATTAAATTAAATATAGACACAATTTCAGACTTCACAATGCTTCAATTTTTTACACAAAGCCCAATGTGAAATCAAAAGCTGTGCGCATTTTAGTTTTTTTTTTGGTAAAAAAGATGCTTTTTAGACAATGTTTTGTGAAAATTGGAGTCCCGTACCTCTTTAGCCTCCGTTGAAAAATCTTTGAAAACATTTATTTTTCCTTAGTCTTAAGAAAATTCTCTCTCTCACTCTCTCCCTCTCAATATAATTAATTATTCCTATACATTAGAGTCAATTAGAACATAAATCGAAACCTTTCTACTCGCGTGTAATTTTGCAGAATCGACACGACACCGTCGCCGGAACAAAAACGACGGCTGCAAAAAATTACGCAAGCTCGCGAGCGCGTCGCTGCACATTAAACTTCCAAGGATTCCATCAGAAAAGGAAGTCCTACGATTCGAACGCAGTCCGCGCTACGGTATAACATTAAAAGTCATAGAAACACTCGCGTGAGAGAGAGAATAAGTCGAATCTAAGGGATGATTATTCGCGGAAATGCCGCTAGAGAGAGAGAGAAAGAGAGAGAAACGCAGAGAGAAAGAGAGTGCGAGAGAGAGAGAAAACGAAAGAACGTGAGATTCATTCGCACGGGGCCCGAGAAAAAGAAATTACACGTCGGGGAGAGGGAGAAAACGAAATTGAATTCGGTCAACGACAAAAGAATGACGAGAGTGCGAGTGAGAGAGAGAGAGAGAGAGAGAAAGAGAGAGTCTAGAACGCGAAATGGCGTGTAAAATCCTTCTCTCTCTCTCTTTCTCTACTTCGCGAGGAAAATTCTTCCCGGGAGGATAATCGCGTTTCTCTCTCTCTCTCTCGTCTTTTCTCTCCGCACATAAGGGACGCAGAGTTGACTTTAGCCGCGGCTGAGCGGAAGATTCGGCGCCGGCGTGATTCGCGAACGTATGTGCCGAATTTGCGGAGAGAAAGAGAACAAGAGAGAATCTTTTCGATCGGCGTGTAAGATTGACTTAGCCAACGTTCTTTCAACGACTGCATTTTTCTTTGAAGATTGAGTTCTAGGAAATATATCAAACAGGATAAATCGTATTTGTCTTATTTAATAATGTTTTATACTTTGACGATAGATTTTGGTTAATAAATTCGTTTACTCCCTGGTGAAACTAAATTCCATTTTTTACTCAAGACGTAATTAGTTTGACCAATAATCGTAGGCAAGCTTGAATTTTCCGTCCTGGGGCCAGTTCGGTGAGACTGCGGAGGTGCGCCTGTGAGATGACAACCGCTTGCGGGAATATACACACATAACATACGTAACACTATTAAGAGGCTTGCTAGTAAGAAGAGGAATAAGAGAGACATAATTTAACGAAAAATAATCATTGTTCTTATTTCTATCATTCTTTAATATTTATTTTTAAATATATGATCAAATTATAGAGAAAGTTTAGTAAAAAAATGTTAAAGTTATGAGAGGAAAGTCTAATGTTATCTCCATTAAATACAGAATATGACCGGAAAAATTATTTTAACATAATCGAGAAATAAGCTATTTTTACTATAGATATATATGAATTTCCTCGTTATTTTTAATAGAGAAATTTCTATTAGGACTCGAATACTGGACATACATAACAAATGGTTTAAATTTTTCATTAATTTTCTTACATCTTTGTTATGTGTGACATTATCCCACCAACTAATTAGTATGATGTTGTAAAGTGTTCGATAAACAAAAAATTAATAAGAAAATATTTGCATTACCTCTAATATTATATTCAGATCTATAATATACCTTACGTAACAAGATCAAAACAATTCAGCCATCACCGTCCATTATTCGCTTTTCCAAAGTCTTCTCGAAATACCCAAACTACTGTGAACCAAATCTAACCTAATGCTTTTTTTTCCTACAACGTGCTTAAAACGTGGTTTTTTTTTCGTTCCCGAAGCTGAATTTATTATGTCACGGCGGGTAATTTCATTTAACCTATATAACACGCAAGACAGTCGTTAAACAGTAACGCGCGCGCGCGCGCACCGAAGCGTAATTAAACCGGCAGTGTACCCAGTGAAACATATTCCGAAGCTGAGTTTCCATCGTATATTAGAAAGCCTATTGCTGCACTGACTGGCGAACGTGAAAAATAACTGCGCGAATATAACGCCCGTACGTTATACACATCCGACGAGCTTTCACGCAGCTCTCCGAGAGAGAACTTGATTGAGTGGTCGCGCGTGGATATATATTTTCACTCGGCTGCTATTAACGTTCACGAAAAGTCGTTAAACGTATGCCTCTGACCGATCGAAATTCAAAAAGCCGTTGTAGCACGCTCGTACGGCAATAAATATTGTTTTCACGCTGATACTAAGGGTAAGGTGAACGCGTCTATCGACTGAACGAGTATCGTTGTAACGAACGTTTCGATGTGTTTGGATTTAATCGCTCAAAGTGTCATGAGCAATCATAACTGAATAAATATCAAAAATTTTAGACTCGTTAATCTTACTTTGTGTATATAAATTTAAAAAAAAAGAAAATAAAGATTGATCATGTGAAACTAACATTCTTATTCACAAGTAGCCTTGCTCTTAAATACAAGATTTTCAGCCGCTTATGGAATCTAATAAATCAGAATTTTCGTAATATAAGAAAAAACAGTTATGTCCAGAGTTAAACAGTAGTCAATAATTTTAACGCATATACAAAGTTTATCAGAAATCTTGAAATTATAACAAAAAAGATAGGTGAATAATCTAAAACCCATTGCGTCACAATTCCTCGAAGACATTCGCACACGCGACAAAGCCAAAGCCGCATGGTTGCCTTTGGAATCCGTGCGCCAAAGTGCGCATAACGACCCTGGCAAAGTGGAAAACGCGACAGAATCGCGTCGCGCCTGATGAAGTATCCAAATTAGCGAAAACTCGCTGCTTCTGCTGCTGCTGTTGCCGCTTTTGTGCGACTTTCCCCATCTTCTTCGCACCTACATACTATATACATGTATAAATATACAGACACACACATACACACACAAGGAAAAGCTACAAGAAATCAGTCGACGCGAATAATTGAAATTTTCACCGAACGCGAACTCTTTAACTTCCTACGTGAGCGCCTTACACTCGGCTACGCAAACATCGAGAAGAGAGGGAGAGAAAAGTGAGACGTATCCTCTCTTTTTCCAGACGCGTTTGAAGTTGGAAAGAGAGAGAGAGAGAGAGAGAGAGGAGAGAGAGATAGAGAGAGATAGAGAGAGAGAGATATAGAGAGAGAGATAGAGAGAGAGAGAGAGAGAGAGAGAGAAAGAGAGAGAGAGAGAGAGGAAAAGCTGAGCATGAAAATTTCTTTGGCGGAAAGAGTGGAGTTTCTTGCGACGCAGAAGAGTGAGTTCGTCGAGGATTTAAGTTACTTATTGTCGGGTACCAGAGCGGCACGGGATATACGCGCCTGCTTCGCTCCGGTTACCGTTGGGTCAATTTTTACCCTGGAGTCGAGAGATGTGAAGTGTATTAAGTGTGCGAGTGATATCATTTTAGAAATATTTCACGATAATATTGAATGAAACTTTTCTTTTCAAAGAGAATCGTTTGTCGTTACGATGAAGGTGTGTGGGAGTAGAAAAATAATCTGATACGTTGGAAAATGTAAATTCGTGTAAAATAGGTCAACAGTAGGTGTAAGCTGCTAAAACGAAGAAAAAATTTTATATATAATAAAATTCGTAAACAATGGTCACCAAGTTTGAGAGTATGATGAATTATGCATTGACCTGATACTAATTTTTTTAACTTGGATAAAAGTATGATATTAAAATGAATTTTTTATTTATATGTTTATTCGAGGTATAAATTTTTTTTTTTCGATTTCGACGATCATTTCTTATACGTTTACTTATGTTCCGCATTCTTTCATAAATTTAAAGTTTTTTGGATTATTTACATTTTTTATGAATGCTTTTGTAACAACATAAAAATTATTTATATGTCTGTGCAGAAACTCGAATTAAAATAAACATCATTTATCGGAATGTGTAAATGACAACAGGATGTCTGAACCAATTACGCATTTCTATATCAAGTGCGTCATGTGAATCCATCTACATGTGAATAATGAAAAATATATCTTCCCTCATAATGATTGTGATTGGTTGACTATTGTCAGTGGCATTTAAAAACTTTGAAGTATTTAAATAGAATAGCTTAAAAAATTTTCTGAGCATAGTATATGCATATAAGGAGCACCAGACAAAATTTCTTTTTTCCAAATAAACGTTAGAATGTTAATTTATTAAATAATGAAATTGGGTTAATTGGGTATTTCACGTCGCCAATTAGAAGCCAGAAAAAGTCATTCCTGTACAAAGTAAACTACAAACAATAATAGAAAAATGTCCATTGTCGCAATCTACTACGAAAACTAATATTTTTCAATCCTACATATAAAGCTGATAGCGTATATACGCATTTCCCCAGATCATCGTTTAAACACAACCTCACGTCATCCCTTCCAGTACTCTTCCCACCTTCATTTCCCGGAAAAGATATTAATTAGAGATTTCGCAAACCAGAGGGCCGAGAAGCGGGAAGCTGTGAATATTAGTAATTGGCGCAGTAGCGCGGCAACAGCAGCAGTAGCAGTAGTCGACCGCGCCACGGGGTTACTACTAGTTACTAGTTTGCTTGCGCGCGCGCGCGCACCGGAAAACAGCCACGGAAGTTTGTCTCTCGCACGCGAGGTTCGAGAGAGAGAGAGAGAGATGTATACAAGGGGAAGGGGACAGGATAAACTACCTCCTCTCGCTGAGTGTAACTTGTGTAACAGCCGTAGAGTTCGAACCGCTAATAGGACGCGACGTGCGACCGAGTCTATCGCCTCATTTTTTTTCCTTTTCTTTTCGAGGAATGGAGAGAAGCTTTTGTCTCAGTGGAAACTGTGAAAAGGTTAAGGAATAAGGGGTGAGGGAAATAAATTGGAGAAACGATAAACTGAAATGATTGTCGTTTGGTTGTTAATCGATCTTTGTTTAATAGGAATAAGGTTTACGTTTGTATAGATGTGTTTTTAATGTGGTCTTGTCAATGATAAAGATACTGGTATTGTGTGCAGTATATAGTTAAAGTAACTGAAAAAGGATGTCTTGCGTAGACATTCAAATTTCTTTTCATATACAACTTGTTCCGAAAATGTATGTTTTACTACATATATTTGGATAGAGGAGAAAATTCTAAACTGAAAGTTCCTTTACCAGTTTTTGATATAATAAGTAGTTTAATAGAAAATGTAAATTAATTTTTAATAGAAAATGTATATCTATAGATATTGCTTTATAAATATAGATATACATTTTCTGTTAAAAATTAACGGTTTTGATACATTAGGGTTTAAAGAACTACTTATTATATCACAAAATGAGAAAGGAACTTTCGGTTTAGAATTTTCCCCTCTATCCAAATATATGAAGTAAAATATAGTACAGAGCAAAAGAAAATATTTAAAGATGGATGTAAAATAACATTGCACAGAAAAATTAGTATACAATCGGCCTCCTTCTTAATATCTCCTAAAATCTATGAAAAGAGTATTATACAGTCATATTTCTGCGTCGTGTAATGTAGGGAGTGATTTATATGAGAGGGCAAAGAGAGTAACGCGAGCCTTTTTCGGAAAACACGATAAGCCTAGCTGTAGTAGAGGGGCTAACTAAAACAACATTCTAGCCTTTGACCTGCAGAGGAAAGCAAGAGAGCCGAATATGAATCAGTCGGGTCCAGAGCGACAAATAGAAAAGGTCGCACTGCGTGCGACATACGTTGATTATTTAATTATATAGTAATAAATTAATTACTGGATTATAGATCGTTTGGTTATATATAAATAAAAGTCATTCACCTTGTTTAACTATTAGAATTTAGATTACTTGGTTACTAATATATTTTATTATTAAAAGAGTGTCTTACAGTAAGTTCCATGTATTTGAAAATGAAATACATTGTATAACTATAAAGGTTGACAAAGTGTTCTATTATGTTACAAAGTTTCGGCTTACTACGTAACAAGCTACTAATAATATGTTTGGACATTCCTGGTAGCAGCTAACCAATTAATTTTTTAAACATAAATAACTTTCGAAGAAAGTAATAATAGTACCAAGTATTTTTGAAAGACTCTTTTATCCGCTTAAAATATGCATTACTCTTTGCATTATTAGTACAATTAAAATATTCTAGAATTACAACTCTAAATATCCATAATCTGCGAATGACGTAACTCGATAATTAACGAGAACAATAATTCATATAATTATCTGATTGCACGATAAGCAAAATAAACAACACCACGATCCTAATAATACCTCTTACGAATTTTGATATATACACGAGCAACTTTCTTGTGGCGCTCATTACCTAACGTACTTTACACTGTTAACCATAGCGCTAACAAAACAATCATTTTCATTCGCAACCACCGCGAGTAATCCAGCATTATCCAAGTACCCTGATGACGGTAGTGGTGGCGCGGACCGATAATATTCATAAAAACAGCAATTTTCGCGTTAGCATGCGCGCAAAAAAAAAATCAATACACGAACACCGCACCGTTTATTGCGTAACCGAGACGCACACATATTATATATCCGCTCCATGCGTTTGGGTATCTAATTAGGCTGGACAATAGGGCCCTCGATCCAGTTTATAGACACACACATATGCGTATAAGACACCTCGGATACGTACGTATATAATTACATAATATACACACACGAATGCGCGAACAGTTTGGTAATACCGGCCGGTAATTGTCGGATATAAATATGTTCGAAGGTGAAAAATGAGTGCGGGTATTATAAGAGAGTGAGCTACTCTACTAGTTTTTTCTTTCTTTCATTATACGGGAGGCCGCGCAATTTTTTTTTTTTTTTAATTACTCGCGCATGTAGGAGCAGATTTTTATGGCTCGTAAAATACGTCAGGGAGCGGGGAAAAGTTTTAATTTTTTAAGGGGAGGAAGGGTGAACTATAGTCACGTCGTATGCTACGACACACGGCGTCCGGTTTATACGGGCTGAGAACAGGTAGTGGTGGTTTAATCGTTTTTCGTCGTTTCCAAAGGAGAGAAGCTAATCTTTAGCTTAGGAGAGCGTTAACCGTGTTTTGCAATGTTCTAGAGCTTTTTACAAAACTGCATTATTGGTTATACTGAAAAAGATAGCTTGGTTATAGAAAAGATAGAGAAAACCTTTTTAAATAAAGGTCGGTAGGAGAATAAAATGCGATTTGGTAAATCATGAAGTGAACTTTTTACATATGTATACTAATCCTATATGAATCTAAAAATCTACTAAGCTAATGAATTCCAATAAAATCCGCGAATAATCCGACTTTACACTCGACGCGATTAAATTCGCCCGTTTACAAACCAAATAATCCTACCGACAACTGCATTAAAACTGATAAAACACTCTTCCCCTCTCTTTCCACCGTTACTGCTTTGGCAAACGTGTCACAGTGACTCGCATATGCTCGAATTTAAATTCGAATTTCTCGCTTTCTCTTTTGCCGCTACGGTAATTAGTCCTCCTAATTATCCAAAAAAGGCTCACCGGTAGAAATCTCGTCAGAGCGCGGGGCATCGGTTACCGAAGAAAAATTCGCGAAGCGCATGCTGTGGAGAGAGAGAGAGAGAGAGAGAGAGAGAGAGAGAGAAAAAGAATTGGCGGGAGCTTGGAATAATGGGATCAAAGCGAGTTGGACGTGCGTGCGAAGCAAAGGGAGACGCGAGTGGATCAGCGCTGCGAGTAGGTGTTACTGGGTATGATGAAGAGGCTCTCGTGTGCGTATGAAGAGAGAGATAGAGAGAAAAAACAATTCATCAGTAGTGATATGGGATTGTTTGAAATTCATGTTCAAATAAATATTAATGGTATAGTAGATATTTTAGTGTGTCCGGAAAATTCTGGAGTGTTATTTTTAAAAGTAATCTTACAAAAGAAATTTAGATAATGAAAATTTCATTTTATTTTTCGAAATTTTAAAGTAGACTCGATAAAATATAACTTTTGCAATTAGCGAATGAAGTACTGAGTGAGTTTAGGTATGCACATTTAGATATCATATTTCTAATGAAAAAGGTTTTTTATCTTAATTATATTGATTAGTTTAAATATTGATTTTTTGGTATTGATATTAATTTGATTTTGAATCGTATAATGAAATTCGATTACTAAATGCAATAAATAATTAAACTTTCCTGTGAGTAAAAGGTATAATGAAGGGTCGACTTGCACCTGTTCAGGTATCTAAATATCAATTTATGGCCTGCACCAGTCGTAATCCCTCAGCCCAAACGACGATACATATAAGTGACCACAGGTAGTAGCCACAGATTTACGGTCCGGTCTAAGTAATCAGTACCTGCAATCTCAAGTAGATTAGTGTGCATCTGTTCAGATATATAACCATAAAAGTTTATGTTTTGACCTGACTTAAGTCCTTGAGGGCATCGTAAGGTACTTATGTCTCATTTTAAAGGTAGAGGCGTACGGCAAGTATAATCTTGAAGTATCGCTTACAACGGCAGGTAGATTAACACAGGTATAAAAGCATACCTATAATTTATGTTATGACCTGGGTTGTATCTTTAAAATCAATAGGAAATATCTGGGCATTGTACGGATAACTTTCAACTGCCATTTAGGTGAAAGTTAAGTCAAAGTCAAGAATCCCAGTACCTTTACAGGTAGGGTACAATAACCTTGTAATGTACTTCTCACCTCAACTATCCGTTGAAAATACCCTACACATACTTTGAACAGCTAAGTGGTGTCAATATTTTAATGATCATAGACTAGTAAGATTAACTTGTAGACGTATCACGATTTCAATGTAGCCATATACGACCTAAAAGGATCCTCAAATCTTTCTCAATGCACCCTAGCCTCTCATAACAGTGTGCAACCTTTGCCCGCATTATGATCAGCAGAGAAAGCGAAAAAGCGGGACGGAAAAGCGAGCCCCGTCGTCGTCGTCGTTGTCGTCGTCGTCGTAGTCGCGATACCGGGCGTCTTTGTTTTCCATCCTGCAGCTACCTGCGCGGGCGAGTCCGACAAGTGGAAACTATCCAGTTACTAACTAGCGTCACGACAACGCCATAGCCGCTCGCAAAACTAATTAAGGCACTGAACCGCGCTTAACGCGGCTCGCACATTTCTATGGACGAGAGACAGAGAACCAGAGGGAGAGAGAGAGAGAGAACGAATGCGCGAGCGGACGTCGCGTGAAAGCAAGAGACACCTAGCGTTTATAAAACGGAGAGTTACGAATTCCCGTCGTCGCGGGAAGTCATTAATTAGATATTCAATTAACCCTCCGGGATAGAGGATGAGCGCTTGCTCGCGCGCGGAAAGGTGCAGATGCAATTTCTAATTAATGGCGACACAATGTGTCCTTTAAGGCCGGACGGGACTTGCGAGCGCAAAGTAGCGTCAAAAGCGCAAGGGGGGAAGAGGGAGGGCGAGACGGGACAACTGTTTACGGTCGCGCGAGCATTCAGGCGCAATTAGCCAACGTTTTTCTTATATAATTGACGGAGGATCAAGGAGAGGTGAGATGAGTGGTTCTCTCCTTGAGCAGAATGAAGTGTGCGAGCGCGAGAAGCATTCGTTAGCATTTTACGATCTGGAGAGGATGGAGATGTCTTCTGTTTCCTAGGTGGCTGCTTCCGATTGAGACATTTTGCGGGATGAGGAATTGTGATTCAATGGGTAAGTGAGTTTTAGGTAAGACTTATTAAGGGAGCAAGGGAGTGTTGATTCTGAAAAATAATGGTTCCTGTCAATCATTGGTAAACATTTATTTATAAAATATTAAAAAATTTTGAAACGTTTTTCTAGCTAGTCCAGGAATAAATTCAATAAATACAAATACAAAATACAAATAATAGAAATTTTCAGCGAACTCTGATATGTTTATTAGATCATAGAAAGAGCGGAGTGAAAAGCTAAAAAAGTGAATATTAAGGCCATGTGATACCTAAAATCAACCGACTTTTATTATTTTATAAATTAACATTGAAGCGTTTATTTAGAAAAACA
>JAYJLV010000001.1:2262239-2279211 GCA_036873485.1 Torymus texanus | reverse complement strand
GGATAATTCATTGTATTTATTTTTTTACAGGACGAAATAGAGGAGTCGGTAAGGTAGGACTATGGCATCCCCTTAACCCATTACATTTCCTACAGACCGCACAACGCCCTCTACTGGTCGCCATCCTTACTTTCTCTCTTTCTCTCTTTCTCTCTTACTCTCTCGCTCTCTCTGTCTCGCCGCACCCGACAGCCGCGAAATTTTCTTTGTGCACGCGCTCGTCCAGCGCGGATTTTTCAATCAGAGCCCACTCCCAACGAGCCCCGTCCAACGATACACGAGCGCGCGCGCGTACAAGAAAGAGGAAGAGGAGGAGGAGGAGCAAGCGCGGGGATTAATAAAGCTCGCCGAGTTTCCGCGCGTTCATTTCATGCAGAATCGAATTGAATTTCCTCTCTCGCTCGCTCTCGCGTATGTGTAACGCAAAAGCGGCGCATCCCTTTGATGTTGCGCGAGCGCCGAAAACGCGGCAAGTGAGTGATGGAGACGAACTCTCTCTCTCTCTCTCTCTCTCTCTCTCTCTCTCTCTCTCTCTCTCTCTCTCTCGGTGAGGGAGATAGAGGAAATAAGAGAGAGAGAGAGGAGGAAAGAGGATGCGCCGTTGGTTACATCGAGAGTGCGTCAGCCGCCGTCGCTGCCGCGCGCGCTGTCGAAATAATCGATTTATGAAAACTGAGGGAAAAGCGAGGGAAGGGGTGTAGGATTGTAGCGTCGTTCTTTTTGGGCGCAAAAGAGAAGCGACCAGAGGTAAAAGAGGATGGCTGTCTGGAAGTTTATCCTTGCGTTGGATCACGGAGGGTTTGTGTGTTGGTTATATGAATGGCTAAACGTAGCTTTTGGAATTTTATTTTTAGCTATTTAAATTTTAATTAATTTTTTCTCTGTTACCGTTATAAGCTGTTGTTTATATGTTTCCATTTTTTTCGAGCATTTTTTGATTTATACAAATAATTTGTTGCCTTCTCGTCATTGAATAGTATCGAAAATTACATTTCAAAACGAACGATCGGGAAATAACATGAAAAATAGCTAAAAATTGCCCATAACAATATATCTTGAGGAAAAAATTCGAACATTGTATCCCGAAACTGGCTCTGACGTCGAAAGGATACATATATAATTTATTAAAAGTCCAATAACATACACATATTTTATCCCTTATTTCCCCTGATGACGTCAATCATTATAATAGTCGTAATCCGGAATGCAATTTGAAATACGACTGAATGCGTTCTAAGCAAATAAAATACAAAAATAAATTGAATGACGGGAATAAACGTGATGCGGAAGTTGATTCATATCAAAATAAATTTCGATTAGGCATATCCCGATGACTTATTGTTACCATGAAATAAAAATAATTTTGCTCTAGAATATAACCTATATATTTCGAAAGTACTTTTTCTACCTCGTCGGATAATGGAAACCAATAAACATTCAATTTTCCGTGGTCCTAATAAGCTTTTACTCGGAAAAACAACGAAAACAGGAGAACGAATTTTCGTTACAATAGGAGGAAAAATGTATAGAAAAGCGCAAGCACGAAAATGTATAAAACTAGTTTGCATGAATCGGAAGTATATATTCAGCATAACTTCAGAGAAAAAATAAAAAAAAGCCTCGGGGAAAAAGGGGCAGAAAAGAGAGAGAGACGTCGAATAAACAAGTCAAGATATATTTAAGCGAGCAATTTTCATTTTCTCCCTCTCTCTCTCTCTCTCTCCCTACATTTGCATGAACCCTTTATACCCTCCCTCTCAATTTTCCCCGTACTTTCTTCCGCGCTCACTCGTTAACCTCTTTTCTCTCTCACTCCGCCCCGTCAATCCCCGGTGAGCGGGCGAGTGCGCGCATACGTTATTCCCCCTCTCTCTATCTCGTTCTCTTCTTTCGCTGAGAAAAGTATATCAGAGTATAGTGCGAGAGAACGAGGGAAACGAGAGATGGAAGAGAAAGAGTGGTTTGTGTAGCTTAATGCAGCGGTAATTGACAACGTATTACAGAACGGTGTAGTCGAGTTTTTTAGGGGATCGATAGCGCGGGGTCGATTGATTTTCGTGGGCGAGAATATAGAGGTTTTGAAGTAGAATAAAGACTAGAGTAACATTGTAGTTATTACTTTTTATAATAAAGTAATTTTTGATATATTTTTAAATAAGTTATTTCGGATTAAAATGTATTCACAATTATTAAAGGGATTTTGAAATCTCTATGGAATTGTTTTTTCTGGGCATTTTTTCCAGTATACGATTTTGACGAATTATTTTAATAAAAATAATTAATTATTATGTGATTGCTAAGATACGTTTTAATAATTATAAAATAAATTCGTATAATATATATTTAATGTATAAATCTACGTAAAACTTGAAATATTTTAATCCAATCTCGAAATATTATCCAACTTATTTTGGTGTAGTAAAAAACGATTATATATTTTTATTTTTTCTGTTTTAATAAATGAAAATATTAAAAACTCTGTTCTCTTTAATATTTCAATAATAAATGCCTCAAATAATTCCACTTCAATCGAAAATTTCAAAGTAGATGAAAATCCAATTTCTTTCAGTACTTAAAAGACGATGTAATATAAAAGCTCGTAAAGCGTTGGCAAAAAAATTTTAATTCAACTCCGTAACCTAATTTTCCCTCTAACGCATAACCAGTATTCGGTAAAAAAAAAGGCTTTTTGGGATAACTAACTTTATTTTCTGTACTAATCCGATCCAGTCTATAGATAAAAAGACCCGAATGAATGCGTGATATTACGTTCTTATTTATTATATCTTTAAACAAATTTAATAGCCTGATGGCTTTCAATATGCTTTTTCGCTCTTTTCCTATATTACGCAGATTTATCTTTTCCTATTGATCTGAACAGAAATATATACTCGCTAAGCTCAGTAACAACAAAATGTAGAAGCAGAATGTCAAATCAAACGTTTTCTATACATTAAACTACAACCTTAACATTTTAGCAACGACGGTTAAGTATAAATAAAAAATACTTCACAATCAACACCTTACAAACGACAAATTTTCAATTCCAAGCAACCAGTACTCGTCCGAAATTTTGATCAAATTCAGCTCGCCCTCTCCCTCCCCCATAAACCATTGACCCACGCTCCGCTGCCGCCACCGCCCCTCCAATCCAATATCCAACGAATATTTCTCAATTCGCCGGGGGGAAAAAACGAGAGCGCGCACCTATCCCGAGACAATCTCACTGTAACCGAATACAGGGAAAACAACGGGACGCTCACACATACACACATACATACATACACACATATATGCGTGAAAGCTCGTCGCGAATTGTTCGGTGAAACTTTGGGCGAAGCGATAGCGCGTAGCATGCGAGTTAGAGAGAGAAAGAGAAAATTCATCGAGACTCGCGAGTCCAGTGGCAGTTGACGAACTTCCCGAGACACCGGCAGAGAGAGAAAGAGAGAGAAACTTCCGTTATGACGACAAGGTGTAAGGCAAAGTTTTTGCGAGTAGTTTCCTCCTCCCGCGTTTCTCTGAATATACTTTTCGATTTGAGCCAGCGAAGCGCGACCCTTTCTTTGCTGGTCGGGGAGAAAGAATGAAAAGTCGATGTTTTTAGCGCATGATTGATAAGAATCGAGTTTTTTGGATAAAATTTAAAGAATTATAGTTTTATTTAATTTTCAAAGTGAAGTATGACATACCGATACACATTAAGGGTTAAAAAATAGTATGTAGTTTTTTTAAAAATTCCTTTGAGATGCAAGTTTGCCGAATGCTTTTGTTCAATTACTTTTCGGAGAAAATTGAACCAAACGTTGTTCTGATCTCAATACCCATGACGTTTTTCCATGAAATTTTATTTTATCATTTTTCTGAAATTTCTATAACCGTAGTTTACGTTTCTATAATTGAACAAAATAAAATGAAAATTTTTATTTAAACTCCATTAACGAAGAATAATTTGAGTATTTACTTTTAATAATAATGTTAAATTATTTATAGCATTATTACGAATTGTAATTCTATATAAATAATAAATAACACGTGCCTAAATAAAATCATTTTCAAAAATATGATATAGGTATTTCTTGTTGTGGATAATAATTCCTCATGGGAATATCGAAATTATTATAACTATATCTATAAGTGTTATTTGTTATTTTGGAAACATGTGAGAATAGTGGATAATAAAGAGTTGATGAAAATTGGATGATAAAAAGATAAGAAGAAACTATTATAATGTCATTCACTCATTTTTAAAGTGCCCCAAAGTCATAACAAAACATTACAATATTTATTAAAAAATGTTCCCCCTGTACACCAGTTAAGACCCTACAATACGATTAATGTGATCCCTATTACAAATATTTCTTAAAAACCACTCAACCAAACTGAATTTCTATCAACCTTTCTTATTTATTCTTGCAGGCACAAACGCCATCACTGTCCCTATTAGCAGCAGCAGCAATGCAACGAGAACGACTCAATCCTTGTCATCGTCCAGCACTTTTGCCACGACACCGATCTCGCCGCTCCTCGATGAAAGCGAGGAAGACTTACACGAGCGTTTCCGTCGTTTAATCCCCTACATGACCTACTACGTGATGAACAATTACGTAGGTTCTGGTGCATCCCAGCGTCCAGAGTCACCTATCCATCGACGTCCCATAACCTCGTCGTCTACGTCGACGAGGTACGTTACTCTAAGGCCCATTACGAACAGCGCTGCCGGTCAAAACAGATTCACAGTACAGCCACCTAAGGATAATAGATTCGTGCCTTCCGTACAGTACAATCCCAAAGATGTAGGGCACGATACGGATTACTTCGTACCTGTGAGGTACAACGCGAAGGATCAGTACGATGATTATCCGACAATTACTGCGAGGCCGCCAAGACCTATGTCTGTGTGAGTATTAAGATAATAATTTTGTATTGTTTTTGAGCTACACGTTAAGAAATAACTATAAAATTGATTCGATTGTTTAGTACCGATCGCAGCATATTATCCAAAAAGAAGTGTTATATTGCTCAAATAAAGATAAATTGAAGAAAAATATGATGTGAAAAGAAAATCTTGAAAAGAAAACAATAAAATTTTTTTAAATCCCTGTTTCAATCACATAAATATCAAAATTAGCATAAACACAAAAAGAAATGCCGCCATTCCTATGTAAATGTAAATTGAAAAAAAAATTCCAAGTAGAACAATCTAAGTATTACTTTCTTATCCGTTCCTACACTTGAAAGAACAAAATTCCAAAGAGCTTCAACACTATCTAACCTAAACGTCTCTTACAGTACGATCCAGGACCCGCGTTACATCACGACAATCCGACCGCCGGTAAGCTACGCTCCACAAAAACCTCGATCCCAATCGCCGACTCGTCTCCAGCAGCAGCTTCATGATTACAATATCTACAGCCAAGCACCGGCGCCTGAGGAATTCGAGTCTGTACGGTTCACGGTCACACCGGCACCTCCGCCTCAACAACAACAGCAGAGACTTCAGTACGTACAGACTGTAGCTCCAAGACCAACGATCCTCGAACCTGTACCACAAGGAAGGGTTGATCTTCACCAGGTGCTAAAGAGCTTGCAGCTGACGAATCAACTGCCCGAAGTGCTGAACAAGGATAATATCGATAGCAGTATCAAGACGCTCATGGAGATTCTTAATATACTAAATATGGGCAAGAAGGAGAGCTACACGCCAGGTTTGTTGAGTTATATTTGATGATTTGTCCGTGTAAAGAAGTTGATTTTGATGAGTAGATTAAATGTAAAATTTTTACGAGTATTTGAAAAATGAGTAACTTGATAAAATCATTTAATTGTTTAATGAAATTTTCTTACAATGTATATAGGTTTTAAAAATTAAAACCAAAATTATCATCTTATAAAAAAAGTACAAATTAAGAAACAGAAGTAAACACGAAGTAAAAAAAGATATTTTCATATGTGAATGTGTAGCAGATCGACAATAACGATAAAATTCTTTGAAGAAAAAGAAATGAAAAAATAATCTATCCTTATATTTTTGCAAAACCTCAACACTCGCTTTTACTCCAAACAACCGTAGCTCCGGAACAATACACGCCGATCTACACGAAACCGAAAGTTATCACGGAATCCAACTACGAGGCGTCGCAGTTCTCCGTCACTCCTCACCAGGACCTCGTCGAACTCAAGCCATCGCGACCCATTTACGGCAACCCTGTGAAAGCTGCCCTGCCTTCGCCCCAAGAAGAACAGCAGCAGCAGCAACATTACGTGGAACTGAAACCTGTAAACAATCGGCCGTACTTCACGAAAATCAAGACCCAGACACCGTCACCACCAACTGAGGAAGACTTAATCGAGTTGCATCCTGTGATCAACACGTACAGTGGCCAGGTGAAACAACCGCAATCGGAACTCCACGAGCAGATCGTCGAGATCAAACCGAAGAATCCGTATGCGAGTCATCATGTCACTGCACAGACGCCCGCGCCACTCCAAACGACAACTGCCGATAAGAAGGTCATCGAGTATTACGTGCCCATTGTCCAGGATATCGATGACGAGAAGGTGTCGTATACTACAGGTAGGTTTTTTCAACTAAAATTCTTTTAAAACTTGATTTGTAAAAATATTTCGCTATTGGTGATAAATTGACTGATAATACTGGCAGCACTGAGCATATTTGATTTGGGAACTATGAATGTAATCTTTTTCAAACAATTGTTTATAAACACAGTTAAACAAACTGTGAAATAGAAATTTGATAAAAATTTGTCATTACAGCAATGAAGGAACCTTCAATATCGCCAAGTACAGAACACTCTCCTATCAATAACTCTCCTGCTACATACAATGTTGATGAACATCCTGATGAGATACTGGAGGATGAGAGATATACAATTCCAACGAGTACCATAGAACCACCAGCAAAGCTACCTCCACTAGTACAGAATATTCAACCATCGTTGAAATATGGTGCTACCAGAGGAAAACCACACGTAGACTATCCAGCTTACACTGAAATTCCTGAAACAACTTTCAGCTGCAAGGAGCAGAGATACAAGGGATTCTTTGGAGATCCAGATACAGGCTGTCAGGTGAGACAATGGTTTTTTTAATTTTAAAAAAATAAACTGAATGGTAATTCAGTTTTATTTTGAAATATTATTTATTATTGATACTTTTAGGTATGGCACTATTGTGATTTAAATGGTGGAAAATCATCCTTCCTGTGTCCCAATGGAACAATATTTAGCCAAGTTGCTCTGACATGCGACTGGTGGTTCAATGTCAAATGTGAATCCACAGCTCAACTGTATGTTTTGAACGAACGACTCTACAAATATATTCTACCAATTATGCCCAAGTTCCCAGAGGACTTCACAGGTCCAGAGGTTGATAAATATCTTGAATTGAAATTCAAAGAAATGGAAGATAAACTTCAGGAGAAAAAGAAGAAAAAAGAACAAGATGAGAAAGACAAAAGTACTCTAAACACTTTACAATCAATAGAAGACTCAAAATAATCTATAAATCGATTTTTTAGGATCTCAATTAACGATTTCATTCATCATTGTCATGTAAAACAGAAGTGAACTGATATCAGAGTTTTCAAACTTGAAAAATCATTGAATTTTTAAATTTTACAATGAAGAAATTGTAAAGTTCCAATTTTACATGATTTTTAATACTTTTATTTAAATCATATACTAATCAAAATTTTTAAAAAATATTAAAAATTTATTTCATTTCTCATTTTAATACTATCCATGAAAAAACTAATATTTATATATAAACTTATGTATTTAAAAATATTTTCTAAGAATCATCACTTCTGTTAAATATGTAAATTATCATTGCATTGTTGCCATTAGAATGTGCAAAGGCGTAAGAAATCTAAAAAGACTTGTATGATAGCAGAAGTTGAATAGTCTGTATAACAAGAACAGTATTTGCAGGATAAAATACAGTACAGAAATGAGGATTTCTAATACGCCTCTAGTCATATTTTTGTCCTTTAGTTATTTAAATAAGACTATATTTAAACCATCCATGGAATAACTGTTTGTACAAAGGCAATCAAATAGTTTGGTGAAATAATCTTTTTCTTTTCTTTTCTTTTTGTTCACTGAGAATAAAAATATTTGTAAATTTCAATTCAGGATAACAACCAACCTGATTCATGGAATAAAAAAAATACATTGTCAATAGATATAACTGTAAACATTAGTAGAGAAAAAACAGTTTAAAATTGCTGTTAACATAAGAGGCACAGTACTCTTAATATGTAATTCATTGAAGATGTTTGTATAAAATACGTTCAATCTTGTTATGAATTTGTTGAATAAATATATTTATTCATTTTGTAATTGACTATTTTATTTAAAAATATTATTCACTAACCTTTTTTGTTTTCTGGACCCTTTGTCTAGTTTCATGAAGTTTTTTTAAAGCATCATCAAAATCTGATAATAATTGTTTATTCTGTAACAAAACAAATATCAATATGCATCATTAATACATGTATTAATGTATAAAATTAAATATATATGTCATTATTTAACTAGATTATTATGTATATAAAAAATAAATTCAGTTTTGAAGTGTTAATTTTATAAATTTTATTTAATATAAAAATCAATTTCTTAGATAAATAGATAATACCCATACCCTTTCTTCTTGTTTTGCAGTAGTATGTCCATTGTGATATTCAATGGCACATTCAGAACAGCACGCCTTATCACACATTTTGCAATAATATTTAGCATAATCATTTTCATGATTATAACAATAACAAATAATTGGCAAATGAATTTCCTTTTCATTCAACTTAATTTTTTCATGGTTATTTAAAGCAGTTTTGTGTAGCTGAAACATAAAAAATAAATTTTAATGACATTTATGTAAAAAATAAATTTATTTTATTAAATCATTTTAAACAACATTCAAATTTTTATTATATTTTTTAATATTTTTTCATTTTTCATTAAAATAATTTTATAAACAATTTGGTTATGAAAGACACAATTTAAAAAGAATCTAGAAAATACTATATAGATTTGTAATTTTTAAGAGTTAGTTATAACACTTACATTTCTAAAACATATCTTGCAAAATAACTTATCACAACCTTTGCAATTATAGTAGGCCAGCAATCCACATTCATTACATATTCCTGAAATAAACAAATATAAAATCATTAAAATAATCGTGAAAAACATATTGAACAGATGAAAGTTAATGAAAAAAAAAAAAAAAAAAAAATAAATAAATAAATAAAAACCTTGGTCAAAATATGAACCATCTGTTGCATTTAGTGCAATATGAAAAGACATATCAGGTTCCTGAACATGAGGAGGAGGTTTAGAATTGATTGTATGGATCAATCCAACCACATACAAATTATAGGATAGATTTTGTTTAATTTCCGAGCTCGGTTCTTGTTCTTCATCGTCGTTAGATTTAGATTCAGGATCCTCTTTTGGACAAAGTGGGCACGGAGCTTTTGGTTTTATTGCAGCACAACCTGAGCATGTAACATGGCCACAAGGTAACAATAAAGGGCTATTGTTACCTCTTAGATCTATAACAAAAAAGAACAATCCAAATAAAATAATGTCAATTTAATATAAATCTAGTTTAAATGTAAAATTATCAATTCTATATTTTACATTTTTATTCCTTTATTAAACTATGATATCAACGAACTGTATTTTACCTTTTAAATTTCTACAAAAAACTGATAAAACCTATCTTAATTAAAGTAAATATATTGTTCATCAGAGTTACATATTAATCATTAGAAATTTTATATCTATTCTTCGTTTATATACAACATAATCAGTAACATCATCAATTCACCTAAAAATTCACATAATTTACCCTTCAAAAAAATTCAAAGTCATTTCACTTGCCACGTCGAGCCGTTAAATAATCGCTCTTTAAAATCTGACATTCACAAAACATTATACCTATACTTATACGCTCGAGTGCGCCATTAATCTAAACTTTCACGGGTGCGTTATCGCTCGCACCGCCGTACAACAACGGTCGCCCTTTGTTCCCTCTCGGGAACGCGCGAAAAAAAAACATGTGAGCTGAGAAAACGCGCGGGCGCGCAACACGTGTCCTCCTCGCGCGCGCACGTGATATATATATATATATATATATATATATGCAGGCTCATGTGCGGGGGTGGGTTACCGCGAAATACGAAATTCAGAAGTAACACGTGTACGAGGGGGAGGCCAGAAAAGTGAGAAAAATGACGAGTAGACGAGTTCCAAGTAGAGACGTTGTGCTCGCCTCTCCTTCTTGGGCAACAAGATCTTTCGTCGACGAGCTTTTCCAAGAAGCCACTGCACTACACCCGTACATATATACGTATACACATGCACGATCGCGAAAGGTTATACTTAATAGGCGAGAAAAACACAGGAAGAACACTTACTGTGGCCGATGTAGAACTTGTGCTTGCAGCCGCCACACACGACGTCCTTCGCCGCCGTCGTGGGATATGTACCCACATAATCGGCGATCTTATTCTGGTGATTATTATAATGATAAAGCTGATTCCAATTTTCGTTCTTCTTCCCACCGCCGTACTTTCGTATCATCATTTTCAAGCACTTTAACACTTTATTACCGTGATGGTTGCACTGAACTTCTTCTGTATTATACACTTATATACCGATGTGTAACTTTATTAACTCTTATAGAGCAGCACTCGATCGAGCCAGCTAACAACAGCGGACTGCGTGCTGTGAGTGTCGCAGCGCGCCAGTGTAGCCGGCAGGTGAGGGAATGAGTGCCAGTGTATATAGTGCCCGCGAGTGTGTGTATATATACGTTCTGCGTGAGACAAAGAAATGTAAACAAACGCGCTTCGACATCTTTGCCTGCGGGTTTGGCCGTATAGGCTTGTGGTGATACTGGTCAGTCGAAATGTTTTTTTTCATCGCGATGGAAGCGTGGTTGTGTATATTGCGGCTGACCGTTTTGCTGAATGTTCAGAAAGTATTGTCAAGTGATTGTTTACAGTGTACTTTTTATGGAGATTTAAAATTGTATGGTTCGTAAGAAGAAAGAGAGTTGTCAACCGTTCGTAGAGTTTTAGATTTTTTCTGTGCAGTGTTGTTATATGAAACACTTTTTATGGTGATAATAGATTTAGATAGTTTCGTAGTTTAAAAACTTGATATCAGTATATTTAACTATTTAAAATAATTTTACTTTTATTTAGCATTCTGAATATCTATAGGTATACAATTTGTTTTATTTTTATTTATTTGATGAATCAAAATGCTTATTCAAATATAATGACCATTTAAAATTAAGAAAAAGTTGTGCACTAACCAACAGATTTTTGTTGTTGCAATAATTTTAAGTATTATTTGTCACTAACTGTAAAATATGATAATTGAGTAATATTCCAATATTTATCAAATATTCGGTATAGGTTTAACTGTCTTTTATTGAAAGGTATAGTGTTCGTATGTATATGAAACTTATTTACTTCTAGCACAGTATTTGGTCCTTCGTAGTCGCCAAGAACGGTAAGTTCCACAAATAATACAATATTATAAATATAATTAATTTTAACGGAAATTTTTTATGTAAATTATGAAAAAAATCAACACCGATTTTCTAAAACCTTAAAATAAAAAAAACGTAAAGAAAATCGTTTGAAGCACTTAGCAGCGTAAATAAGGTACAATGTTTTTAAATATTTCAATGTAAGTAAATGTTAAAAAATATTATTAATTACAGTTAGTTGTATTTTTTATGTAGATAATTATAACGCATTATTATCACGACGCTCTAATTTTTTTTTTATAATTCTCCGTATTCAACATATAATGTACATTTCTCATTACATAAGGTATAGTGAATAATCTACGTTCTTTCGCCGTGTTTTAAATGATGACTGTATGATCATTGAGACGCTCGCAGTCATGTTATTGAATCGTTTGTTCGCAACAATGCTTATATGTATGAACCCTTTCTCTTTTATTTATAACTATTAATATAAAGTTAATTGTAATGTAGGTCGTGTGCTGGGTTAATTTATAAGTAGGGTTTTGTAAAAAAAAAGGAAGTCCAATGTAAATATATTGCTTTCTCTAGATAGGGCTTACTTACAAACTAGAAAATAAGAAAACAATAAGAAAAAAAAGGACTATGTACACTATTTACAATGAGGGTGCAGATGTTAGGAGTTTTGTTCCTTCCACCAATATTTTTTTTATATAATTATTTTTAATGTCTATTTTAGGTAGAGCTGTGTTGTATCTGATATTTCTACAATTTACGCTGGCATATATGTTTTCCTCGAATAATATTTTTTTATTGCTTGCGCGTCTTCGCATGTGATATAATATTGGTATATTATTACAGTCTGTAATTCGATTCGTTTTATCCAGATATATAAAATTTTTTTTAAATTGGTTATTTATCGTTGCATACTCCCGTTTGAGCATTAGCGACGTGTTATAACTATTTAAAACTCGTGTTATGGTACTCTAGTGGTTTGAACTGTAGGAGTGGAAGGTCATGAACTTGACCTTCGCCACCAAAAGAAACCAGTAGACATTTTTTTTTAAGAACGTCCCCCGGAATTTAGCCGTGACCTAGGCTCGAACCCACAACCTCGAATAGCCTAGTCTTAGGAAGCTAAGTACGTCGTTTACTGTGATGTAAACAAACCGACGCCTTTACCGCCTGAGCCACGGACCGCTCTTAACATAATTATATTGATTAATTTAAATAGATATTTCGTTTTTTCGTATTGCTATTTTATTTATAATCGTATAATGAAATTCGAGTACTAAATGCAATAAATAGTTAAACTTTCCTGTGAGTAAAAGGTATAATGAAAGGTCAACTTGCACCTGTTCAGGTATCTAAATATCAATCTATGACCTGTCCCAGTCCTAATCCCTAAGCTCAAACGACGATACATATAAGTCAACTACCCCTGGTAGTAGCCACAGCTTTACGGTCGGGTCTAAATAATCAGTACCTGTAATCTCAAGTAGATTAGTGTGCATTTGTTCAGGTATATAACCATAAAAGTTTATGTCTTGACTTGACTTAGTACTTAAGGGCATTGTAAGGTACTTATGTTTCATTTTAAAGGTAGAGGCGTACGGCAAGTATAATCTTGAAGCATCGCCTACAACAGCAGGTAGATCAACACAGGTATAAAAGCATACCTATATTTGATGGCATGACCTAAGTTATATCTTTACAATCAGTAGAAAATATGTGGGCACGGATAACTTTCAACTGCAATTTAGGTTTAAAGGCATTCTTGGCTTTGTGCAGCTGGGTGTCTACGTGCTATAGTAGTTGATCTAAGTGTATGCCTAGATACTTTACTACTGGCTTATTGGGGACAGTCACATCTCCAGATGTTATTTTAAAATCTTTGTAAGTTTTTTTGAATGTGGTACTTCTTTAGCTGTTGTGGTTCTAAATAAAATGGTTTCACATTTAAGAGGGTTGATTTTAAACTTCCACGTGTGATAATAATTGTTAATTTTTTCAAATAAATTTTGTAGTGAATCTTGTAGTTTTAATACATTTTTTCATTTTATATAAATAATTAAATCGTCTGCAAAAAGAGTACTTTAGTGTCTTAAGAATCTGGTATACCGAATAAGTTTGGGATGCCAGCGTTATAGAAGTTAAATAGATCTGGAGCTGTGACTGTGCCTTGCTGTAGCCCGTCTGACAAGCTTAGGATTTGGTTGAAGTTTACGGCATTTAAAGAGGTATAAAACTTTTTGTTTTGCAAGATACTAGCAATGAGCTTAAGGAGATGAGGAGGGCAATTTTTTTTTGCAACTTATAGAGTAGACCTTTTATCCACACAATGTCAAATGCTTTTTTCAAGTCTATTAAGCCGGCTGCAACGCTATATCCATTATTTATACTGTATAAGATATCTGATGTGAGAGTACGTATTGCGTGTACTGTGCTCAGATTGTTACGGAAGCCGAATTGCCTGTCTGGGATAATGTTTTGTGACGTAAAATATTGTTGGAGTGCAAATTTAATTATTTTTTCAAATATTTTGGATATATTGGGCAGTAAGCTGATTGGACGATAGTTTATGAATCCTTAGGGCATTTACCTTTCTTTTGTTATCGGTATAATTTTGGCTATTTTCCATGCTTCTGGGAAATATCCATTATTTAAATAATAATTAAATATTATATTATAATTCATGATTATTTTAAGTGGCAACTTTTTTAAGATGATATTTGGGATTCCGTCATTACCAGACGATTTTTTGTTATTTGTGTTTTTAAATAGTCTTCTTGTGAGTGCTGGGTTGTTGAAGAAGAAATATTCTATGTCCCATATCGGGTTGTCTGCAGTGCTTGTATCTGTGAATTGTAGTAGTGTTACTTTGTTTTCTGTTTCTGTTTCTTCATTTTATTGTTCCATATCTTTGTCGATACTGTCGTGGTCATTGGGTCCGATATAGACAGCTTCATATAATTCGTCTATTTTTTTCTGTGTTTTTATTAATGAAATTTTCGAGTCGATTTAATTGGGGTTGTAGGAAATTTTTAAGTTCATTAAGAATTTCTTTTATAGAAGGATTGCTGTCTGTTAAGTTAGGTGAATATAGAGGTTGTTAAGATGGACTAATTAAATGTTGCTGTTGATAATTGTGAATGTTATATGGAATTTGCGTGTATGGTATTTTGTGCTGTTTCTGTTTTGAGTTCTGAGTGTATGTTGTATTATTACTGACTATTTTAATATATGCTGTGTTATTTTGTATTGAATTTTTTTGATTTTCAAGATTTATGTCTGACAAAACGTTTACTTTACGTTGCATTCTCTGTTCTATTTTATTGCTAAATCGAGCTTTGACTCCTTTGTATTTTAGACATCCTTTGTTTTGTATGACGCCAGATGTCCATATTGTTCGCAGCGTACGCAGTATATTTTCTTTTTATCTAATTATCATCTTTCGCAATTTTACAATTATTCGATTTATGTTTTTCTGCACATTTAACGCATCTCAGCACGTTGGCAATGAACGCAAACAATTGGGTCATCATATTTTCATCCTCATCAATTGATAAGGAAACTTACTATTCAACTTACTTACTTCAAATTTGGAGTCAATCCATTCGCAGGATCATCTGAAACCTTGTGGACAGTGACAAACCTTGTTTCTTCGAGAACTATAGTTCTGGACCATATAAAAGGCCCAGCAAAACTCTAAGAGAAGGTAAATGTACCCTCTTTTATGTGTAAAAAGTTATAAATAATTGGTTGATATTTATGTATTAAAATATGACTTTATTTCAGAAAAAAGGTGTCTAGCCCCCTTAAATCACAGTATTTGGTGGTTTTAATTCGCAAAGAACGGTAAGTTCCGCAAATAATTCAATATTTTATAAATATAATTTTTTTTTAAGGAAATTTTTTATGTAAATTATGAAAATATAGAGATTGATTTTCTAAGACCTTAAATTTAAAAAAACGTGAAGAATCGTTTGGAGCACTTAGCAGTGTAAATGAGGTAGAATGTTTTTTAAATATTTCAATGTAAGTAAATTTTAAAAGAATATGTATTATATATTATTTATTAAAGTTAGCTATGTTTTTCATGTAGATAATTATAATATCATTAATAAAAAAAAAATTTTAAAAAAATTGGCTCCAGAGGGGATCGAACCCACGACCTTCGCGTTATTAGCACGACGCTCTAACCAGCTGAGCTATGGAGCCAAGCTTGCACGTGTTGCATTCGTGACGAATGACAAAAAAAAAAAACTAATTGAGAGGGTCAAATCCTTTGAAAATAATAATAAATACTTATTACATAAATATATTAAAAAATCATTGTTGTTTTTTTTTTTTTTTTTAATTTTTTAAGTAACAAAATTGCCACTTGATTAATTTATTACCTCCCAATGTTACACAGTAATATTTATAAAAATATATTTTATCACTAATTAAAAACTGTTATGAAAAAATATTTTTTTATATTTATCTTTTTCATTTATTTCATTTATCATATCCAACCATTTTTGAGCTACAAAAAAATATATCCCACAGCATGCATTTAAAATCCACACACACAAGAAAAAAAAATAATCTCCGAAATAAAGAAAAAGAATTCATACACGGAGCATAGTATAAACTCCGCCATGCGTATATACAAGCAACAAGACACAGCTTGCATCAAAAAGCCGCACTTCTCTTGCTCTCTCGTCATGGATAAAGAAGATAAAGAAGATTCCTGCCAGTCGTCGGCATCTGCATTTAACGCTCCGACGGAATTTTAATATACGCGTTCTTCATTTCGTAGCTCTAGCACGACGAAAGGTTAGAGCGTGGGCGTGGGAGGAGGGCGAGGGGGGAAGAAAAAAATAGCGCACGCGTACTGTATTTGTCGCTTCCTTCAAATATTTGCCCAGCGTTTTAATTTAATGTCGTGGGGCGGTGGCGCACAGACACGCGAGAGGCCAAAATTAATTTTCATTTGCTATATACATTATTAAAATTAGCCGCGGCAAATGGCCGGTTGTGTGTGCATGTATATAGGGGAAAAGGCAGAGGGAGGGGAAGGGGTCGACATTACGGGCGGGTGGTAGAAAAAGTGAGAGAGGGAAGCAGGTGAATTTTGTGGATGATTCTGGAGCTTTCGAGAGGTAGGCAGACATGTTTATATTAAATTTTTGGTTTAGCCCTTACAAAAAAAAAACTGCAGTTTAAACTACTGGCTAAACTATTGGCTCAACTACTGCCAAAACTATTGGCTGGTCTTCTGTTGAACCACTTGTCGCCAGTAGTATTTTCGGATACCCATAAAAATGGGTGATCAGATAACTATAGTATAACTACTGCTTGTTATTTTTGCAGATTTTTTTTTTTGGTTTCGGAAAACGGCAAGATATTCCCCCAAACCTTATAACACGAAAGGAACATTAAATTTTAATTTTTGAGT
>JAYJLV010000001.1:2228538-2243866 GCA_036873485.1 Torymus texanus | reverse complement strand
AGAGAGAGAGAGAGAGAGAGAGAGAGAGAGAGAGAGAGAGAGAGAGAGAAAGAGAGAGCGAGAGAGAGAGAGAGAGAAGAAAGCTGTTTTGCCTCGGAGATAATTACACTCGGCGAAAGTAATCTTGAACTTTCAATGAGTTACGCGATTATTTCTTTTGCACGACGCGAAACGACGACAAGTCCGTGTGCTCCAACGCGCGGGAACTCGTAATTACAGCGCGACGATAGAATTTTTATATAACGCTATAGACTCTCTCTCTCTCTTTCCACTCTACCCTGTGTCTTGACTCGCTTCATGTAATTAGAGTGAAAGAAAGCTTGACGTACACTGTCTGAACAGTTTTTCTGAATGGTTAAATTGATAAACGTGGAAAATTGAATATTCAGTGTGTAATTTTGTAATTGAAGGTTCCAATCGTGATTCCAGATATTTATCGTTTCGTAAGCATCAAATTGTAACCTCGAACCGAAAAATGATTAGATTTCCAAAAAGCCAGCGAAATCTCAATGATTACGTCTTAATTGAGCTTGCGTAGCTCTCGGCGCAAAAAAAAAGAAACGTCCGTTACGAGTCAGGACTAGTACTACTACTACTACTTGCCTTTACGCGCTCATTTTTTTGCCACTTCATTAAAACGGGGCTCACCTGCGCTGCACGCTCTCGTACGTGCGTTAGCCACGATTCAGTCTGAAAGAAGCGGGAAGGGGGTAAAAGGAACGAGAGGAACGTCAAGGGAGAGAGAGAGAGAGAGAATTAGAGAATACCGTTTTTTCGGATTTACAGCGTAAAATTGTTTTCTCTGTCTCTCTCCCCCCTTTCCCCTTGCTACTGTTCTGGTAACCTCAGTGCCAGTCTCACGAGCTTGCACGGAACCGTTTCTCTCATTCCTTCCGCTTTCGTACTGCTGCTACTGCTGCAGCGGCACGCGCATTTGCTTCGGGAGGGAAAATTTCGCCGTTTTTAACTTGCTCTCTTTCTCTCTCTCTTTCTCTCTCTCTCTCTCTCTCTCTCTCTGTATGTTATTCGCCAGAGAACTGAGAATATTAAGGTTGTCACTAGTTATTGGCCTACTGCTACTCACACTCCTTGCACAAAAATTAAACAAAAAAAAGAAATTCATCGTTCACGGTGGTGTTGTGTCTGCCTTTCTCTCTCTCTCTCTCTCTCTCTCTCTCTCTCCCACTCTTTCTCTCTTTTTCTGTCCTTCTCTTGGCAATTTACTACTCACACACGCACACTCGTTTGTATGTACATTTATACATAGGTATCTATTTATAATCACTCGTGTAACAATGTATAACGACACATTCGCTCTTCCTCACCGCATATATCTATCTCTCTTCCTCTCTCTCTCTCTCTCTCTCTCTCTCTCTCTCTCTCTCTCTTACGTAAACGTAAGTTTTGCATACAAAGCAGTGTGCAGAAGCGATTGAGGTATAACAACGAGTATGAGTTGCGAGCAATAATATTAATCAATAATAATAATCTAACTAAGCTAAACTAAAAGAAAAACATGATGTATGATCTCACTCTAACAATTAAACATGAGGTTTACTCTCTCTCTCTCTCTGTCGTTCTCAATCTGTATATATACATATAAATATTGCATCTATTAGAATTCACTGGAGGTGATAACGTTTATAAATAATGTACAGATGCTCTGACCATTGGGGAATAATAATAATAATAATAATGATAATAATAACAATCGTGTGTACAGTTGTTGTAAGATACATAGCATATAATCACTAGTTCTGTTAATAACGTATCTCTATAGATATACTATATATAAATATATATATGAAAAACGCTGATCACGCCCTAGCATTCAGTCGACGTGTGCCTTGGATTTGCACTCGAAAAATCCAACCCCTGGCGCCATCTCTTTAGTTTTTGAGCGAACTAGACGAAGAACGCGCGGGAACCAAAGTGTCGTGGAAATTCGAAACCGACGGAACTATTCTGGAATTCATTTTCATTGCTTCGATGATTAAACTTCAAAGTTCAGCATAAAATTTCTTCAAAGTAATTTTAATTTAAATTTTAATCTGACTTTGTATATAAAAAGAGCGTCAATTTCATCATGTATTAAAATTTTTTTCGTTACTATTTTCCTTCAACGGGATGTGGAATACCGACGTGATTTCTGCCTTATCGACGTCATGATTTTTCTTTATTTTGTAAATTTCTAAATATTTATATGCAAAAAATGATTTTCAAAATAACCGTTTATACAAAAACTGCACTAAAAAAGATTTGTTGGATGGTTCCAATAACTTATTTTACAAAATTTTCACATTAAAAAATCGAAATGCATTATTTACATTTAAGGCAAAAATTTTAGAGAAATTACAATTGGAATCATTCAACGATATTTTTTAGTTATAATTTTTTTACGTGAACAAACACCATGAATTTCATATTTTGTCAAACAAATGTTTAGAAATTAATAAAATAAATCTTGGCCTCAATAAGATTCGCTATTCAAGAAAACGTTATTCAGACCGTTACATTGAATAATTAAATCATATCAGCAATATCGACTACTAGTTCGTGCAAAATTATTTACAAACACCCTTCAGCAACGAACAAATAAATTCGTGAAATCGCGCGAACAACAAAAACAACGCCTCCATAAATATTCATCCGTGACGTGGGTGGGGGCGAAACGAGCGTTTGAGATCCCTTTTTTCATTATCCTCGTAAAATCCGCGCGCAAACGCGATGAATTTCGCGAATGACGCTTGCTTTGGGGATTTTGCTCTCTCGAGCGTAAATTTTCGGGCGCGCATGAGAGAGTGAGTATACACGTGTATATTGTATATTATGCCGGTACACGCGCGCACGGGGCCAAGAGTCGACTGAATGGTGATCATGCGCTCAAGGAAAATCGACACTTTACCGCCAGCTTTAAGCTCCGCGCGAGCTAACAGACACACGCATATACACACGTATATATACACACGAGCACTGCAAATCCTTTTACGCTCGAGTGGCTTGTTTCCGAGTCTCTCGTTGTGTATTATGCCCCCCCTCTCCTCCCCATCTCCCTACCCACCCGCCTTCACACGTGTAGGAACAACATACAGGCACACGTATACACTCATACCTCGACGTACTCTCGGCACAGCTTGAACGAGGGCTGCTATATATGAGCGCGTTTTTCTTTTTCTTAGTTTTTTTTTATTCTATTACGAGGAAAAAAAAAAAAAGTTTGGAAAGAGGTGAGAGGACGTCTCTGTGTTTGAAGAAGGAGAGAAACATAAAAAGTTTTCGCGCGTTTTTCCCCGGCTGCGACTGCGTTGAGAGAAAAAAAAAAGACAAACTGTGCACAGCGCGTCGTTTATTGTATTATTAGTTTTAAATGTCGAGGTTACGTCATTCAAAATTGCCGGATCGCGAAGAAGAGAGAAAGAAAAAATAAAAGAGGATCTCGTCTAATGTTAACTTATCCCGTTTATTATATCCAAGTAATGATATAATAAAAGTTAAAATACTAGACAGATGATAGTTGGCAGCGCGCGTGGTAGGTTTTTAAAGACGGAATCTTATCTTTTATTATATATCTTTAACCGTTATTTTCCTTTGTGCGCTCGCTTCTATTGAATACATTGAGAACCGGTTGGACGTACGTTTGAATAAGCGCGTGTTTACATTGAATTCAAAATTCTTATCGCTTTTATTTGCAAAACCCTGACTACCTTCAATTAAATATTCAAACGAGAGATAAAAAATGCCAGCTCCGTGAGTTGAGAGACGGTAACTTTTTCTATCGCTAGCCTTTTTCGCTAATTATGTAAACTCGACGTTTTTCGTACGGTTACGCGAGCTATAATTGAAATTAAAATGAATATATTTATTAATTATTAATTAAATATGGGTTTTTCATTATCGTAAATCGATAATTCAGTTGTTCATAATGTAAAGCGCTATTGTTACTCTTGTAATATTCTAATAATTAATTATAATAAGATGTGCAGGTGAACGGACTCTTAGTATGTATTTTTAACTTTGAATTCCTTTAATCAATAGTCCTGCCGCTTCTAGTTTTTAATAGGAAATTGTTAATATCCTTTTGAATAGAATAACAAATTTATTTTTCAAAATTGCCCGCTACTATTACTAGGCGCCAATGTACATTGTTATCGATTTTGAAAACAAAAAATTAGCAAAGAGCAAAAAAAAAAAAAACACTTTCTCGATCGGAGCACAGAAACTCTCTCGACGCAGCTTCGTCGTTCGACTAACGCCACCACAATCACAAAAAAAATTCCTCTCACTCTTTCTCTACACCTTGCTCTCAATTTATATTTCAACTTTATATTAATTCACACAGTCCGTCTCTCTATTGCCTCACTCTCTTTCTCTCTGCGAGTCTCTCTCGATAACGCGTGACGATGATCCATGAACAAATGAGCAAATAAAACCATGAAATTAATTTTTTTCGAGCCTGGAAGCCGAACCCAGGATCGATCCACCCTAGATCGGTGGGTTCGGCTCCAAAGAGCACCAAAATTTTCTAACAAAACATTTATCATATTTGAAAAAAAAAAATAAAAAATAAAAAAAGAAAGAACACGCGAAGGTACGCGGTTGTGAGTTAGGCAACAATGATTGAGTGACTTGTCTTGTGTTGATGTTGCAGGTTCAAAAGCCTGGCACATGCGGCTGACCTTTGACCGGGTGCCAGGCGGCTGCAACCTACACAGGTGCAAGCTGTGCGGCAAGGTCGTGACGCACATCAGGAACCACTACCACGTCCACTTCCCCGGCAGGTTTGAGTGTCCTCTCTGTCGTGCGACGTACACGCGCAGCGACAACCTGCGCACGCATTTTAAATTCAAACACCCCGAGTCAAGAAAGATCGACCTTAACGATTTCATGGCCGGCTCGCTGGCCCTGTCCGCGACGAATAACGACACCATGAACACGCTCTCCTAAAGTGGGGGCGCGGTCCGCCTGTGCGCCCTCCTCCACCGACCGCGTCACGACGGTATGTGACACGAGCGCGCGAGACTGCGAGCCGCTGGGATTGCGACGACGTAGACCCGACAACGATGACGAGTGACGGCGACGGCGGAGATGTGAAAGACGATGAGGATGATGACGATGATGGAAGGTGACTCTCGATAAGCGTAACGTCAACAACGTACTACACATGCGCACACACACGCAGCAATTTGGCGCCCAACGAAGCGACTGTAGCGCGAACCTCGTTGGGCGCCACTTTCTCTTTTGGGCGCCAAGCGTCATTATGTGATATATTATATAGAGGATGTGATGTGACAATCGCCGATCGAGTTGCAAGCTAATAAAAAATAAAAAAAAAAATAAAACGACTCAGCGTAACCATCGTGGTCATCATCGTCAGCCGTCGCCATCCACGCCCGTCACCATCGTCGCTCGTCCGCTACGCGTCGCCTGTCATCGTCGTCTTCTGCTTCAGCTTCGTTTTCGTCGTCTTCACTTCGTCGCTGTCATCGTTTGCTCGTGCGAGAGCTGTACCTTTCGCGGGATTCGTCGCGCCAAAGATTCTCGAAAAAACAAAAAGTAAAAGAAACAAAAAGTAACCACACACAAACCTCAATGAAGATGAACGAATCCGGAAGAGCGTAACACGCACGCCCATCATCGTCGTTGTCGTCGTAGTCATCATCGTCGAGAGAGAAAGCGAATCTGCCGAAAGAGTTATTTATATGTGCAATGCGAGCGATGAGTGGCAAGAGTGGCCAAAGAGATATATTATTCAGCATACCTAATGTGAAAAAGGAAAAAGGGGGGCGGGGGGTGTAAATTTTCTGTTCGTTTTTTAAATCGCGCTCATTGAACACCAAGTCCTGCGTAGACTCTAACGATACTTTTGAATGAGAAAGTAGCAGAAAGATTAGAAATTTTGAGCGAAAGTGTTTTTTAAGATCTACTAGTTTTATTGGGTGGGATTATGATAATACTTGCGCGGATAGTCATTACCGAACGGAAAAGAAAAACAATTAGTCGTATAAACAGAGCTCCGGAGAAAAGAAGTTGTTTATGTTGTGATTTGAGTAAATGCCAGGAATGAAGGAATATATATATATATATATATATATATATATTCAAATGTTTATATATACGGTTGAGAGCGACAGCCTTTATAAATTAATTCTTTTTAATTAAACTTTATTAAGCGCTGCGCCAAGATCAACAGAGAGTGAGAGAAGCGATACAATCGCAAATACGTTTTGTTTGTTTTGTTTTGTATGGCCGATGTTAAAGGCTTAGGAGATTGGGAAGTAGAACGTCGCGTCACATACTAGTATGTGACGCGTATTTGAGCGACGATTGCGACATACGCGACATGATGCAGCGTCAACAAAGGGGATTGGGGGACGGGGCTGATACGAAGTTTTCGAGTCAAGTCACGTGGGTACGTTGCGGTACGGGGAAGGGGGAGGGGGGAACCAGTGACGCGTGACGCTGAGCAGCAGCGCACGAGTCACGGAAGTGTGTGTATAACGGAGCTGTGTATAGATAGAGCGACGTCTCGCGAAGCGAACGCGCTTATTGTAAACGTATATAAAAAAAATGGGAGCAAACGTGGTGCCAATTCCTCCCGTAGTTGCTGTTCTATAAGTATGTAAAACGACTATAAAAAAAACTGGGGATTTTAAGTGAAGGAGAAGAAAGAAAAAGAGGAAACAAACATTTAAAAAGAATTATATTAAATAATGAGAAACACGGCGGTTCGGTTGACTGCTGAAATGGCCGAAAATTTGAGAAATACTAATTAACTATTAATTAACAATCTTAATTATAAGCGGAAGTAAGTTTCATTCGATACGCAGGATGAGTCGAGTATATAGTTGTTGAAAAGTTTATAGTTGGACTTCATATTAGATAACTGGAAACGAGAGCCGTCACGTTTCGCGCGCACGGAGAGAGAAAGAGCGAGAGAAAGAGAGAGCGAGAGAGAGAGAGCGACAACAGCAATATATATATACAAACGCTATGCGTACGCGTAAAGTTTAAATTAACGTGTGCACGGATGAGGCCAAAACTATGGGGGCTCGCGACAAGACAATGTAAATATTTTAATAGAAAAAAAATTAAATGAAAGATACGCACTTATGTAGAGAGGAAGAATGACGGGGCGAGAGTTAGAGCGAGAACGTAAATGTGAGAAAAAGGGAAAAGTGACTAATTCTAGCGTTACGTCGATTAACAACGAAAAATATCTCTGTCCTATGCATCGTTTGCTTTGTTTTTTCCTTTTTTTTTTTAACGTTTGATACAAAACAAAAGAACTAGCAGCTCTAATATGAACTTTGACTATAAAGTTATGGTACTTGTTACAAATAGCAACAGCTAAAAGTCTAATAGTTAATGATCGATTATGCAAACTGCACACGGGCAAATATAATGCAGCAAATACTGTGGAAATCACGAGAGACATTCCACGATCGGGACTTAAGTGCATAGGCGACAAATAAGGATTTATTGTGTATTGGATGATTTATAGTACTATATTTTATACTTTATATAATCTACAGTTTATTAATAACTTTATTGGTTGGAGATAGTTACGTTTAAAAATACGATTTTATCCAAGGGGTGGTTAATTGATAGTCACAACACGTCGTTGCACGTTGATATCTTTTTTTTTTTTTTGCATATTTTTTGTTCAACTTTCATCGGTTGGGGTGCAATCCGTTGTTTTTGTTTACATATATTTTTTCTTCTTAATAATATAATAGTCACACACGCAGTCTCATTGCAAAACTTCAACGTTTTCGCGAGCGAGAAACTCGAGGTAGGATAGTTAGGTCGAAAACTCGAAGGGGTGAACGTTTTAATTGGCGTTTGCGCGACATATCCAAAGGTAGTCATGTTGAGGGCATGTTCAAGACGTTTATGAAAGTGCAAGGGATATTTTATTGTTATATGTTTGAGATTTAAAACGGGAGAACGTCGCGTGATTTTTTGTTTTAAGTGAAAAATTTCTTTTCAGTTTCTTTTAGAACTATGGTTTGCATGCATCGAAATTTTTGTTTGTAAAAAGCATGCATTTAGAATTAAATTGCATTAATGATTTTTAAATTTATAGTAATGCTGACGCGTTTTTATTCAGAATAGGAAAAATCTGACAGGCTTGAACATAATCTTGACACAATCGTTAACGATTAATTAGTGATGGGGAAAATGTGGCCCAATACTGCAATCAGCGCATTGGAAAATGGAATGTGAGAAGGCGCGAAACGTGGAAGTCGAGTCCGAACGAATTTAATGGGCACATTTGCACAGTTTTTACACCTTTACCCAAAACCAGCACGCATATACCGAAATATATTAATTTAAAAAAAAAGTAATATATTAACAATAACCCAGATTTTTATTAATATATTTACGCAGATTCTTATTCTTATTCGCTGAGGTATAATAATATATATATTGGATAATTTATTTTATTTTGTTTTACCGTTTTAATGATTTTATATACACTGTTGTTACTGGTTGACGAGAAATATTAAGAGAAAGAGCAATTATAATAATAATTATAATAATAATAGTACAGCGTTAACCCGCCTGTGTACGCGCACGGATTTATTTATTTTTACACGAACGGTACGCATTATATATTTACATAGACAAAAGAAGCAGGGATTAATAAACAAGAGAGAAAAATACACGTTATTAAAACTCACGTACACGTACACACTTACACGCGTAAACAGAAAGATATGAATTATATAGTTTGAATGGGGCACGAACAACACGAGAAAAAAAAAAGTAAATAGAGAAAAAGATGCTCCTTTACACATGTACACGTAGGCCTACCAACCCCCTGGTAGACGAGAAATATGTAGATGTTGCTGCTTTCTGTTATTCGTTCGTTCGCATTAACAATTGTTTTTACAATCACACTTACAGTAACTCACGTATACATGTATAACGCAAACACGTACACAAACAGTTCTATTATTATTGCTCGTATGTGATTTTACTTCTTTTTATTACTTCTTTCTTCGCGGGATTCATACACTGACACATACACGCGGTTACAAGCAGGGAGAAAAGCAAACAAATAATAAAATCTGTACACGCGCCAATCGCGGCACTAATATTTTTGCGCATTGATGCTCATTGCTCCGTCGATTGTGTTTTACCAAATATGTGTAGTATGCCGAGTGTTCTGTTCTTCTTATTTTTATCGATAAAGAAAATAAAAAAGTATATAGGATTTTCGGACGGTTCGTCGCGTACTGCAGCCCTTACGATATATACATATATACATATAGGAAGATAACACGCACTAGACATGTAACCTTCCGCTATATGTAATCCTCTTGTGTACTTTTTTTATACGACGAATCGCTGAGCGATTTATCTCGACTATATTGATATATACCACACACATCTACACACACACACACATAAACACGAAGACACACACACACATATATATATATATATATATATACACTCGAGAGCACGCATGGAGTTTACTTAAAAGAATAAATATCTAACCTAACGAAAGATTTAAAACAAAAAAAAAAAACATACAAAAAAAAAGAAACGTGAAAATAATTACGCTTGTAAGGGCAGCAGTACTTGTGCAGTAGTTGCACACATACGTTTCCACCGAGCGACTATATAGGTAGCGTTTTTACTCTCCGCTGTGTTTATTTTTTGTAATTATCGCGCCGGGCGCGCGCATGTGTGCGCGGTTATACACACACGTGTATGTCTATTATATATATTAATGCGCGCAAGGGCCGAGCTCACGTTGACCTCGACTACTGCTCGGTCCATGCGACAGAGCGACAGAGAGTGAGAGAGTGAGAGAGTGAGAGAGAGAGAGAGAGAGAGAGAGAGAGAGAGAGAGAGAGAGAAACAATGCGGAAATGTGGCACACATGCGGTCGCTCGAGGAACGTTGCGAACAATGAAGAGGAAATTTTTTGTTTACTTTTTTTTTTTTTACATTACTTCTGAGTTTATGATTATTGCGATTCGACCGCTAATATTACGATTATTTTTATCCGATTAAGGTTTATTATTTTTTATTATTATGTTAATTATGGATTATATTTATGATTATTAATATTATTATATAAACTTTATTCTAATGGTTAATATTATTATTATTATCATTAATTGTATACGTCGGTTATAATACTTTCTTTTGTCAATGGCCTTCTCTGCATGTGACACGACGGAAAACTATAATAGATGTGTATGGCAAAAATGATATATGTATGTAAAAGACATGTGCGTATGCTTTATTGTTTATTTCTTTTCTATCCAGAATCTTTTAACACTGACACGATTTATACCATGCATTCGAAATACATTTTTATACAGGCGCAGAACTTTGTTTTTCGACCTGTGAACTCTGTAAGGTGCGTCCGATTGTACCGAAAGCACGCAACGCCTACGTGTGAGCTCCGCTCTGTTATTCTGAATTATTTTATGATTTATTGTTCCACAACGGCTTACGTTTTTTTTTTTAATTCTTCTCCGACATCCACACACGCACACATATAAACACGAGCATGATGTAGCGCGAAAGCTTGTTCTCCTGTTGCTTTACGCGAGCGCGCATGCATGATATGTGTATACATATCATCGCGGCACGGTGGAAACGTAGCGGGCGAATTATTTTATATAAACTATATATCGCTTCAACTACGATCTTTAATTATTTTTTTTCTTTGTTAATTATCTGTTGTCGTCGCTAGATAAGTCGTCAGCTGCTGTGCGTCTGAAGTCATTAGATGTATATTTAAGCGAAAGAAAATAAAGAAAATATATATATGTTCCAAAATTTTTATACAAGTTTTGGACCGCAGCCTCTGTACTTGCCAAATGTGTTTACTTTTAATGAAGGTATGGGAAAGATGAACGACGTTGAGAATCGTAAAGATGACGTTTTTTTTTTCAGCGCTTTCATTCAATTATTAATCCGATGTTAATGTAAAGATACGAAATTGAGGGTCCATTGTATATACGATTTTTTAATTTTATTTTGATTGGGAATAATAGCATGAGCGTAAGGTAATATCAAGCTTAGCAGTCATGGATTCGAGCTTTAACGTGGATTTTTTGAATCCCAATTATTAATATCCGTTTGTTGATAGTACTTTTCTAGAAATCAAATTTACTTATTTTGCATACTTAATGGATCTTTTTGTTCTAAAAGTCTAAGGTCTAACGTTAAGTAAAAATATTCTCTAACGGCACAATTAAACTATTATTTACCACCGTCAGATAAAGAGACTCATGTTAAAGCCGAACTCGTCGACGACAGCTCACGCGACGAAATCTAGTGGCTTTGGACGCGAACGAACGAGAGAGAGAAAGAAAGTGAGAGCGTGAGATCCGTCCTCAACCTCGCGGAATGCCAGAACAGAAAGAGAGAGAGAGAGAGAGAGAGAGCGAGAGAGAGAGAGAGAGAGAGAATCCGAAAAAAGACACAAATAAAACAAAGGCGTAAAGCTGGGGAATGAATGAATGCGTGAGCGAAAGGAAGGGAGAGAAAGGGAGAAATACTCAGCACATGAATTTTACACAGTGATAGGAGAAAAAAAAGCGCGAGGACCACTGGGTCCGTCAGGCTGTTACATACACACCTAAAAACTTTTTTTATTGAATCTAATGAGGAAAAAAAAATAAAGCATGAAACGAAAATATATACAAAATGGATGAGAGAAATTACCTACTGCTATCACTATTGCATAACTACTACTACTACTACTATTACCGCTACTACTATTTACTAAACAAGAAAAAAAAAACTATCGCTACTACTACTATTACGTATAGGTATTTATATATTTACAATTGCGTGGTGTGGAGTGGAACATTGTGATATAATAGATTGGTGCTAACACCTTATTGAAATTGAAGATGAATTTAATGAATTTAAATAAATAAATGAATAAATAATTAAAAAAAAAAATCGAATCGTGCAATATTGAGTGTGAGAGTGAGCGTGAGCGAGAGAGTGATAGAAAAGGGAGAGAGAATAGGGCGAGCGCGTTATCACTCAAAGGGGGGAGGGGGGAAGAGGAGATATGACGAGGGGATGAGAAAGAATATTTTTTCCCTTATTCTTCTTCTTCTTTGGTATCATTTGTCTTAACGAAGGAAAATGAAAAGTTAATATACGTGATATGGTTGACTTTGTTCTGTCGTCGACGAGGAGGAGAGCGAAAAGGGAAAGAATCTAGAAAACGCAATTATATACGCGCAGTGACGAAATGCCAAACTTTATAGGAGCGAGTGAAAGAGAGAGAAAGAGAGAGAGAGATACAGGAGTTATCAGGCCGCGCAAGAGAGAGAGAGAAAGAGTGTGAAAGATACGAAGAATAACAGCAAAATTTCGAGCGAGAAAGCGTCAAAGAGAGGAAGAGTGATATAATTATTATAATAACGGAGTAGGTACGGATTATTATTATTATTATTTTATAATAAATTAATACTGTATTTTACTGTTGATTAACCTGCAAAATGTTTTTTCTTGCAAAATAAAAAGTTCATATTTGAAAACGTGCACACACGCCCACTTTCATTCGGATCCAATCATTCATAGCGCGGCTTTCCGTATATCCAACAGTATAAGCCCGAGCTTCATAGCGCCTCTTTCTTCGACTTTTCTTTTTATTATTCTTCTATACACGAGGAACGAGGACTGAACGCGTAGCTGATGCTGTTCGGTAAGAAACAGAGGCAAGGGTGGTTACAAGAGTGAAAACAATATAGTGCTAAACTATCTATATATATATTTACAGCGTCGAGGTCGCGCGTCTGCTTTTCCTTCTATACATATTATATAAGCCCGCGTTTTCGCGTACTCGCGATATACTATATACTGATTGAAAGTAAATAACTGTCGATTCGGACGATGACGACGACGACGACGATCGAATTGTACAGAACGTCTTTTTCCTACTCTTAAAATTAGAAACAGTATAAAATGAAGTGCACTGAAGCGGGACAGTGGTTTTGAAAACTCGGCGATAATATATATATATGCTTCTTGTACATTGCTTCGCGATATATAAATATATATACAGACTGTGCAAATCTTCATGAAAGATCACTATTAGTAATCTCTTTGTACGTGATTATACCATATAAAATAAATAAAGAAAATAAAATATGCACATTACGATTGTACACGTGTGTATATATACATAAAATGATAAACGCGTATATATGTATATAAGAGGTACATGTATTCGTATAAATACGTTTTTGTTATTGTTTCGGGCCTTTGGGGTGAATGGAGAAAGGGTGTGCAAGTAAGTCTTATAAAGACGATAAATAGAAGGTTATAAGTATACAACCAACACACATACACACACATATACACTCGTAAATTTTACGCGAATCTTCTATACTCGAAACAATTCCAAACTAAATGACATCATTATTACGATTATAATTATTATGTTACATTAATTGGAGGACACCGGCATTATGCTGCAACACGATGCATCGAGAGGAGGAAGCACGCGAAAAAGAGTGAACACGCGTGATGTTATTTGAAAAAAAAAATAACGTAACGTGCGCGCGACACCAGGGTAGAACGAAATAACCGGCGTTACCGTCAGACTGAAATTGTGATTAAAAAAAAAAAAGAACGAAGATAAAGAAAAGAGACGATTGAGAGCAGAGGGAAGGGAGATACAAAAAAAATGACAACTGGTCTTTACTATATAGCGAGCGCGACTTGAGGGAGGAAGAGAAAGGACGGGAAATATACACGCGCATGCCGCCCTTCCTCATTTACCTTCTGCTCGATATTACGCGAAGTTTTTGTGTTTCTCCACGGAAGGCAAACGAGGCCGCAGTAGTAACAACGAATGTCGACTACGAAGGGCTCGAACAATAGACGCGTATATAATGGTGCAGTACAGCTATTACTTTGCTGCGTTCACCTGTAACAAGAGTAAAAGAGGTAGAGAAGAGGAGCGAACCCGAACTTATGCGAATTGAAAATTTAAATAATCGACTAGAAAATTATTGAGCTCAAAGATTCTCTTTGGCTTGTTAAAATTTTCATTTGGTTCTCTACTCTTCCAACCTTCCTTTCAATTTTCATTTTCCCCCTGTCGGTCACTCCATTAGGAGCCGCGTGTGTGGTAGGTAACTCGATTAAGGGAGTGAGAGAGAGTGAAACAAAAAAAAAATATGTATCTCGTGGATGGATTGGTCAATTCATTAGACATTCGATCGGCTGTCGATGCATCTCACACGCGCGTTTGTGTGTGTGTGTGTGTGTGTATATATATATATATATATAGAGAGAGAGAGAGAGAGAGAGAGAGAGGCCTGATAAAATTGACGCGTATGCCAGTCTAGACGGCGGCGCCTGAATTTTTTACCGGCCCGTCGGTCAATCACTCGCGTGCCACACATACACATACATATACACACACACATACACACATATACGCGTCAGTGGAAGGGTATATTGTTTCCGTCGTTACGCTGTGCCGTTAAGCGATTGCGGAATCGTGTTACGCCAGTGCGAGCGCGCCTGTAAAAGTGACAGGCCGAGCCTATAGAGGTGCTGACGTTATTATACGCTTGGGGAGGTTGACGTATGGGTTCCTTTCTTTTTGTTGTTGTTTTTTTTTTTTTTTTTTCATTTTCGTGGTTCTATAAGGAGAAGGGTTACGGTGACGCCACCGAAGTGTTCCGAGGTGAATATATAAGTAAAAATGGTGCTAAACAATCTCGCTGTGTTGGGAGACGTACGTTTTTTCATTGAGTTTTATATAATACAAACTACGTTGCCTTCTTGGATTATAATTGATGTTATAATATACGACACTACGCGCGTGTCGCTAAACGCATGCCGCGATGTGAGGGAGAATTAAAAAGGAGTCTGTTTGGTCCTCCCGCGTGATATGGAAAGATGATGACGTGGATTAGGGGGAAATTGACCAGCGCGTAACGCATCCGTCTTTTTTTTTTCTTCTTATACTTGACTCGCAGCAGTAATAGATATGTAAATCTGAAAATTTTGTAAGATATTCTGGATGATTTGCAGGTTCTGAATTGTCAGCGAAAATGAAAAAGAATAATTCCGATATGTTTATAGTACGATGTACATACATGCGTGAACACAGATACACAATTACCACACCCACCCACTTCCTATTATAAACATTTTTGAGGTTATATATATATTTAAAAGAGAAAACTCAATTGAATCGATTTTACAAGTAAAAGGTGAGGAATTTTGGGGGACAATTTACTATATTCTTAAGATCTTATAAGATCGTGTAGATGCCTTTGTTGCGTTTACGATTCTCGATTCTTTGTATGTTATATAT
>JAYJLV010000001.1:2214175-2228438 GCA_036873485.1 Torymus texanus | reverse complement strand
TAGGATATTGGTTTTGGTTGCGCAGAAATAAGACAAAAAACAGATATAGTATAAAGACTTCAAACGTTTATTGTTCACATAACGAGCGGCGCGCTCAGACTAAATGCGCCCCGCGCTCTCGCCTGACCAATCTGTAAAGTGAGGGCGCTGTACGTCACCATAGAGCATTCGCTATATTCTAACAAAAAATAAATGGGTAAATCAGTTGAAATTAAAATCAGGTTATTTGTCGTCCTGCGATTGCTGTTACTAATTCACTTGATGTAGATTCTATTTCCAGAGTGGCAACAAATATTTCCTGACTTAGTGATTGATGCTTGTAAGTTCTTGGAAGTTCAAGATTTCAATCATTATAAAAACATCAATCTTTCTAATTGGATTGCCATTTTTACCAAATGCGTTTGTGACGATTTTACTGATTATTATTATTACATTTTAATTGATTTAAAATTATTTACATGACAAGACTAAAATAATTCTCAGATTAGTTGAAACGACATTTAATATCTACTGTATTGGATGAAATAATAACATTTAGTTTTGTAATATTCAGTTTACATTGTTAGGATAAACCAATTTTCTTGCTCGCGTAAATAGACCGGAAACCATAACGACATCTGCTATTAAATAATTATCGTCGGAAGTATGCTAAAAGCTTATGGTTCTTTTTTTAAATAAGAAAAGTAAGTTAGTCGCATTAAAAATAATTATTGGAAGACGAAATTCGATATTTTATTCAAAGATAATTCAATCACCTGAGAATCTATTCAAGTATATCTTGTTCTTTAAATAAATTTCTGTTAAAATTAAACGTTTAAACCGATAATTTACACTGAAATTATTTTGAACAGATGCTTGTAATTTTCCGAATTACTCAAACGAATCGACCTATGTGGACACTTTAAATTTCAAGCTCGCATACAAGCTAGATTTACTTTGACTGAGAAATTGAGGTCATACAAACATGTAGTTACAGGTCCAACGTGCTAAAGTTAGTTGCAACGTTAAAATTTTCAATTCGCACGTTTAGAGTTACTCGCGAGTACCGCTATTGATTAAATTACAGATCGATAATAGCATTCGGAATACATTTTCAAAGATAATTATCGTTATTTCCGCATACACCTTTTCAACTTCGATCAAAACAAAAATGTAATGTTAATAAGGCGAAGATATCTTTTCGACGCGAGACAAACCAAGTACCTCGTTGCAACGATTAACAAAAGCAATCGTTGTTCTTCCACCGCTTGCATTCATCTCTCCCTGCGAACAAAAAGACGCTAAACTTCCGCTTCGTAACTGCTCCGCAACCGAGCGACTGCGTTCGACTGCTTCTCTCCCTCTTGCTATCTCTACCCTCTTTCTCTCTCTCTCATCTCTATCCCTACCGCCCTTCCATTATCGACTTTTCAGCATGGCGCTGGGCGCGTTAATGGAACGGTTGGATGAGCCTGCCTATACAACCAGAGCCGGAGGGAGTAAGAGAGAGAGAGAGAGAGGGAAAATTCCACGCAGACGGTACGCGCCGTGGAATTTCGAGTAATAAACCGGCCGATCGTTGACTCTCTCCCCTCTCTCTCTCTCTCTCTCTCTCTCTCTCTCTCTCTCTCTCTCTCTCTCTCTCTCTCTCTCTCTCTTTCTCTATGTATGTCTATGTCTATTTATCCACGTCAGTCTATATCTAAACGCCCGGTGTGCATTCTATCGGTAATGTATGCGCGGATGCGGAGGGAAGGCTTGAGTATGATTATTGAAAATTGCTGCTGTTACCGTTGCAAGGTAATGCTTCGGAGTACTTTCAACGGATGTTTCAGCGCAGTCTGTGGCAGCTTTCGATTGGGGTGGCGTTTCGTCTCGCTTTTTTACAAAATAAGTTTACCAAAAATATTGAACATTTTCAGGAAGTGTGATATAAAATACGCTTGTGTATGAAGAGCGGGGGATGGATAATATACATGAGGTAGACTGATTAGTGTGCTTTCTTACCTGTTCTTTACAGCTGATTCTGCTCTATTACTATGCATATAGATACGCAATTTATCATTATACTCTTGAGAAAAGTTCGAAATTTATGGCTGAGTCGTTCTAATTAGTCCGATTGGAACTCTTTGATTTAATCTGTCTGGAATGAATATTTGATCAATAATTTTGTGAAACGTATATTATCTTTTATTAAAAATGATTTATTAAATTCTGTCATTAAATATTATTAATATCATTTATATATTTACTTTTTATATTACATCATATATTACATGTGCTATAAGAAAAAAAACCTTCATTTATCGATAAACTTTCTCTGTCTTCTCAAAAGGATATAGCATTGTAAAATCATTCACAAACCCACGCTAAAAATGCACGCAAGCCATACTTTTTACACTGCGATATCCTTGTGCCAGCTCTTTGATTATAGAAACACGCGCACAAAACTGCGTCAAAAGACCAAAGATCAAAGAAAGTGCAGCGACAAAAAAAAACAATAAGACAAAATCATCCCAACAAAAATGAAAATTTAAAAACAATAAATAAATAACAAAAAAAAAATGCCATAGGTGACCAAGCAAAAAACAAGCCCGCTGACTTAGACTCGTTTCTGTTGTTGCAGACCTGAAAAATTGGCGGATATCACAGATATTTGAGAGACAGAGTAGCACGGACGAGAGGAGACGGTGTTCGTTGTGCGGTAAGGTCGTAACCAATGTGCGCAATCACTATTACGTGCACTTCCCCGGGAATTACGCCTGTCCGCTCTGCCCGGCCGTGTACACGCGCAGCGACACGCTGCTCACGCACACGCGCACGAAGCACGCGAACGTGCAGCAGCGGCAGCAGGAGTACGCCGCGAATGCCCATTGAGGGCGCGCTATGGCAATGATATGCGGCGGCGGCCATTTTGTCGTCGTCGTCGCCGCATGTCTGACTGTGGCGAAAAAAAAAAATTAACATGGCGGGGGCGCGTCGTTGATTTCATTCACAAGAGAGAGATTCGCTGGTCGTCATCGAGTTTATTTGATGCCTTAACCCCCCGAGCAAGTAAGCGCGCGCGTGTACAAAAAAAATAATGAAAGACAGCAAGCAGGACCGGACGCGGAAGTTGCTGGATTTCTTCTCTTCTGTTATTATGTTTTGTTTTATGTTGTTTTGATTGAACTATTTGCGAAGGGATGTGAAGCTGTCGTGGAAGTTTTTGTTCGTTTTATTTTTAATATTTTAAAGAAAAATGTACAGTAATTGTACATTAATGTTTATGATCTAATTGACTAAATTACTGTTGTTGTTATATTAATATTTGCTCGTTTATATCACTGCCAGAGACTTCATATCCCTTACTTACATATTTTCGATTTGCCATAAGTATGATAAAAGTGCTTCTGTTACAGTCATTTTATCGAGCTTATTAATTATTCACGTATTGAATATTGTCAGTGTAGTACTAAGGTTTTCAACCTTACAAATGTTTAGCGATCTCATTAAAATATTTTCAAAAAAAAATGTGATTTACATAAGATTTATTATGATCAGTCATAGTCATATTATATACTACACTGACTATACGATATCATTTTCTTTTTCTTTATTTTTATCCCTTAACAGTTATCATTGCTATACTTTTTTTTTATTTCTTAACTTATGTACATTAAGTAAATTTGTGACGACTAGCTAAATTTCTTAACGTTCCTGAGAAAAAAAAAAGATTTATAATATAAAGTTTATTAAAAGCTGTTAAACTTAAAGATAAAGGAAACGTGGTAATGTGATAAAAGTAGGTACCACGTCGGGTCACTTGTTAAAAAAATTCAATACTTCGGACACCGTCTGCTTCGATCTTTTGTACATACGACTATTTAATGTGTTCACTAATGAAATCTATACATGTATAAATAACGGCATTTCACAGTTAATCAAAGGAATTTATTAGGCCAGAAAGTACAAACGAACGAAAGTGAAGTCGCATTGCCAAGAAAGTTTCGAGCGATGATTTTAAAACTTACATTCGAATGTATTTAGCTTAATTAATTGATAAGCTATACGGAAAAGTGCTCTAGCGTTGTTCTTTTTTTGTATGTAATTTAAAGTATGTTGTTTCATAAGTAAATCACAGTCATTCCATATTAAACATTTAAATTCATAAAAGAAAGATAATATTTTTAGATTGATTTTTTTCTATTAAATTTATGAATGAATTGTATATTTTCAAATTACACTTTCCAAGAAAGAAATACGCTTTTTCCTAATTATTACTTAATCTTGAAATACCTTTACCAAGTACATTATAAATTAAATTTAGCAGCATAAGATTTTATAAATCTTTAAATTCGTAATTAATGATAGATATATAAACATTTCTCTGAAAGGATTCACGGCAACATACCTGCAAATGATGAGCACGTAATTTTATTAGGAAGTCGTGAAATGCCGACCGTATTTCCTACTTTATTCACTTTCAGTTACTGTTTTTAGTTTAAATTAGAATAATTTATGCAAAAAAATTTTAAATTCAGACACTTTAGCGAAAAATAGAAAGCAATTGTTAAAAATGTAGATTACTGTTCTAATTTTAAATTATCATTCCAAATTGCATAAAAAAGTTTTCTCTAATGTCATTTTTAATTTGAATTATTCAAAGCTCCACTGTAATACCGGTAAGGTAGGAAACGCGAGCGATATTTCACGTATACATGCGCGCGTCCGTTCGCCGCAAAAAGGAAAGGATAAAGAAACATGCCAAAGAATATTGTTCTTTCAGTCTACGTGATCTCGCACACGGATGCCATTGAATCCTCGTTAGGACGCGCGCGCGCGCGGGAGAGAAACTTTTGTCCGGAGGCGCAGCTGTGCTCGTAACCGTCCACGGGGACTTTAAGGACGAAAAAAAAGACAAGCGTGTAAAAAATATCGATGTCTACACTGGGACACGCGTGCGGAATAAAACACGTGCTTTTTTTCTTTCAAGCTGCGGTTCACCAGCACTTTCAATATCGATGTTTTTGCTCGTATTTACGATCGTAACTTAAAGAGGTCGAACTGTCCTACATTGCCGTTAAATTTAGTTTTAGGCTATGGTAATGTATTAATTACTTTTCCGTTAGTTCATTTGTACGAAGAATAAACGTCGCGATGATTTGCCGGAAAATCATGTTTATATTGAACATATATTTCCAGCATCCCTGGTAGAAATTTTAATCATAAATTACCTATTTTTAACTAATTTTTTGGCTAACGACGATATTCCGCTTTTATTTAGTAATTATGTACCAATTTGAAGCAAATATAAGTAATGGCATTTATATTTAACATCATTGATATTTTAACTGCTAATTTAACTTTCAATAAATTATGTAATTTTTACATAAGAAATTTTACTCTAAATAAGTTTATTTATACCAGGGATGTTGTACATTTGCAAATTCATTTAGAATCGGAAAATTTTTACTTTTTCAAATGAAATAACCGCGATTAATTAACAGCTCGTGTAACTGTCGGTAAAGAAGAAAAAGATTACATTCCATAAGTCATAAAAGAATTGCTAGGTATAATAACGGACTAAAAATCGAAACTTTGTGATTATTGCATCTCAGGTGCTTAATGTTCAATATTTTTTGTGAATGATAATCTTAATATTACTTATTCCAACGATTCCTCCTTACGATAACTATTATTATTGTTACTTGAACACACGTGGTACAGGTTAGTAAGAACTTACGACTTTATTGTTAGGAAAACTTTTTCTAAGACTCATGGATCAATATTCTGGAATATTGTATGAAGCAAAAGAAAAAACAAAACTTTCGACTGGGACACATGGTTTTATCAAGGCGATAAATTTACTTCGTAAGCTTTAACATAATTAAATCTTGCGTTTGTTTTCAGCCATACTTAATGTGAATATTGTACTGTTTGGTAACGCGTTACTTCCGAACAGTGGAGACGATTTCAAGCGTTTCCTGAAGCGTGTAAACTGCGTTCTACATATGTAATATATCAATAAACATTGTTAGTTTACGGAAAATAATGAAGTTTTTACACTTATTTTTCTTTCACTTATCAACTTGTCTTCACTCCAACATGGAACTCATCAATACTCTAATTATACCCAAACTTTCATTCCAGACAGAATATATATAGGTCGCGAGTTTAAGCATATATATATATATATATATATATATATGCTCAGTTTACATCGCACACAGACGACAGATAAAAATCAGCTGAACGACAGTATATAAGAAATTATCACCTCGAAATCGTTCATTTCAACACAAATCTAATCGTTCAAGTGAATCGCGCCATTTACATTTGCGGACCACCAGCCAATAATACTAACGTTACACACCCGAGTCACGACGAAGATACGATTTCTACCGAGTAAGTATTTGAATAGAGGTGCCGATACACAACCGGCTGTGCTCTTCCGCTCACGAGAGCCAGTAGAAGAAGGAGAAGGAGGAGTAGGAGGAGGAGGGAAGGGGTGAAGAGAAGGGCCAAAGTGAGTTCGAAACTACGCCGTGTGCCGGGCGTTATCACTATACGGTATCGCGTTCGAGTGGCTGTATTATACGCGATTAGAAATCCGAGCAGTTTGCTCAAGTGATAACGTCGATTTCCCAGGCTGAGATTCTTAGTTTATTGCGAATCTTTTGAGACGACAGTTATCGTTGAAGAAGTGGGAAATTAAAACTGGATATTATATCGATATTGACTTTGAAGATGTTAAAAACTGATATTATTTGTTATGGAGGTAACAACGTTGTTCTTGTATAATTTTTTTAATACAATGTAGATTTCGGAACAATTTTTAGAAGATTCTAGGTAGCGAGCCATTTACATTATGATTGTTAACAATTATTACCGATGAATGACGGTAGTACGTGCTACATTTAAATACTAAATTACAGAATTAACACATTAAAGTTTCCCCTTTAAAACAGAACGCGGAATTCATACTTACGCACTACAGGACTGCGCTTGTTTTGTCTAACCCTACAGCGTAACGTCAAACTCGATTTGCAAATACGCGCGAATTTAGAACAACAAACTTTCGCACGATGTTGTTGTCGTATGCGCGTACGCGAGAGAGAGTGAGTGAGAGAGAGAGTTAATCAAGTCCTCTTTCAATTCCTGAAAGTTCGCGAGAGAACGCGCGTATCATTTTCCCTTTAATACTTAAAAGCCGCGCGAACTTTGGAGTTGCTACCGCCTGTCCTATCAGCTGCCCAAGTTGTCACGTGTCGGGAAGAGGGAAAGTTCGCTCGAGTGGAATGTTTTTCTTTTTTTTTTTTGTGTTTTATGTTTCCTTTCCCTTTTCACCCCGAGTTATGTTTTTTTTTTTCATCTTGTGGAAAAATACATTTATTTCCCTCATGCGTTAAACAATTTCAAAACTTCCCGATCCGACGTTCAATATACACATCGAGAGCAAAGTATATTATTATATATTCGAAATAAAGTGCACGTCGAACAATGCTGTTGTCGGTCGAAAGTCATAAAGAACTACCGGCTACTGTTATTATGGTGAGCGAATTGCGGCTTTGTAAATATTCGGGGCTATGTTGTAAACCACGTCTCTTGTCGTTACAATGCACGAAACAACGAGTTCGGGAGTGTTATACGGAACGATGATAAAATGCATAAATTTGAATGACAATGCGTGTTGTCGCAGCTAATTACAAAAGCCGCTCGTTAAAAGGTTGGAAGGGCGTTGGAATCAAAGCCGATTTTTCAACGTACCACCTTGGAAAAGCATCATAAAGCCATATTTTGCAAAGCTCATGTGATGTGCGGAAATCGAAGCTTCGATAAAGTTTGATGTTGCAAAATGAAAAAGAGAGTTCTGATTTCGTGGTTTTTTTTTCTATTTACTGAGGATACGAAAATTCTTAATCCTACGTGTTCATCCTGGTAGAATATTAACCATATTTTATAGCTAAGGTGTTAATTATATGAAAACAGTTTTAACAATAATCTTTATAGAAAAGTAACATAGTTCACTCAAAATATTAACTGTTATTCAAAATACCAATTTTGTGATACCATAATTATGAAATACAAGTACTGTTTGTTTTTAGTCATAAAGTAAACGTAAAAATAGCTAACTTATGGTTAATATTCCTACAAGGGTGAAAGAAAATGACGATCAACAAAAATAATGACTCTTTCCATTATTTCTTAATAAACAATATAAAGAAAAACGTCAATCTTAAATGTTAATAAATTAGTATATATCCACTTTCAACATTACTCCAAAACTTTCCTTTCCTACTACGGGTATACACAGCCAACATGATCGTCGTGCGAAAACCTTCCAAACTGGGCCACGTGTATATGTACATCTAACGCGTGTGCCTCGAAAATCAAAGACATTCAAATCTCGCATGGCACGCGCGTGCGTCGGACGCCCAGACGTCTGCGGCGGCTCTATACTCTCTCTCTCTCTCTTTACTTGGGGGAATGCGTCACGCGGCGAACCGCACACATCCCATGCACGCCTCCCGCGTTTTTCACCATTTACGTCGACACGCCCGTCGAGGTCAGTTCGGAGGTCGGGAAAAGTTAGGCAAATTTTTTATATATGGTTCGCCTATATGTAATGTTCATAACTCTGAGATGATTGATGTGATAAAATGGATTGTATTTATGTATTTATGTATGTATATGTATACAGTTTGAAAAAAAAGAAATTAATTGCAAAAATACAAGATCCGGTTGTTGCTATCGTATAAGGACTCGTGTAAATTTATTTGAAGGTTGCGGAGAAAGTTACTGAGTAATCAACGAGCTGACGTCTGACTAGACGCGACCGCTACTACTTGACGTGCCTGAGAATAAGCCGGAAACGAGCCTCCAACCAATACACCGCGTTAATAATTCAACCATCATCGCGTAGTCGAGTGAAAGGCATTGTTACAACCCCTCCGGCTGCCATTAAAATTACACGCTTCCATCACGTCGGAATACTTTTCCACGCTCGTCAACCCCTTCTCTCTCTCTCTCTCTCTCCCTCTCTGACTCTCTCTCCCTCTCTTCGTTTCTCATCGCCAAACGAGGTGAAATTTTCGGAAATAGCAATAACGGAAGAGCAAAAAAACAACATAAATTCACGACCTCTCAGTCCTCGATACAACGTCGATAAACGTCTCGCCGCCCTATCTGCCTCTCAATCAGACCCTTTCAGCACTGTATGTACGCGCGCGCTCGCGTTATCGACATTCTGTCATTGCGTCCGAATCCTCTCCCTCTCTCTCTCTCTCTCTCTCTCTCTCTCTCTCTCTCCCTCTCTCTCTCTCTCTCTCTCTCTCTCTCGCTTGCAGAGTGTAAGTAGTAGTAACAGGGTCTCGAGGGCTCTTTCGGCTCACGGCTGTGTGTTGCAACAGCGAAAATTACAGGGAGCTACTGCAGTTGGTTTTTGCACGCGCGTGCCATCGGAGATTCTGCGGTTGACGGCTTGCTTGATCGAGTGCGCCGAGTGGAATGTATGAGTTGAAACTGGGTTGAACGTGCTTTACAATTAATTTTTTTTTTTATGTAGCCATAGAGGATGACTGAAACAATCGAGAATGGGTTGAATAATTACGTCAATTGTTACAATGTTTTGCATGATACAACATCCTATCTTTTAATTATTTAACCTCCCATAATCAATGTTAATCTGCTCTTCAGACCTCTATCTAGCCACGTAAGTAATAACAGCCAGTCTTGATAAGCAGTTCGAAACTATGAAAAACTGATCTGACATCATACTCTCCGCTCATCCCAAATATAACACATACAGAGCATAATCTCTCTCCTCTCTCTCTCTCAGCCTCCCTTCTTTCCCGGCATCTAATCGATACACACGATTGCTCTATCAGACTACAGTTCCTGCAATGCGTCTGAAATTGCCGACGAACCGCTCACTTGATTTCAATTTTGTATCCTCTCTCTCTCGACACCAACCAACCAAGCCTTTCTAAAATCTCCGAACGAAAAACATCCATTCACTCTTCCTGTCGACACACACACGCCCTCACACATGCACTCTCCATGCCAGTACAACGTTATTGACCTGTCTGGCATTCTGCTAAACATCGAGATACTGTGAATTCTCTCTCTCTCTCTCTCTCTCTCTCTCTCTCTCCTTCCCACTTTACCAAATGCCATCACTACCGTCACTCACCACTACCACCACCGACCACTAAAGTGCTGCTGCTAGATGTCGCTGCTGCGCGACGCTTAGACGTATCGCAGCAGGGTCCACGCAGATATTGCATGGGAAGAAACTTATGGCCGTAGAGGCTAGAGATACCATGAGTGTGCGCGCTGATTACAGGTACGATGCCGAGCGTGCCCGTGGGTCTGTCGTACCACGAGATGTTCGCCGTGTCGCTTGGTAGCCCGGCCCTCTGGCGGTGTCGGGCCTGCGGCAAGCAGGTGACCAATCGATGGCACCACTTCCACATCCACACGGCTCAGCGATCGCTCTGCCCTTACTGTCCAGCGACCTACAGCCGCATCGACACGTTGCGATCCCACATACGCAGCAAGCACCGGGAGCTGCTTTTCGCCAAGGGCTCATTATAGACCATGGGGTTCCCGGGAAGAAGGCGTCGCCGGCTGCAGCTCGCCATCTAAGCGCGATGCTGTCTCTCTCTCTCTCCCTCTCTCTCTTCTCTCTCTCTATCCGACCGCCTCTCTTCCTTTGGCATCTAATCAATACGCCCGATTGCTATGTCAGGCCACACCGACTTCTGTAACGCGTTTGAAATTGCCGGCGAACCGCACACTCGATTTCCATTTTTTCCCTTTCCTATCCCTCATCGACCGCCACCGATACATATATATATATATCCTTTCTGAAATTTCCGTATGAAGAACCTCCACTTTTCCGGCCTGTCAATACATGAATAAACTCGGCATCGGCGCTATTATATTCGCCTGTCCGGTGTCCCGCAAAAAACATCGCAATACTGCGAGGATTCCTGCGCGATTGAAATCGCCATCATACCGCTGCCAGCGCCATCGTTGCTGCTACTGCTAGATGTCGCTGCTGCAATGCGCATCGCAGGAAGTCAGATATACCATGGATGTACGAAGAATACCATAGGTGTGCAGGTGTGTGTGATTGCAGGTGCGTTGCCGAGTTTGCCCCTAGGCCTGCCGGTTCACGAGATGTATCGCCGTATTTGCTCGGGAGCCTGGCCCTCTGGCGGTATCGAGCCTGCAGTAAGCTGGTGCTCAATCGCTGGCACCACTTCCACTTCCTTGTTGGCCAAATAGCACAAGGGCTTATCATAGACAGAGGGATTTCTGGGGACGAGGCATTGCCGGCTGTAATTCGCCATCTAACCGCGATGATGTCTCTCTCTGAATCAATCTCTTCCTTTTCTTCTCTATGTTTCTCTCTCTTTCTCTCTATCCGTATGTCCTAAGCCAGGATTCCTTCTCCCAGGTGATGTCGACGACGAGCAGAGACTTGGTTCTGTGTTGGCGTGTGCGGTGATGACACTACAACGAAGAGCCGAACTTATCAAGCTCGCGTAAGTGCGCCCTCGAGTCTAGTAAGTGTTAAGAGACGAGGAGTTATATACGAAGAGAGATGCGTCGCTGCGTTTGCATTCATTTACTCCGATTCGAAAACCTCTTCCTAGGGCATTTGTTTCTTAGCTGAGTGGTAGGAGGATGAAAGAAAAACAAAACAAAACAAAACTGTCGTGTGTATTATTTATGATAGAGGCGAGAAAGTGTAAGTTGTAAAAACGTGTGTAGAGAAGGATTATTATTTCGTTTCGATAATCCGTACGATCTTCCGGCGGAAGCGCTTGATAAACGTATGTGTAAGATTATTTATTACTAAGTTATTAGATAGAGTACATATAGATGTAAATATATATATTCCGTAACTGAGTGTTTTCCTTTGATACGTGCTCGCGTGACCAAACCACACAGACACACAAACACGAGTAAGTTTAACACGAGAGAGAAATTAAAAAAAAAACTAGTAATCGTTTGTACGTTCTATGTGATAAGTCTCGACTTTTAAAACCAAGGGGTAGGGGGGAAGGAGTTACTTTGAGGAAGAAAAAAAAACGAGATGACCTAAACTGAAAATTGATAGTCAAAATTGTGTAACGCTTGCTTCGCATAAGAAGAAGAGAGTCCGTCTGATTGTAGTTCTCAGTGCGAAAGCTCGAGTGACGGTCTAAAACGAAAGCAAAACAAAAAGAGAGAAAAACAAACGTTAAATAGCTAATTCATAGACTGAAGTGAGCGCTGTGATTTTCGGAACACCGAATATCGATGGTACTACAATAAAAAAGATGTAAACAAAAGAGAAAAAAAAAACATAAAAAAAAGAAAAAAAAATAACCGTGAGGAGGAATGATTGTTTTTCCTTTGTTCGTTATTTCGTCGTGCCATGAATTATATTGTGTAACGGTCTAAGCCTAATCGTATTTATAATGCCAGGGGAGAGAAAGCGTAGCGCGTCGCGAAGCTAAGCGAAGAGAATGTCGCGGCGTGTTTCGATAGCGAATCTCAACGTCGTGTACTCGAGTCATTATATACTCACTTTCGAAGGAGCCTCTAATTATTTTTAAAGAAACAAACAGGATAGGAAAAAAAATCAAATGTCGTTTTTGCGTTATCCAATCGAGAGACTCCATCGAGATAAACGCATATATACACACCCACACACCATTCACAGATATATACACGTAGCGGCGCCGCGAGAGCGTAAAATGGGACTCGTCAACGTTTGTCGAGCGCCGCGCAACTCGGGTCCTCCGGTGATAGTGTTTGCCCTCTTTGAACTCTTTAAGTGTGCTCGAAGGATCGCACAAAGCCCGACGACTACGATGATGAAGACCGTGTCTTCAAAGTCGCGCAAACGTTTTCCTTTTGTTTGTTTACATCCGTCGCGACGCCTCCACCCGAGAGCTATTCGTTCGATTAAGTTTGCCGAAGGAAAAAGTTGCAAAGGAGATTCGACACGCATGCATACATATACGTGTATACCTACGCCGCGCGTGTTTATATGTCGCGAAACCGCCCTAATTCTCTTTCTCTCTCTCTCTCTCTCTTTCACTTTTTCTTACCGACTGAGCGATAAACCTAGCGCTCACGGTGTACGTGTGTAGCTTCGCTTAATGCGTTCGAAGGATCATATTCGTTAAGTTTGTTTACCAAAACAATTTCGAGTTTCTGAGAGCTCTCGACGAAGAAGTTTACGTGCTTTCAGTTTTGTAACGCAACAGCCGTGTACATATAAAAAGTATTTATACCACTCTAACCTCAAAATCATAACTTTAATATGATTATTCGGCTCTCGTGGTATAAAATACTGTATGACACTGGTGCGTAAGGTGATTTTTACCGCATTCGACTTTTCTCACTCGCTTCGCTCGTGCGAAAAACATCTCATGCGGTAAATAATCACCTTCCACACCCGTATCATAATGTACTATTGCAAAGTGGCACTCTGCAACCGTGGTAGACGCGAATCGTTGCTCAGTCGGTAAAATACGCGTATAAAAACTTCAGGTAAACCATAACCTTTAAAGAGTCATTTTTATTACAGACTGACATACACGTGTACATATACATATATTTATCTTAATTTCGCAAGCCGCGTACACGCGCTTGTACGTTATGAATGTATAACTCGCAAGAGCCCCCGTAAGATGTATGAGTGTTAAACAAATTAAATAAGACGAACGGGTAGGTACGCGACGGAAAAGAAAATCGCCCGCGCGCGTACCTGACTACTCGTAAACTATAGGATCAGCCAAAGCGAAACGGTGAAGGGGTGTTGAAGCAGCGTAAAATCATGTTTCTATCTATTTGGACCAATGATATTTTAATTTTGTGTAAGTAATGAAACGTGGAGATAACAAGATGAGATTAAAGCCACGAAGCAAAATCCAGAAAAAAAAATAAAACACAAAAAACGCTATTTTAAGGTGTAATAAGTGTGTGTGTGTGTGTGTGTGTGTGCGAAGGCTCATATACGGGGTGTTCAAAAAGTCCCGGACCGGTAGAATAACTTAAAAAGTAGGCGTCGCACAGAAAAATGACCAATACAAAAGTTGCAGGAAATGACCCTAGCTATCCGTCGGTGACCTTTTCTGTGACCTTGACCTCGACCTTCAAGGTCATTTTAAGGTCAAGTCAATTTTTTTAAATGGCAACCCCTACTTTTGACACCAGAAATGAAAAGGGCGGAAAATTTTACGTCCAGACATGACCTTGACTATTAGAAAAATTTGATCTCGGAAGGTCAAGTCAAGGT
>JAYJLV010000001.1:2191822-2210440 GCA_036873485.1 Torymus texanus | reverse complement strand
CACGACTATGTACTCCACCAATAAGTGCATATTAACTTTGAATAAGTGAAATTTCACTTATGTTACTTTAGAGAGTATACACTCATCCAGTAAACTCATTTTAATTCCTAAGCAAGACAAGTAACGCCCCCCTCCCCCTTTATGAATATTAAAGAATTTTTTCAACCCGTCGCTGTCAAGCCTATATACCTCGAATAACTAAGGCACTACGCGAATTCACACCGAGACGCAGGTCATATGGGAACTAACGAAATCACGAGCAATTAATTAAGCTACTACACCCATTCTACAATCCCCCTTATTTATTCAACCATAAATCTCCATTCGCAGCCTCCCACTAATTTCGTTAATTAAACCTATCCTCTCTCCCACTCTTCATCAAAACAACATCGCACGCGCGTGCGCGCGCACGCGAGAACTCGCGAATCTACATCAGCGTTTGATCGCGCTTTAATTAGGCGGCCTCTCTCTCTCTCTTTGCTGTGCCTACTATATGATATAAATATATCGGCACGTAGTTACGTGCGCGTGCGCGGGGAGGAATTCGAATTCGAATGACGAGTGTGTGTGAGTGCGTGTTCCGTGGTGGAGGCGGGCGTGAAAAAGCCTTGGCATGTTTTCCCCGCATAAATAAGTGACATAATAGCGCGGTAGGAAGAAAAAAAAAAACATTGCGGCGATGCGGTTATATACTTACTATAGGTATGCGTATGCGAGATGAGCTTCCGCGGTTCGATGGGATGATAAATGTAATGACGCGATCATTGAATATCCGGGGGAGGGAAAGAAAATTTAATTTTAACGCGAAATTCGAAATAATGTGTGCGTGCAATATAATGGTACTCGCAAAGGCGTTGAACGATTTAAGTATCTGTTGGAAAAGCAATTTGTTTAATAGACGAGAAAGTTGTAAATTCACTCGGTATATATGAGTACCTTTCATATGTTTCGAATATTTTGTATATTCTATATAGTTTGCGCAAAAAGAGGCATAAATAATATACACATAGATACATTCATTAAATCTTATCGCTCAATAAATAAATCACGACGATTCAATCAATATATATACATAAAGTTCGCGTAGTTCCAGTTCCTATCTATATTATCAGTACATTAATTTACATAGTTGCTCTTGAGCTTGAATGACTATCGTGTGAATAGTATGAATTGACATTGACATAGAGCATATTCAATCAATCTATTCATGCGTATATACTCGTCATATCTATATTCTGCTTCTCGGGGACGAATGGTTTTATATAGAAACTGAATGGAAAAAATGTTTGGGGATGATCGACGTCCTTTGTTTTGCTCTGTCTATTTTATCGTAAACAGCTACAGTTGTATTTAACATATTATTATAATATTGAAAATATTTTGCGCGATGAATGGTTTTTCAACAATCTATGGCTTTGTGAAAAAATTTATTAAAAATTCACTACATGATATGTCACGATTTTTACGAGTAAATAAAAAAGATTGTAACGAGACCAGCGTATTTATTAATTTATGGATAAATTATCCTAATTCCGGCTTTGATTTTAAAGTGTAATATTATTATTATTATTATTGCGAAAATTGTATGAACGGTTATATCATCGGTACAAATAAGTAGACTATTTACATATTACATAAAGATATATAATTCACTTAAAAATTTCGAACGAAATTCAAACTGGATTCGTAAACAGACTTTCCCGCCACTCTCACCGGTGTAGTATCGATCGCCGCATCTTCGCGCAGCAGCATTATAATGTACCTATATACCTATACATCTTGCACCCATATATATCTATACGTAACCGCTAAAAAAAGCCGCAAATACGCGACACAGTCATCTCGCGCACTACACCAGCGTACCCTCGCTCATATATCTTTGCTATATACAGCGCGTGATAAAAAAAAACAAAGCCCTAAGTAAGCTGACTGGTCAACTTTCGTCAAACTGCACAGTGGCCAAGCCCTTGTCTCTCTCCCCTCTGCAATTCTAACCTCTCGGTGCGCATAGAGAGTATATAACTACACCTCGAGCGCGCAGACGGTGGTCAATACCCGCGGCGCCGCACAACGCCGTTATCAACCGCCTCTATCTTTGCACTCGGCAACAACACATGCGCATACTCGAGACCGTGTGAGAGAAAGAGAGAGAGAGAGAGAGAGAGAGACCAAGCAACAGAGAAAGATAGAAGTACACAGTGGTACAGTGTATGCGATAATCGTGCGTGGGTGGCGGGCGTGAGTGTGTGTGTCATCGTTGTCGTCGTCGTCGTCCAGTCAGTGGGTGAGGTTCTTCACTGAGAAGAGACTGCCGGAGAAATCTTTCGTTAGGGGTAAGTTCCACCAGGAAGTAGCGGAATTGCTGCCAAATTGGCAGGTGCGCGCGGCCTGTCAATGAAAATCGATCTCGCGCATAGTAACCGGGCCAAAGGGCATCAGCCGATTTGGACGGCTGCCCGATGGGATGTGTGCGCGCGTACTTTATGCTCTTTCTCTCGAACGCATCACACGCATACGCATACACACCGCATAGTAATGACGAGATCAGTACTCGATTATTGCTAGTCTCAGTCGACGCCCTGGTCTAAAACAGTGTTGCACTGTAAGCTTGTGTACCTTGCCCTTTGTTTTGGAGCTCTTCGATGAGTGCTCATCGAGTCTGACCCAAGTGCTTTGGATTCTTCTCTTTCTTTGCGTTGTTCTAGAAAGTGAGTGGTGGGTTCGCTGGTTTGGTTCGGTGCTCGCAGAGTTTTGAAAGGAGGACCTTGCGCTCTTTATGACATAAGGTAGATTTATTGCGAGAGCAAACTGTTAATTACAGGAGTGTTGTGTCAGTGGTTTATCTGTGATCTGATTACAAAAGGGTACTTTGGTTGAAGCGTTATCTAGTTTTTGATGAGGGCTATTGGCAGAATATTCTTTTATATAATTGATCGATAAACTATTTTTAATACATTGTTTTGTGTAGCAAATTTAATTTACTTATGTTGATCTACAAGAGAAATTGACTAAATGATAGTTCTGTAGAAATATTCTAGGATAATTATAATTATAAATTTATGCAAACTTGTACATCATATATTTATTCAAAGTTATTGATTAGGTTTATTTGTACCTGTGAAAAATTCAATCAATTCATGATTAAAAGTATCTACAAAATATAAGATTTTTGATGTAGAATCAAAATTTACAATTTATTTATCATGCATAAAAATGAAATCTTATTTTACTATTTACGGCTTAAGATAAATATGACTAATTACTTTTTTGACTTTTTTTCAGACTTCTGCCTCTACAAAGAAAACCACCATGACGACGGCAGCCAAGCTGTATGGTAAAGACCTAAGTGAATATGATGATGTGGATGTTGATGAACTTCTATCACAGCTTACTCCAGAAGAAATCAACATACTTGCCAAGGAAGTGGATCCAGATGTGAGTTTAACAGCATTTTCTTGCAGACAATAAATAATTTTTCCAATAGCTGTGCTGAAAGACATTTTTAAGCACTGTATGGAAGATCTTGGCTCTATAACTGTTGTTGGCTCTATAACGTTCTATGCGGTTATTGATTTTATAGGACAGCTTCATGCCTCCATCACAACGCTGTAGCTACGAATGCACCAAGACTCCAACTGGACCACTGAATCGCAAGAAACTGATTGAACACATCAACAAACAAGCTCTGGAGACACCTGATATTCCTGAATTGAAACCCTATGTACCGGGTGTTATCAGAGGGAAGAAAGTAAGTCAATCTTTGTATTTTTATGAAAATATTATCTTTGAAAGTCTTTATTGATTATCATAAATATCTTATAAAATTCAAACAAAATTTCTCTTTATGTCCTCAATAAACTTTAAGTTAAAGTGGTAAATAAACAAATCAACTTTAATCCTTTGTTCTTTCTATTCTTATATAATGAAATTGAATGTCTTCTCTTTGAATGTTTCTTCATGCTTAAGGATAATACTTCCTGTTAAAGTTAAGCAGCTTAGTTAATAAAGCAATTGTCTCAAATCATTTTATTTTGGCAATAATTGCAATTATGATTCTTTATTAATTTATAATTATTTTTTCCAGTGGGTTCCTCCAGTAAGAGAAAACCAAAAAGAAAAAGAAGCAGATGAGCAAATTGCTATTGACCTTGGTGACGAATATGAACAGGCTTTATCAAATGCCACTGAGGATGAAATTATTGATTTGGCAGGTAAGAAGATTTATTTCATTCAGTAGAACTAATTTATCTTTTTCTCTAATGAAAATAATCCAGCTTGATAACTCCTTAAAGTGTACTAATCAACTGTCAACATTTTCACATTTTATCATTTTTACAATAATTCACTGATTTTTTTTTCTAGCTATTCTTGGTTTCCACTCAATGATGAATCAAGATCAATATCATGCATCGTTATTGAATTCTGGACAACCACTTGGTCTTGGTTGGGATGGTGTGACGAAGGCTAGCCAGCCAAAAGTTTATCCTATGGATCCTCCTAATGACACTGATGTTGATGAGACCATTAAGCGAGTTCGCGATGATGATCACACTCTAACCGATTTGAATTGGAATAATATTAAGGTATTATATTGACTTTATATTGTAGAATTTTGAAAATATTTATTTTGCTATTTTAATATAAATTTAGAATTAATATTGTAATGAAATTGTATCTAGTTAAAGTTTTGGAAGTATTTGAAAGCTTGTCTTTGTAGGGTTTCAAAATTCAAAGACAAGTGATAAAATTTACTTAAGTTGTAGTTAACAGTTTCTGTAGTGAATTTTAATACTTGTTTTGAAATTTAAGTTTTTAATGTTAGTTAAAAAGAGAAAGTATTCTGATGAAATAATAAATAAATAAATAAGTAAAAACTCTGTCGATAATTTAAACTAGCCTCTCTGAAGGTAACATTTATAACTAATTTGTAATAATTTTAATTCCAGAATATTTCGGATGAAAAATTCATGCAATTATTTGAAGCTTTGGAATCTAACACACACCTTGAAGCCCTGAGTTTAACAAACACAGGACTAACAGACAAGACTGCGCAAAGATTGGCAGAATCTTCAGAGAAGAATTCAACTTTAAGAGTACTGAAGTGAGTAGTTGACTAATTAGTTTAAAAATAAAATATTTTATATTTTGGCACTTAAAAATAATATGGTAAAAATATATTTTTGAAAATTCTAGATTTTTTAGCAAGGTTTTTATTTTACCTTATATTTTACATTTTAGCGTTGAAACTAATTTCATAAGCCCACCTGTGATAGTGAAACTCGTCAGAGCTCTTCTGAAAACAAAATCCATTGAGGAGTTTAGATGTTCAAATCAGGTTAGTCTCTATCTCGCTTTATCAATGAAATAAATTTTAATTTATTACTTATTACTTATTAACAATTTCAGAGGTCTCAAGTATTGGGCAACAAAATTGAAATGGAAATCACACACCTTGTTGAGCAGAATCCAACGTTACTCCGACTTGGCCTACACCTTGAATTTAATGATGCAAGACATCGGGTGGCAGCACATCTTCAGCGAAACATTGACAGGAGTAAGTAGCATACTTAAAAGAAATTTTTTTGTACATAGACAAAATTAATATTTTTAATTAATATTAGATATTTAATCTAAGATACAGGCAACAGAAGAATCAGTCCAAATTGGAGAACATCGACACGATTAACTTATAATAAAATAATTTTACTTTCAGAAATATTTTAAAATATTCTTAAATTACTCATTATTTTCAGATATCTTAACAATTCAGTCTATGCTTTATTACTGCTTTATCACAATCAACGATTAACTTGCTTACTTCACATTTCCAATTATTTCATTCACGCTTTTAGACGAGTAAAAAACCGATATTTTTCCTTCAGATGGGAGCAACTGTATGGCTGACAACAATGAGGATTACACGACCAGATGCTTTTATTAGCTCACTAGCTTCGTAGTCTCACCTAGCGCTTTACTCACCCCATGCGTCACCCAAAAAAAAATCATCATCACCCCGCTATAATCATTCATTCTTTATCTAGTTGGCGACGTCGAGGTAATTATGATACCCCGAGGATGAAAAAAAGAGTGTGACTCGTCTGTAGCCCCTCGAGATGTGCATCGTTCATTTTGTTTACATCCCAGCAAGCACTGTCTTTCCTTTAACAACGAATTTTCTTTAATCTCTTATCTAAAAAATGTATATGTTATTGTATCGCTAAATACAGCTGTATTTGTAAAAACTGTATTTTGAATGTAATAGCGATGTAATTACACATCATTTTTTTTTTTACTAAATTTCATGTTCACTGAAAGCTGTCTTTCTTCAACATTTTTTGACTGAGATAAGCATTTTTCTTTCCTTTTTCAGTAAAGCGAATGAAAATCGGAGAGTATAGCGTTAATTATACTGGTACGGCATTTAAAAATGTTTAATGTTTAAATTAGAAACGAACTGTTCCCCAATGCTTTTCTTAGCTTATATATGGATTGTCCCGAGATTCAATGGTTTTTCATTGTGATCCACTCGATTGTAGTCGAGTTTGTTCGCGTCCTTTTTGTGACCCGTTAGAGGAAAACTTTTCCACGGTTTAGGTGTGCTTTCCGCTTATGCTGATGCTTATTTTATGTTTCAAAGTAGTGTCCAAGAACGTTTTTTATTATTCCTAATTACTCGGAATTTCATAGTCATTTTTCTTCATTTATTTCATTATATTCCATATACCAATATTCAAACATCAACATTTTCGTTCACAATAATTTCAAGTCAACGAATACAGTTTTTTCTCATTTATACATTATATAATAAATACATCTCCTGTATCTTCGAACTGTGTACCGCCTTTTGAGAGGGAGACTCCTCACAATTTTCAATGATTGACGTAAACTCACGTTGGTAATTTCCAAACGTATATAAGTATATCATGATTGATAGCTTTCAAATCTATTTGATTGAAATTATATCAAGGATGAAGTTAAATCTGCTTCGATACGTCGAGGGTAAATGAATTTATTATCTGTATTCTGAATGTTAATTTGTTTCATATAAATACTCAAGAATCTTTTAAATGTTTTTAATCATTTTTTTGATTATAAGAAGAAACTAAAAAGAATATTTATATTTTGAAAAATGAAATAAATTAAGTACCATGTAAGAATTACAACTTCACAGAACTACGAAAACAACTTTAAAAACATCCTTTCCTTATTTTTAATCTCGAACTTTCTGGATTTCTATCCCCGTTAGTCTGTCGCTTGCTGCGCCTGCAGAAATTGCTGGAGACTCAGTTAGGTGGCAACGTGGGTGGCTTCATCGGTGATGCTGGGGTACCTGGCCCCACTGAGGGTCAGGCCGTGGCTTGAACGAATCCTCCCGGTAGTGAGTAACGCGTGTAATTGTCTGTTAATGTCGGAGATATATTATGTGTTAATAGATGTCAGAACTTATGTCTCAATTGTGTAAGTGTATTTTTACGATTTTCATCGTAACGTCATTATACACATTTTTTCAGGTTTATTTTTTGTGATTAATTGTATTTTGTTTAGCCCTGTTTTAGATACATTGGTAGGTTATATACTCTTTAAATTTGAAGCTATGAAATTCGCTGAAAATCAGTTAAAAGTATACTAAGACAACTGAAATTTCAGTTAATTTGTAGCTTTTACTGAATATTTCAGTGGATTTTGTATACTTATAACTAATTTTCAGTGAATTTCACTGATCAAAGGAGAGTAGGTTTTTAAAAAAAATGTGTATTAATGTTGATTGTATTTAAATTATTAGGACTTAAATGTTTTTATATTACTGGTATATATGTCAGATAGGTTATCGTTTTTTAGGTGCACATTTGTCCATTATGTGATACAGGGATATAATTGTCTTGAATATGTCATTCTCATATCATTTTACAATTAAGTTCTCAGTCAAATTCTACAAAATAATTTTCATTTAATGAAACTTTTTTTTAAAATATTTTGTAGTGTTAACAGCATAGTAGTAGATAAGCTGAAAATTCTTAACAGAAATTACTGCTTTGGAATAAAATATTGATAAACAAAAACATCTAAGTCTTCATTTTCTGAATTAACTCTTCTAAAAATTTCTAAATAAAAATCTCTTCTTTCTTCGTTCAATCTCTTCTATGAAACAAATAACTTTCAAACATACATTAATATCTCTCTATTAGTCTTTATGCAACGTTTTTCTGTATCTGCTACGCATATTTGTAACACTGTCTCTTCTTCAATCTTCTTCCATACTGGAAGAGCAAAACAAGGATCGGTCTATATGGAATAATACACACAATACGGATGTTCTTTTTCAGATACACACGTCGATGAGCCTTACTTGAGAAAAAAAAATAATTATCATTCTAACAATTCCTCTTCTAAAAGAACTTTAAAGATAAAGCTTGAAACCAAACATTACGTAAAATTAATTGTCGCATTATAAAATAACTAACGCTCATCTGTCTAATTTTAAAGTTCTTTTACAAAGAGAAAAAACACTTATCAATCTAGACTGTAAAACATTCTTCACAATCTTCCCTATTAAACCCCCGTCAAAAAAAAAAGTATACAAAACTGTTCGACCTGTTCGCCCACCCTAAAACACCCCCTGAAACGATAAAAGTAACTTGTCGCCGGCGGAATTTAACTCATGACATCTCTGTTTTTTTTTTATTCTTTCCTAACAGTACGGAAAGACCTAACGTTGCGACTGCAGTTCCGATTCTTTAACATGAACCACAGGAAACCCGCCCTTATTAAGTGAAGGTATACACGCAGACACCTGTCGGGGATGAGCATTTTTGTTGTTGTTTCTCGCTTTGCCTGTAACTTTCAAGATTCTCTAGTGCATTTTAGTATCTTAGAATTTTTCACCAACCAATGCTTTGTTGTCGAACAATAATTTGATTTTCCTACAAAATAATAACGAATAGAAAGCAATTAAAACAATCTTACTAGAAGCGTCTAATTAAATGGAGAATCTCGGAAGAAAGCAGTGTGTCCTATATACGTATGAGTTGGCTTCGTTACGAGAGAATGCTTTTGTCGTTGATCTGTTGTGTTGTATTCTCTTTCTCTCTCTGTATCTCTCTCTCTCTCGACGGACTCGTCGTTAATTGGCTGCGCTTTTGCGCGACGACGACGTTGTTTTTACAGCTGACTTGTTTAGATGAAGATGTTATACACATCTGAATGCTGCTTTATTAACAATTCTAGATTGATGATATCGCTATACAATATAAGGAACTTTCATTCAATTCTTGGATTATATTTACACAATTATCTTGTTTTTTTTATATTGATTTTTTTTACTGTTTAGGAGGTGACAGCGGACCTCAGCTGTAACAAATATTTACGTTTAATTTGAGAGGTTAAATTTTTGCATTAAATTTCGACGGTATTCTCCGTCATTACAAGGGGAACAGAAAACATCGTAATATAATTAATAGACAAAAATCACACGACAAGAGCAGAAGTTTATACAAATCCCAAAATCAACAAACAACTATAATTGGCATTTCGAACGCCGCGCGACGCTTGTAAAATAAAAATGCGATTCAATTGAAATGCGAGCGATGTCGATCGGTCTGCCGATTTTTCTTTTTTAAATTCACGTCGTTCACAAAATAGACGCGCTGCAGCGAATAAAATATCGAGAACTTTTAACAAGAGAGCCTTTCCCAACTAATAAAAAAAGCCCAATACTATATGCGCATTCATCCACTTCTATTTTGGCATTTAATTTTCACCTTCCAACGGTTGTGGCATCCCAACTACAACGAGCGATTTGAAAAAAATCACGTCAAACTTTAGGAAAAAAACTGCAATTCCTCCCTCGTACATGGGAAAGTTCGTCAACAGGGTGCGCACGCGAGGTCACGTGAGTTGGTCTTATTAACAAACTCTCTCTCTCTCTCTCCGACGCGTCAATTTCGCTCGCGGTGACGGCTCCCTTATTATCTCGTTACCCAGCCGTTAATTTTCACAGAGAGGAAGAGGAGAAAGAGAGAAGTAGTACCTACTCTTGCGATTTTCAACGCGATTTCGTGCGTCGATAACTGTCGAGTCTCGGCCGACTGACTGACGGGCGACGGTTGAGTAGGGTATTTTCATGTCTTTCTATGTGAATTTTCTTACTTTCGAACGTATACCGAGAGGAACAGTTATATTCTAGTATACCAGTATAGTACGCGGCTATGTTTGATTATAAATGAGGGATAGACTCACGTTTTTATGAATGATATTTTCCTTCATTTGCAATCAAATATAACAATTTTTCTTCCGCCCATATTAAAACATACTGCTTATTTGGTTTATTAGACTCCGTTTAACCTCAAACTTAAAAAATTAACAACCCTGTCGAATAACAATTCATCCCTTCCCTATCCCCAAATTCTTCACCACCTTTCTTTTTCGTCTTTTCCTTATATACGAAAATTCCACGCTTCACGAACCGAAAGTACACAGTCAATCTCTCTTATTTACCCTCCCGCGACGTCTTCGCGTAACTGCGCGCGAGCGTTTATTCCTTCATCGTAAACCAGGCGCGTTAAGGGAGAGAAACCGAGTCGTCGTCGTCGTCGTCGTCTTATGAAGCGTTTCGCGTAAACCTTCTCCTATTTTCTCTCTTTCTTTCTTTTTTTTTATACGCGTACGCGTAAAAGTCGGCAAGTAGCAACTCGGTATGCTATATCGATTTATCAGTCGGCTATTGTGCGTCTTAGTCGTGTGATTTTTGGCTGGATTTTTATAAATAAGTATATATATAAATATACATTAATTTATATGTATTGTCATTGATAAAAGGACCAGATTGTGTGAATTAGACTTACCACGCATGCGAGTTTCTCTAACAGCATTTCAAGATGCAAATATTTTGTATACACTATAACTAACCTGATTTTTTGCCTTGCAGATGCCGCTGTGTGTGTTCCAGTTTTAACGTGAATAACGATGCCTGCAGTTTTTGTTGTTTTTTTCTTTATTTTTCTCCCATTACTAACCCTTTAACGTAAAATTATCCGATGATTGACAATGTCGTTTACACTTTGCACTTTTTGATCCTATAGAAGAATTACGCTGGTTTATACGCGAACGACCAATCAACGCTGAACCCTTATACTCGCCATTGGTCGTTCGCGTATGGGATCGCTGGTGATTTCGCGATGCGCGCGCGCTTGGGGTACTGAAAACTTTTGTGTCGCGTCGTGCGGTCTGCAAATACACACACATATACACATACCTTCTTTTATACTTTATCGGCTGTGAACTTGTTCGCGATGATTTTGCTGCGACGCAAGTGGCGCTCGTTCGGTCGACATGAGCTTCCTTATATTTTTTTTCTCTACTGTCTTTATTTTTTTTTCTTCTAACTGTTGAGGAACACGATGTGGAATGATTTTGCCGGGATGTTACGCGTAGCGATCGATTATATTGTTGTTTAGAAATATTTTGATAACACGCGTAAATACATGGAAAAAAGAAAACAGTAAAAATTACCAAACTGTCAAGTAACCCGGAGCCAGACCTGAAAACCCAAATTTTTGGCATGTTTTTCTAAACTTTTTGTAAAATTTATAAAATATTTAGTAAAAAATGCCAAAAAGTTTGGTAAAAATTTTGGTAATTTTTACTGATTTCTTTTCGATATTTCTGCATTAGTATATTGCTCTTTCTATGTACAACTTTCCAAATAAATAATTAGTTTCATTTTTTGTTTATAAAAAAAAATCGAAACGTCGGATTCCTCTCTCAACTCGGTATACGATAAAACGAAAAACTTAAATTATTTTCCGCACCCACATAAAGTATCTTCAACGTATAGAACAAGGTTCTCCTCTCCCTCCCCTTATAGAATCGATAATTTCATCAAGCGAAGTGCCATATTACGCGTCGTGAAATTATCCGATCCCAAACCTACGTATGCGATAATCCAATCTAACAAACCCTATATATACGCATATGTGTGCGTGTGTGTGTGTGTGTGTGTGTTTTTTACGCAAGCAGCGTTTCTTTATACCCGAGCGTAGCAAACCCCTGATATTCAAAGCGGCATGACCGGCTCGCCTCGTATGCTACTTTATACATACACACACATATATATATATATATATATATACACTACACTCCGTGGCGTCGTGGCGCGATTAAAAGTCTCATTTGGCGTGCACATCGGTGTATTAATCCGTCCATCTCGCACGTGTATACTCGCGGTCCGCGCGAGTTTTATTAAACGGCTTTCTAATGACGAAAAGCGTTTAATTAAACGATACCGGGGAAAGAGAGCGAGTGAATGTGCTATAGTACCTATACGCCTTTAATTAAAACTTTGCCACGCGTTGCGCAGGCCGAAAGCGGATGTTTTTAATATGCGGACGTTACGATTTATTGAAATTGGAAAAGGGGTTGTTGTATATAGTCTATATAAGACGAGATTCGGGGTCTTGGACTTTTGGTGCTGTGAAGATTATACGCGGGAAAGTTAAGTGTATGTCGGTAAATATTGCGGGGTATTGCCTGTCGTTTTAATTATAGTTTTTTGATTATTTTAATTTATCGAAATGACGAGATTCCAACGTGTGCGCACACGCTTACGGAGTAGAAAGTGTCCCTGCATACTCGCTTTACTGAAATTTTGTCAATGATTTGTAAAGCATCCCAATGCATGACGAGATAATTCAGGATCTGATCGTACATTTACCTCTCATATAATAACTGTCAAAAAAATTATAAATTTTTACATATACATAGATTCTTCAACAAACAGATCCTGAATTCTCTTGAGAACAGAAAAATAATAATAATAATAATAATAATAATAATAATAATAATAATGATGATGATATGTCAATGAAAAGAATTAACTTAAAATAATAAGCCTTTAATTAAGTGTAATGCAAAACTAGACTAACTTTGCCTTCTCGGGTGGATCTGTTGCAGTACGGCAGTCCCGGCTCGGGGTGGCGACATCCTAATGCGCGCAAATTCTAAACTGTGGCCTGTGTCTCGCCTAGGTATATCGTGCCGCACGAGTATACTACTTCTTTTACTCTAGACACTCCTGCACCGCTGTATATACATATATACATATATATACTCAACTCAAGCACATACACAAACATCAACACACGATACACAAGTCCATCCGCTCACTTACAAGCAAATATATATAGAGAGAGAGAGACACTGTTATACACACAAACACACATATACACATATAGACATGCCCGCAGCGAAAAGAACAATATATAAGCAAGTGAAGATTATTAACGATATACTATATATGTTATATATACACACATACACATCTACCGCTACCGTTATTATGCAATTTATAGCGATTGTGAGGCGCATCGATCGGCCGGATTAAGACGATGACACATATATACATATACATACACACATTTACGCTCTGTCGCGCTTTCGAGCATACATATACCTACATACACGCGTACGTACGTACGTGTACACAGAGATAGCTTTGCGGCAGTGTGTCAAAGCTGGGTCCAATCAGGGAAGGGACTGGGCCGTTCTGTGAGTATGTGTGTCGTATGGGTATATGTTTGGCCGGGGATTACGCTTGATTACGATATACCGTGATTGCGCGTGGTATAAGCGCGCGAACCTGCGTGTAACGATCCGCGTTGTTGTCGTTGTTATTGTTTCTTTTTTTTTCAAATGATTTTTCATAAATGTTTCGATTTTTAAATTATTTTTCGTTCGCGTTCTTTTTTAAACTATATGAGAATTGTGAAATTGTTGAGATTTCAGTTCGTCTTTCTTTTTTTTTTATCGGTTTAGTGCTGAGTTTAATATACGGAATATATACGGGAACGAGAGACAGAATCGCACGTCTCTACGGTGCAATTAATTTTAAGGCGCTTTTATTTTAAAAAAATTTTGACGCTTATCTTGAGGAGATTTTTAACGTTCTAGAGAAATTTTTAATGACCCAGCTCTGATGCATTCGTATATAGACAAACTTAGATACAGAGACACACACGCACATATATATATATATATATATACTTACCAAGCGACAGAGTAACGACAGTATCTGCACAAATCTACATAACTTTGGAAGAATGTTTTACGACGAGGACATTTTCTCTTGTGTCTTGTTTACACATACATATACACACACATATTACAGACACATATATACGACACACGATCGGAACCTCCAAAACTGTGTCAAGAAGAAGAGCCAAGTATGTGTAACAAGCCTATAACGCCACACGTGTTGTATGTACATGTCCAAGCAAAAGAGAACCTGCGTAAAACGTCTGTTGTATACACACACATATATACTCATCAACTGCCAAAAATGAAAAAAAAAAACAAAAAAAAAAACAAAAACAAAATATGAACAAAATTGAACGTCATTGCAATGTGCTGCACTCACATGTGAAATAAAGAGTTACTACGTTGTCGTCCGTCCTTGTCTCCGTTGCGAATTTTTTTTTTCTCTCTCACACACTTTTGACCTGTCTCTTCATTGTATTACGTTTATTATATATATATACGTTCACGTTTACGTGTCGTCGCCTGTGTCCTTTTCACCTGTCCGTGTGATGTGCGTCGTCTTTTTTTTTCATCGATCGTCAGGCAGAGCTGTTGTCTTTTTAATGCGTATATATATAAATATAAAACAAAACAAAACAAAAAAAAATGAACTTGTGTAACGAAAGAAGCTGATAAGAGAACTTTAACGATATGCCACACACACATATTGATATAAATTGTACGCCGCACTCTTTTTAATAGAGACGAGGATAATAAGAAGATTATTTTTTATTCTTAATTTCATTATTATACGATTTAATATATCTGTACATTTTGCACGTGTTTGGAATTTACATTCAGAAAAAGGTCAAACGAGATGAAAAAAGAACAAAAAAAAAAGAACTACATATATATGAGAGATAATTATTATTATATATACACACACGCTACTCTGCTCAACGTAAAGCTATATGTGCACAAAGAAATGATAAAATTAGTTTGATAGAGGAAAAAAGGCTATGTCTTTTATTTTGGCGTTTATTTCTGAATGTAAAGTCGGAGGTAATCAAATTTTATTATTATTGTAAAAAAAATCGCCATTACTAATATTAGTACATACTATTAATTTTAATCTATACGTATACTTATTATAAGTGCATGCTTGTAACTTGCGTTCTTGATTTTATATAAGTCAGATTATCTGTAATATGTTATATTATTATTATTTTTATTATAATTATAATAGCTATTATTATTACCTATGAATTATTATTATCATCCCAAGCGAATAAAATTGTCTAGATACTTTACAATTGCGTGAAGATTGCGATTATGAAAATATCTGAGTATAAACGGAGAGGAAAGGAACATTTTATAACACTTTTTTTTTGTCGCAGAATAAACGTACGTTGTCCATGTCGTGTAGATTATTTTGTTGATTACTTCTTCTTTTATTTTCCACACAAAGCAGATAATTTTTTTTTCCTCGCGCATATACACGTAAAGTCTCACACATATTACACACACAACGAACGAGGAAAATAGTTTAGATATGGCCTATATTCATATGATATAACCTTGCAAAAAAAAAAAAATTATACGAGAACTAACCAACCAAAGCTTTAATGTAAAATATTAAGTTTCACTGTATGTATGATTTCGTCGAAGTTACACAAATATATATATTAAAATCATTCAATAAATTATTTTAATTTTCTTTTTTCTTTTACAATTTTATTTTACACCCATCCAAGGTTTTCATGCATAACTGTGACTTATATAATCATAGTTATAATTAATAATAGTAATTCAGTAAATGGTACAAAACAAAACAGTTACAACCTCATGTATTTGTAAAGTGTATTCATTTCATTCTCAAATAAAAGAAAGAGCTTTAAGGCTTAAAATAGCTTGAAAACTAGTCATTCTTATTTTCTATAACATCGACAACTTCCAATATTCCAAATACTTGAAAAAAAGTATTTGCTATTGACATTTCCTTAGTTTTATTTAGCAGCTTAAACATATTGTAGTTAAATGAATCATCAAAAGAAAAACGAATCCCCTATTTAACTACTTTAAAAATACGCATGCATAATAAATACTTTATCAATATAGACTGGAAAGTTGTAACATGAGTGAGCGTATCGTGTTTTGAAAGCAAACTTTTCGACTCTTTTATGGCGCACGTGCACGTACTTTCATCAGAGAAAAATACGACCTCATACAAAAATACCGACGTACAGTGAAAGAGCAGGTAAAACTGAAATTTGAGTCAGGAATTTGAAGTGATGACTTCTCTTTTACACGGGTCAAAGTCCATCAATTGCCCGGTACATGGATTTTCGAAATACGCGGCTTTTTTGAAGTTGAAAGTAGATGGGTTTTATTTGTGGAACAATGGCGAGTTTTATACTAGAACTTGTAGTTCCTATTCGTGTTTATTTTTTTTTTTTTTTCATAAATAAATTTTTTCAAGCCGAAATATCTTTGAACACTAAACTTTTTTTTCTTTATCGTCAACTTGAAACAAATTGATGCATATAAATAGCAAACATTGATATACACAATAAATTGATGCGATCAAATAGACGCATAACGGGTTTATCCGCTAGAAAAGTTGTTCTTGGTAACCCGATAAAAGAAAACCAATCCGGCATTAATCGATAACCATCGATGACAAATCATCGCAGCTCTTTTCCACGTTCACCCCCTCATCCAGATACTATATACCATTGGAAAACAAAAAAATCCAACAGCGAATTCATCGTGCGCGCGCCTTACGATTTACGAGCGTTATTTCGGCGCGAGAAAAGCAAAGCTTGCGTATACTTTGACGTGTAAATCGTCGTACGCTTTCTCTCTCTCTCTCTCACACACTCGCGTACATCGTAAAAAACAACGAGGCGCGACGTTTTTACGGCGTCGCCGCGATCGTAAAGCTTCCCCGTGGCTTTTTGAAAAATCGCCGATTAACGGGACGCCGATCGAAGACGTGGCGGTTAGGACGGTTTGTATCCCTTTTTTCCTATAGAGCATGAGCGGATCGTTAAACGCGCGCGTGGCCGTAGGGGTCGGTTGGGTTGGATTTTCCAACGATAGTTTTTGATTTAGATGGACGGGGTGGATGAATTTTTTTATTTTTAAAGATAAAAACATGATGAGGTTGTATAGAATAATTTTCGTCGTCGAGAAAAATTAAGTGTCAGTATAATGAGAAACAAAGGGTTAAATAGTATAGATTGTTGGTATAGTAAAAAAAATACATGGCAGAATTTATTTTAGTAACATGAATTTTTTAGTCGGTAAGATAGTTCTATAAATGTATAAAGTTCGAAGCTGACAATGTGTATGAAATTTAAAAAGTAACACGTTTGTCGAAAAAAAATGTATTATTAAAATTCGCGAATAAAAGTGTTATCGATAAAATTTCGAAAACCGTTTTACATCTGTCTTCTAGAGAGTGGGTCATATGTATAATATATTAATGACATAATCGGAACTAGAGGCGAAGAGAAAGAAAAGTTAGAACAATAATGACGACCATATTTTACGAATAAATTTTTCAAAAGAAAAACTATACGTATATTTCTTGTAACGTTATCATTACAAAATTCGTTTTCGAACCATCGATACCTCAGTTACTGTCTTAATGACAAGCTTCACTTGTATTTCGACATTGAAGACCGATACATTTTTAATTCATTTAAACAATCTAAATTTTATTCTCATTCATTTTTTATTATTGCACAAGACAAACGTTTACTATTCAACGACAAAGTTTTACTATTTATATCCGGAAAATATAATATCTCAAAATAACAGAATTCATCGTCATTAAAATTAGAAACTATGTTAGGGGAAGTTATAGGGAAGTGTATAAAGAGTTAATAATATTAAGTATGCGTATATTGATTGTATTGATTCATTCTTTAAACTTTTTTAACTGAAAAGCGGCGATGGCAGGTTTGTCGACTCTTCAAAGTATGTTATCCTGTTTGTAATTTCGAGCCATATATATATATTTTTTTTAAATTCATAAAAAGTCTCGTGTTTTATAATTAAAAAATAACTTTTACAAAAACAAACATACAATATGTTATTGTTAACGTATGAAAACTTTTTGTTGATGAGTAAACACCACCGTTGAAAACAAAAGTTGATCAACGTTAACCATTAAGGACAATATATAACATATTATTTATTTATCAAAGGTTGTACACGAGAACTTCTCTAAATGGTAGCCAGTCCGTTCATAAAACCCGTTTGAAATTAGCAGCGAAATTCGCCTTAAATCGCCTTAAATCCTCTTGCGCGCGCTCTCGACACCATACAATCCTCGAAACCTTTTAAGCGCCGCGCGATGCCCGTATACGTATCTACATATACAGAGACTGGGGCAAAAAGCTTCTTTTTGCAGGCGCGTAGAGGTGGGGAAGAGCGTGGCAAAGGAGAATGGAAGTTAATGAAAGCGAAATTAAACAAAAGATATTGGAGGGAATAAAAAACTGTCTAAGAGGCCAGAGTAGGAGAGAAAGAGAGAGAGAGAGAGAGAGAAAGAGAGAGAGAGAGAGAGAGAGAGAGAGAGAGAGAGAGAGAGAGAGA
>JAYJLV010000001.1:2147858-2167585 GCA_036873485.1 Torymus texanus | reverse complement strand
ATATATATATATATATATATATATATATATATATATATATACTTATGTATACGGCGTGGTTCTTTTGTCGGGACGATTGCTATCGTTTTGGAAAACAGCGGCAACGCCAGCGATAATATACGTATATATACCTATACGCCTCTCTCTCAACTGCTGCTGGTACTACTACTACTACTACTACGCGCACCCGCACATATATGCACATAAGGTTTTTATCAACGCGCTATCCGTCATCATTAGCCTGTGTTTTAGAAAATCGCGCAATTATATGACCACAGCCGCTGTTACTTTCCTGGAAAGCTCGACCGTACTCGCGGTCTTTATACTTTTCGAAGCTCTCCACGTTCTCTCTCTCTCTCTTTCGTCTCTCTTTCTCTATTTTTGGAAAATCCACGGTAGCACGCTACATCGCATGTGCCAGAATATCTGCACACATACATACATACGTATATGTATATATACATATACATCGAACTAAAAGAGAGAGAGAGAGAGAGAAAGAGATGCTAGTGTTCAGGTCAAGTACTGCTGCTACTGGTGGTTGTCTTTCATTAACGCTTTCCTGTCATTTTCTCATTAGGCAACGCGAGAGAGTCTCGTGGGTTCTTTTCGGCCGTATACCACGTATTATACGTATACGTACGTATCGTACGTCTTTCATTATATATGTACAGGCGAGGAATTCGAGGATTTGCATGCGTATTTACGCGGAAGGTGATTATAAGCTCGAGTGCTATTATATTATACGCGTGGGGTTCTTAGGTTATAGAGGTATTTGTACGGGTTGCAAGGGGTTTGGTTGTGGTATGTAGCAGTCGACTTGTAATTTGATAGAATGTTATAGTTTTGATAAAGCGAGGGGTTGGTTCAAGATGGAAATATATAATTTTTTAGTAATATAGAGCTAAATGTAGTTGGTCCTTTTTTTATATCTATTATAAATGTGAAACGAAAAATTTAACGCTTAATAGGTAAAGCAGTGGAAGCAGATCCTAGATGAGTAACAAATTTTCTGTAATTCAAGGATGTCACTCTTTGATCTTCCGAAAAATTTCGCTATCTTAACGATTGATTTTTACTTTCTTCAAAGACAAAAGAACAATTTAAAAACCAAAAATAACTTTCTTGTATATAAAAAAATCTTAATCTTAAAACAATATTATTATCGTCTACTACTACAAGACCGGTTTTTTTTATACTACAATACACAAAACTTTTCGCGCAACAATACACTGAGAAAAAAGTGTAGCAAACCTGGTAAAGCCACCAAAGACTGTAAAAAGCCAAAAAATTACCATAGTTTATAAGAAATTTTTCTACAAAATTTACTATAAAATATGGTAATTTTTTGGGTTTTTACAGACTGTGGTGGCTTTACGAGACAGTATAGTAATTTTTACTAAATTTTTTTCTCTGTGTCTTTCTCAGTCATCTTTATAATTCACCACACTCAATCCTTCCATATCTCCAGACCCATAAAACCTTCACCTTCACCACACCATATCACATCTATTCTTCAAACCATATCACAGCATTCCCTCACACTAACCACACCAACAGTTTCCCTACAGAATCCCTACGCATTCCTCCGCAGCCACATATATAATAATCGTCACGTGCTGCATCTCCACACACATGTATATACATACATACACTTACTATTACTCCCCCTCGGTTCGCAAATCATGATGGCGGCGGCGACGACGACGACGACGGCGACTGCATGTGCATACATCCATCCATCCATACATACATACATATACACGCATGCGGGAGGGACGCGACGATAACACGCGGAGGCGGCCCGTAACGCGTTCGTTGGCTCCGCCCCAACCCACAGGATCGCGATAAAAGCCCGCTATTATATTACTCCCACGCGCGACAGTCCCTCTCTCTTTGAGGCTGTACGTGGTTTCGCATGACGGAGAGGTGGGGGTGTGTATAAGGTTTGGATTTTTTTTTTTTTCGGTGGTAGGAGCGTATAGTGAGGCTGCGAGGATATTTTAATGGAACAAATGTCGATGGTGTATATAATGGATGTTTGTTTTTTTTTATAATTAATCGGTGGTAATCAATATATAAATATATACGAAACATAAATCGTTGTGGTACCATGTGACAAAAAAAAAAAGAATAACAACACATACCGCACTTTTGTACACCGCGTTTATTATTACCAATCACTTTCTATATACTCCAACACCAACCCTTTGATCTTTATAACTATATACCAGTGAGACCAGTAACACTTTCACAACTGCACTATACTTCTCATTCCGAAAATCCTAGCTGCCCGCTACGAATCCCCGCTCGCGACTGCGAAAAAGAAGAGACTCACGTTCGTTCGCGCGCATCCACCTGCTGTTACTCCGCTTACAGCGCGAATCGAATGGGGGAGAGAGAGAGAGGACCACTTATATACATATATACATATAGCAGTGTATAGAGCGCATGCAAAATGCAAGCGCGCATGTATATATAAGTGGTTGTTATATCTCGCACGCGGCATCTAGATACCGACGTATAATTCGACTAATGATGCGAAAGAGGGATGATACGAATAAAGGTATGGGTAATGAGGCGAAGGGATGAGGGTATATATATATATAACGGGTGTGAGATGTGCTAAGATTGGGTATAGGTATATATAAGGATGTAGTGGCAGGCTAATTTGGTGATAAGCTGCGGGTTAGTATGCGTATATTATAAACAGTGGTGGTATGGTTCTTTTTCTTTTGTTTTATTTATATTGTTATAGTATAGAGAGAGAGAGAGAGAGATATATATTTTTGTAGGTTCTTGTATAATATAATAGAATAGTATTTATTTTACATTTAGAAATAAGTTAAGAAGTAGAAATGTATACACTGAGAGAAATGATATAATAAAAATTACTATAATGAACAATAACGCTGTCACATACTGAAAAATCAAAAAAATTATTATATTTTATAGTAAAAATTTGCGTGTACATAGTAATTTTTACTATAAAATATATTAATTTTTTGATTTTTCAAGTATGTCACAGCGTTATTACTATGCATTATAGTAATTTTTATTATATCATTTCTCTCAGTGTAGGATTGTTTTGAATTCTCATCAAATCCACAGCCATACGTGTGTTAGAGTTTTGTACGCAGCATATACTCTATATATATATATATATGTGTGTGTGTGTGTGTGTGTGTTTACAGAGGATTATTATTCAAAGTCGCGATATTTTTTGAACCCATTGTCACACAAATAATAATATATACAATCTACTTATAACCTTGATCCGGACACTGCTTTTACATTATAACATTTGAATTTATACGGTTCCATGTTTTCGTGCTTACTCGCGTGCATATACGAAGATATACCCAAGGGCGCAGTTATTTCAAGTATAAGTAAGTAAGTAAGTAACGCGGCAATCAAAATAATTAAAAGAATCCCCGGACTTTGTCTCGACTTTCAACGCGCCCCTGAGAAGAGTCGCTCGCTCGAGCGTTTGTTCTTTTATTCAAAAGAATCGGCTTGACTTTTGTGTTATAGGTATATACATATGCGTTCTCCTTCTTCTCCTCCTCCTCCGCTCATGACATATCATGAGAATATCTGTTTCAGGTTCCGGTAATCATAGTAATTAGGTATGAGCTATTCCGATAATTGGCGCGTTGTACGCTACGGTGTTTGAATTTTTTTCTTTTTTCTTGTAAAAAAATGGATATACACGCGGTGTGTGTAAGATATATTATACGAGCGGAGATAAAAGTGGGTGTGAGAGCGTTGTTCATTGATTCGCGCGTGTATGTAGAGCGGATTCCCTTATACTCGTGTAAATATTTATCGTTGCTGTGATTTAATTTTACGATGTTATTTTAAAATTGAATAAAGATGTGATGACAATATTATCGCATGTCACGTGTTTCTTTTGTGTTGATAATATTTCTATATATATATATATAATGAGGTTACATCAAATACACGCATGTATATACAATAATGTGATTGTAGAAATCTTAATAATTAAGAAACTGTTACCCAAATTATCTATTTAAAAAGTGTATATAACAAAACAATAGATCAATATATACTATTATCCTCCATTCACATATAGAAAACTTCTCTCTTTCCCATCGTTCTCTCGTTCTCGCAAATTCCTCACCTTCCACGATCGCCATCAGCTAATTTCGCAGCCTTGATACACCACTCTCTCACTCTCTTTTTTTTTCGCATAGCGCACAACAACCCAACGAACTATTCCTCCTCTCCAACGTGCACCACGTCGTCGTCGTCGTCGTCGTCGTCTGTGTATAGATAAAAGTCGTGGAAGGCAATTTACGTATCAGTCGTTGTCAGGCTGTAATTTCAGCGTGTATATATATGTGTGTGTGTATATATATATATGAGCGCACAAAGGGAGCACAACGCGCGAGCACGAGGATAATTGCGCGACTGCGGCGGCGACCGAAAAACCGCTTGATTTTGAAATACTCGCCGCTGGGTGAGAGAGAGAGAGAGAGGAATCGATGATCTTGTTGGAAAGGAGAGATGATTACGGGCGATTATCGAAGGGTTATTATATGCGATGCCGTGGTTTTCTATTTTTCCATTCTATGGTTTGGTATAGCGTCGTAATTTGGGAGAGATTTGAGAGGATTTTGGGAGAATCAAGGAAGTATAGCGGTAATTAATATTCCGAGGAGAGGAGAGGTTTTTTTTTATGCTGGCCTGTCATCGATACGCTGACGGCGGTTTTCAAATTGGTATAGTAATGAGGTGGGGATGCGAGTTGTTCGAAGGTTTTTGTCTTGATATTAATAAGAGTTACTTGTATTCGTCGTGTAGATATGTGGAATTTATAGAAATTAAATTGTAATAAAAAGAATAATAATGCAATGTTAAAGTGGTGTTAGGAGTTGCTACAAATAATTTGTTTTTCTGTCATTTATGGTTTAAGCTACTTTTGTACTTCATTTTTTAATAGAAAGTTTTTAACTACAGAATTGCATAAAAATATAGGAAGAGAATGGGTTATCTGAGAGGTAGGGATAAAATATAAGTTAGAGAAAATTTTTTTAAAGAATTATTACACTTTATTAGCAATACTGTACAAAATATTAGTTTCTCTTTTTCTCACTGTAGAGAACAGGATCCCTTACAACTACAAAGTCTTTTGTGGTATCACACTCATATAAAAACGAACTTTTTCCTGTTTTTTTAATGTATCATATAGTTTACAGTTTATGTTATTCAAATAATGCGTTTATCCATTTGAATTCATCTGGGTCGTCTGCATTGGATTTTATGTTAGGTCTGGATATATCATCAGAAAAACCAGCTAATAAGTCATCTAATTGCAATTCAATGTCTACATTATCAGACATATCTTGGCTGATTCCAGAGTCTTTAGATGTAGTCGTTATACCCAATATGGAGTCAAAATCAAGTTCTGTTTCGTAAATAGGGCTAACATTTGTTTTAATATTATTTACAATTTCTACATCATCATTTGACTTAATATTTGTACTGTTTTGGTTTAATAACTCATCAAAGTCAATTTTATCTAGAGAACATGCTATCTCATCCTGTTGAACTTCATTTTTAATTTCTTTTTTAATTTCATTTTTAATTTCTTCTTTCACTTCAATTTTAACTTGACCATTACATTCTGGTTTTACTTCTCTATATGCCTGAGGGATTTCCACTAAATCAACTACATCATTTACATCTTTCTTACATTCTTCTTTAATTTTTGTACTTTTGGCTTTAAGCAATTCGTTAAAATCAAATTTTTTATAAGTCATGGTTTTAGTTGATTTTGATGTTAACCTTTTAAGACCCTCTTTTTTTACTGGACTTCTTATTTTTATTTTCGTAGATAAATTACTTAATGTGTCTGATTTAATTAATTTTATATTTTGAGGAGCTGAGGTAGAAATGTTCGTTTGCCCATTAAGCTTAATAGTTTTTAGTTTTATATTATTTTTACAAGACTTATTATTACTCCTATTTTCATCAACTAGCATATAACCCTTTGATGGCAGTTTTTGTAACTTATAATTAACTAACTCTGTAACAACTACTTTTGGTTTTAAACTCTTATTAACATTATTAATACTACTATTATTACTATTGTAACATGGGTTCTTACTTAAGGTTTTAGAAATTTCTGGTGGTGTATGTACATTATCATCTAAAAGCGTAGACATTGGATTGAAGACTATATCAGGAACTGTTGCAGGAGTAGAAATATAGCCACTCGCAGTATCTTTACAGAAAACTTCTGTGCCAGGTGTTTGTGGTGGCGTATACTCCCAGAAATCATGCAATGGATCATGCTCGATCTTCAAATGTTTCTGGGTTGCCTCGTCCCAGGTCTTGGACCAATCCTTTCCAAATGGCCTGTCGATATAGTTGACTTCCTGGTGACCCACAGGCCACAAACACTATAGAAAATAAGAAAGAAATGGAATTAGAGCAACGAGTCTGTATCAATACAGAATAGCCGGGAGGATAATCTTACCGAATCGGAGCTGCATATAAACACGGCTTCTTCCAGGTTGATATGAAAAGCCTTAATCCTTGCCTTGACGCCATTTTTCCAACATAATGGGCAAAACTCATGCATGCTGAAACGTTTAATGAAGGGGCGAATAAGAGATGTTTGGTTATGTTTACCGGGACAATCGTTTGCCAAGTTCATACTTTAGCCATCCAAAGCACTGTGTATCCCGATGAATATTTGGAGAATAGTACGATGGAAATTGTTTATCAATCATCCTGTTTGCTCCTGAAGGACAATGGCATGAATAACACGTGCGCTAAACTATACATACTTACACCGGCAATACGCTTGCTATTCATTTATTCGCCAAGGCGTGTTTATACATGTTTCAACACTTGTGCTCGCGCGCCAATCGATCGCACGTGTACTGTCATCTGTACAGTATCCCGAGAATGAGCGTTCGAGAATTTTTTGTTGAATGTATGCACCACAGTACCAGTTACCACTTACCACCTACGACACCGCTACCAGGTACCGACTTGAGGTAATTCATCTAGAAATTGGTTAATGAGTTGGTGGCGCTAGTGCTACTTTCTTCCAGATGAGTTCTTACTAAAATATAACCTCAAAGTTTCAGTTTTTGTTTTCTATATTGCATCAGAACGATATATTTAGCTCGTAGAAGAATTAATAATAAAATCAAAAAAGGATATTTATTTAAATTAATGAATATTCCGTGAATAGTCAAATCTTATTACTCAAAATGATAGAATCCTGTTCTAAGAGACGTATGCTGTTAGGTGTAACCTTATTAGGAGGGTAAGCTGACTACTTTTGCATGTCTTTGATGAAATTAAAGTTATTTCTCTTATTTATCCACACCACTTTTTATTAAAGTAATGCCTAACTGTTAGGTTAACAATACTGGTTCTGATTGTGGAAAGCCACTGGACCGACAGTCCAGGAGGAAAAGTATTTGTTGAGAATGTCGAATCTAACTCTACTTGTTTATCTGGTGAAGACTTCAAAATAGTCTCAGAGTGTCATCCCTGCAGTGCTTTTGAGATAGCCAGCCAGAGTATTGGAGTATGTACTAAAGCTAGGTATAAGGAAGTTATAGAATGCAAGTCAGGAGAAAAAATTACGAGAAGGTATCTATTCATTTATAAACAATGCATTTAACAGCATATGTTTCATTGTTCATATTATTGATATTACTTTATCTATGATTTATAATTGTAATATTACTTATAGTTGTGACAGAGTGGCTTGGTTAGAAGAAAGAGAGTTTTGGAAATTTCTAAGTTTTACATTTGTTGGAGCAATCCTCTCATGTCTCACTGTTTTTTGGAGAGAAAATATTCTTAGACAGAGAATTATAAGAAAGATTGCTAGGCAATTAAGAGGGAGTGTTTGATTTAGTATTGCAGCATCATGGCGAAAATCTATTTAAAAGTATTCACAACTGATGTTTTGTGTCATGTGCCTATTGAAACTCTTGTCACATTATTCACAATAAAGTACTGTGAATCTGATGTGAAAATATTCTTAATTAAAGACACTAAAGCTAGTGCGGAAAATTCATTTCTAGTAGATCTTTCTACATTTCAGTATGAATTTATAAACTATTGTGAATTGACAGGAATTGCAAGTTGTTGTGAGTTGCCAAATCTGGAAGAAAATAATAGAAGTTGTATAGCAGGATTATGTGCAACTTTGCGAAAAATCATAAAAAATGTTGTTATTGAACATCCAGAACATCATTCTAAGGAACTGTTGGGTTTCAAGGAATCATGTTTATTAGCTTGCTCTGAGGCAAGTATCTGGACTAGGTTTTGTGAGGTAGATATTATATCAACTTTAAGAACTGCAAGTGAACAAAGTCAAGATGGCATTTTGCCTGAGACTTTAGCTAGATTTGAGAATCACATGTCTCAACCCGTGAGGTTGCATAACTTGTATAAGTATACTATGTCTAGAAAATTTAACAAGAATGCAAAACAAGATCGAAGTATTCTACCAGAACATATCTATGCTGAAGGCTTAACACTTACTTTAGCTGATGTAATAATTTTCATATGTATGCATATGCTTTTTACGTTTATTGATAAAAAACAAATTCATGATCTGATACCTTTGACAATAAAATGGTATGAAAATATTTTGACAAATGAACACATTCTTAGATGTCTGGATATTTTGTGCATTGAAAATATAGGAAATAACATAATTATTAACTATAGCCTTCCTAATGTTGAAAGTCAAAGTCTATATAAAAGTGATCCTAAAAGATACAAACCTAGAAAACGCATTTTTACCCGTCAAGAAGATATAGATTATTCTTTAGAAAGAATTAAGAGTTTCAATTTAGAAGTGCATTTAGATGAATTGTTTGGGCAAGAAAAAGTATTAGACTGGTCAGTCATTCCTTATGAAGCTACACCAGAAGGAGGAGATCTACCAAACACTCGTTTGCAAAGGAAATTTCAGCAATTAGAAAGCTTATGCAAACCAATTTTAAAACTTGCCAAAGAAGGTGATACTATTGTTGATTTCTGTTCTGGTGGTGGACATTTAGGAATTCTCATAGCATATTTGTTACCTAAATGTAATATAATTTTATTAGAAAATAAAGCTGAATCAATGAGCAAAGCTAAAGAGAGGGTTGAAAAACTGTCATTGATCAATATAACATTCTGTCAAAGTAATTTAGACTATTTTAAAGGGCATTTTGACATTGGTACATGTCTGCATGCTTGTGGTGTAGCAACAGATTTGGTGTTACAGCAGTGCATTGACAAAAATGCAGCTTTTGTTTGTTGCCCATGCTGTTATGGATCTGTACAAGACTGTCATCGCATTGTTTATCCTCGAAGTCAGGTATTAAAAGATATCTTGGATAAGAGAAGTTATTTAGTGTTAGGTCATGCAGCAGATCAAACTCATGATGCTGATAATGTAAAAACCAAACAAGGATATGAGTGTATGATGATAATTGATACAGATAGGAGAATACAAGCTGAAGAAAATGGTTATAAAGTACACTTGAATAAACTTTCCCCTGATACATGCTCTCCTAAAAATCATTTACTTGTTGGTTGGCCAAAAAGGCTGGAAATTAATTGTAAATAACGTCATTGTTAATTTTGAAATACATAAAAAGTATAATAAAAAATTTTTAAACAAAACGAAATTTTCTGAGTCCTTTCTTTAATGAAATAAACAGCTCTACAAATTTTTAATATACAAAATTCTCGATAATTATGAATGAAAAATTAGTTTCTATACGTAAAATTAAATTGATTTTCAATACTCTATAGGTATGCTATTATTCTCCAAAAAAATGAAAATACGAATTTTTACAGCTTTAAATGAATATAAACAGTTGCACAAATGAAGAAGAACTACTATTAAAATTTAAACATTTTGTAAATGTTTTATTAACATAAGAAATGTTACCATGGAGTGACGAAGTAGTTTTATAAGAATAATTTATTAAATAAGTATAATATAAATTTTATTATCAGCCAATTTTCATATTCTTTTGAGAATTATTGTTACGTATAGTAGTTTCGTTAAAACACAAGTATAACCTAGTGGATATGTGACGTCGTTCATAATTTCGTAATGGTAATAATGTTATACTGCGATTGACTGTCTTTAATTATAGGAGAAATTGATTTATAAACATGAAGTAATTTATTTAACGCACGATATATTTACAATCAAGAGTCATACAAATCATACTAAATAACTCATCGATCAACGCCTTTATTTATTTTTTTTTATTCATTTTAAATCCTGCTTCATCGGTTATACGAAAAGAGGTTTTAATTCTCGCGAAAGACGATTACTCGATGCTGAGAGATCTTTTTTTCATTATCTTCATTTCTTTCTTTCTTTTTTTTTTGCAAAATTACGAGCTAAACTAACGTTTGCGCTGACGCAACGTAATGCACGTAGAATATCGGGAATACATAGATATATTCGATACCGCTACAAAGTAGACGTAATACAGTAAATATTAATGGTGAAAGATAGAGAAAGAGAGGAAACGGGATCTAGGAAAGGGGTCGAGAGGTGGGTGAGAAAGAGAAGTGAGATACATGGGAGACAGAATAGAAGGTAAAGTAAGGAAGGGGGAAACCGAATAGAGTTTTCGTGAGTGTGAAAGCGATGGAAAAATAGCGGAGATTACGAGACGGAGAATTGTCGATAATTCGTCTAGAAAGTATATGTCAACGCGCTCTTGTCGCAGGAGTGTGTGAGTGAGCGAGTGAGATCGAGAGAGGGAGGAATGGAGGAGGTCGAGAAGCTCATCTTCGATGCTGATGTTTGCGGAGAGTTAAGCTCGTAATCGAGGACGCCTCTTTTCCCCTGTGCAGCAGTAATACCGTATCACAAGTCCTCGTGACAATGTCTCTACAGTGTGTTACTCTTCTCAGTGTACGCGTGTGCGTGAACAAATCGCAACTGTGCGTGGGTGTGTGTCTGTCTGTATACGTGAGTAAAGAATCTCGTCGTGATAATAATTAATCGTCTCTTTCACGGTGAGCTCTCCTTCTCCATCCCTCTCTTCCTCGTTTTCCTTCTCGCTTACATACGAAGCGCGAAAGGAGTGGAATCAGTGGTTCTCTTCACCACCACTATCATTATCATCATTATCTTCTACATCGTCTCGTCTCTTTTGTCTTGTCTTATCTGGCGCCAAAAGAGAGCGAGAGAAAGAGAGAGAGAGAGTAAGAGAAAGATATAGACCTCGTTTGCTCTGCGCTTTGCTGAATTTTTAATTCGTCCATCCTCGTTCTCTCTCTCTCTTTCTCTTTCTCTCTTTTTCTCTCTTTTACACACACATTTTCTATATATATAATATAACTCCTCGCGGCTCGCTGCCACGCGCGACAATGCATCGATCCTTCATGTAGCGGCCCAGCTTCGCTTCGTCATCCAATTTGTATGTATGTATATATATATCCATACTGTCGACGCGAGCTTACCAGTCTAACGCACGTACTTGGAAACGGAATAAAGAAAACAAAAGAAAAGCAATACAAATTACTGGGGAAGATGAGACAACCTAAAGACACCAGAGGTGTGCATGCACGTGTATGCGCACGTGTGGCAGAGGGTGTACATACAGAGTCACGCTAGAATACACATGTGGTATCGCGACTGGCAAGCTTTCGCTCGAGCTTCGTTTAATTTTATAACGCATACGGAAATAAGTATAATTTTTCATACGGATGCGGAAAGAAAGCAGCACTGCGTGAGTGTGTTCTCGTGTGTGTGTTTGTGTCTGTGTGTACGTGTGTTATATTGTGTTATTTCTTCATCATCTTAATTATTATTATTATTATTATTTATCTTCATCTTTTTTCATCTCTTCTCGGCGTCTCGACGACACGACACGTTGCGAATTATAATATTGAGTCGCGTGGGCGAGCGCACGCAGGAAGGAGGATAAGGAGATTTTTTGTGTGTGGAAGGGATATGGTGAAGGGATATAAGGGAGGAAGTGTGGTGGACGAGAGACGAGAAAGAGAGAGAGAGACAGAGAACTTAGGAGATGGATCACGACTCGCCATTGCCGCTGTCGTCGCCGTCTTCGTAATCGCTCGCACTAAGGTGCTCCTCGTCCTCGTCGTCGTCGTCGTCGTCGTCGAGTTCGTACTCGTCGTCGTAAAAGTCGGTCATGTCGAGCTGCTGCTCGGCTGGCCTCGCCCGCGTCTTGATGCAGTAGTCCTCAAGGGTCACTGGCACTACGATACCTTCCTTCTCGGCTTCAACCTTCGCCGCCTGAGCCTGTTTCCTGCAATTGAAATAAACGTTGTTTTAGTTTCATTTTTTTTTTCTCTTTTTGGTACACAAACTTTTTTGTAAATATTTCAGTATATTTTTCATACTGAAATCTTTACTTTTTAAAATTGTAGTCGAGGTCAGTGGTCAGTACACACAGAAAAAGAAATTTGGATATGTACAAACGAATATTTCTTAATAGTTAAAGAAATTCATTAACAGTTAAGAAACCACTCATTTAACATTGTTTCTATATTATAGTCATGGTTTCTTAATTATTAAGACACATTCTTTGGCCTGCGAAATGGAAGGACAAAATCAGATTCCTTAATTATTAAGACATATTAGTTTCACTATAAGAAAACGGATTTTTTGTATTAATAGCAGAATTTAATACTATAAATTATTTTTTAATCATAATTGAATTCGCGTTCATCACAAATACTACTCGCGTGTAGTATTTAAAAGCATAATTCGTTAATTGTAACGATATTTTTTTCTCTGTGTATGTAAATTCCCAAACCAATAAACTTTTCACATAGTACATCTTTTCTTAAAAACATTGCATCTATACAATTACAATTTTCCTACCTAAATTTCATCCCTCCCTAATAACTCCTAAAAATTGTCAAAACATATATAATACGTTAATCGTCCAATTACTACGAAAAATCCGTCGTATCTCAAAGGGGTTAGCATCACTTTTCGTACCGGATAAAACACGAGCTTTAACCAGGTCGTCCTAAAAAGACGCATCATCATCACACAGCTAGATAGAGAGAGAGAGACAGAGAACGAGCGCGCCATACTCCCATTCGACTAAAAACTAGGTCCGTGTTAGTTCGCTTGCTCGCTTGCTTGCTTGTGATGTTATATTACATTAAAGCAAATAGAACTATTGTCATACCCTTGACGTAGGCTCTCTTGTAGCGCGTACGAACGAGCTCGCAGAGATGTAATTGAATTCGTGTCGCGAAGAAGAAAGTCCTTGTCGTGGTTGCGAAGAATATGCTCGCGATTTCTATAAGCGCCTAACGAAGGACAGGATAATACATACGCGCACGCGTATATCTATACCACACAGCTGACATAACATAACACAACTCGCACGCGTGAATGTGTCAGTAACTATGTAATTTGTTTTTTAATAAGACTATGTGGGTGTGAGATCTATACGTGGGTATGCGTTAAGTAGCTGTTGATTTTCGTTGGTCGTTATGAATTTTATGTATATAGAGAAATATTCGGTAATTGGGTTAGCGAAGGATGTATAGTAGGCAATAGAAGTAATCTTCGGGACTGCGGTTTAAACCTTGAATATTGCATTGATTATAGAATCGTTGGATCATTGGAGTATTATACGAATGACGCTATTGATATTCAAAATGTTAGCTCTAACGTAACTCATTAATTGACACTGAGGTGTAGAACAAAAAAGTATATGCAAAATTACTAAACGATATGTAAAACTATTTGACTTCATAAATCAATCAAAGAATTTAACAAACTTCGTAATACGTTTTATACCCACTTAACTAAAAATGAAATACTTTTATAATTTCAATGTCTCTTATATTCGCTTAGTTTACGTAAGCTAATATAACACGGAGTGAGTAAGTACCATCCCTGTATACACACACCGCAACCGATCGGAGAAACCGCGCGTGCGAAAACTCACATGTACATGTACATATACACAACGTGTATACATATATATATATAGTAATATATATCGTATAAACATCTTGTTGTCTTCCGATCGAAAACCCGCAACCGCGCGTTTCTGTCTCCCCCTTCTCCTTCTTCTCTTTCTTCCTCACTCACTCACCTGATGATATTCTCATACTCCTTGTCCCGACCCTTGGAGTCACGCCAGCGCCTGTACATTACGGATGCGTCCACGTTGGCCGGACTGTAGGTGTTGGGCTCGTTCAGCAGCGAGATCACCGACAGTAGAATCGTTCTGCGCAAAGAGAAAGATAGATATATAGTGAACAATATATGAACAAAAAAAAATAAATAAATATATATAAAGGGAAAGGCTTGTTTGTATCAATAACCTCGCAGATAACAAAGAAATAATTCCCTCTCCCCCACCATCATCATCGTAATTTCTGATTGCATATGTATGTATGTATGTGTGTATATTGATAAGAGCATATTATACGCACGTTGGTATAACCTTTCTTTCTCTATCTTTGAAAGTATATATGCCTATCTTGTGGGAACAAGAAGTTTATCGTGACGTCATTAGACTCCGTTGCGTGACGACAATTTTAGCCTACACACATACAGTTTCTTTTGTCACGCGTATACACACACACGCACACACACACACATATATATACAACACGCATATACTTTGTCACTGAACTATACTAAAAAATTCAAAATGTTTATTATTGGCGCCACTCTGCGTGTGCGCGTGCGTACCTTAACGCGAGAATCGACAGTTTAGCAGCACACTTTCCGCTTCGAGACAGTATATTTTCGCATCGGTTCAAGTTCGTATGATTATTATTATTGTTATTGAGAGAACGATGCTTTGGTCAATCTATTTTTGACGTTGGTTCCCGTGAATCTTAAATTTTTTCACGGTTTTCTTTGTATATATATACACCAATATCCGAACGTTAAAAATATCACAGGCTGTGGTACGACCATTAGTTTCGCGCGACATTGTGCGATGTATATTTTTTCCTTCATCCGTGAGAATTAACCAGTAAGAGTTCGTTAACATTTTCGTTTCTTCGACGAACCGAAACGCAAGAAAAGAAAAATAATATAAGTATAGAATGGTGCGCCTCTCAGCGGTGCTGCTGATTTTTGCGTTATAAAATAACTTTAGCAACACGCGGAAAGAGAGAAGGAACAATGATGAATAAAATATTTTCACGAATGACTCAGGATCAATGTTTCACTTATAAATATATACGCAGTAATGTACGTATGTATGCAACGTACACTCGATTCACTACTGCGAAGATTGATTTTTCCATTTAAAATAAAAAAAAAAAGAAAATAAAACGATAATGAGCAGCTATCGATCGGCGCATATATACAGTTTAACACGTATAAAAGTGAATCATTTGTGGTGATGTTTCAGACTTCCGTGTATATATACTTCTACTACTTCATGACTAAAGCAATAAATTGTTTGTTAATGAATAAATAAATAACCAAGTGACGAATATATTTTGGAAATAATCCAGTCGCATTACATATATTTCTGTATGAAACTGTTGTTTCTCGCTTCGAGTTTTTTTAGTTTCAAATCGCGAACTCGCGCAGACACTAAATCAGCTGACTAAGACACGCACGCACCGACTCAGTATATAACAAAAAAAAATGACACAACAACCGTAACTCCGTTGTACCATCTGGACTATTACGTACAATTTATTAAAACTACCACGTGAATCTATACGAATCGCATCAACGATCGTATACTATGCTATTCCCAGTAATGACACCACATCATGGGCGATTCCCACTTAATCATTTGTTTTTCCATACCCACCCACACATGAACAAAAAAATTCAACATACAATCATCATTTTTCCCCCTTTACGTATAATATTCACATCACGATCAAACTCTTGGCACAGTCTGTACGCGCAGAATCCTTCTGGGCGCTTCGAGCGCCTCTCTTCTCTCTTCAAGGTCTAACATCAACAGCAGCAGCTGTGGATGTCAGAGCCGTTTGCTTGCTTGCTTGCTTGTATAGCGAGCGCGCGCGCGCGCGAGCGTTCACGTGAAAGAAAGAGAGAGAGAGAGAGAGAGAGAGACTCACCTGACATTCTGCGTCGGGTTCCACCTTTCGCAGGGCAACTCGCCACTCTGCGGGTCGTCTACGGGCGGATGGAGAATTGATATGCACAGGTCGCCGTTCTGTAATAAAAAAAAAAACAACAACGTACATACATGTATTTTACATCTACATTTTTACATATATATATACACGTATGTGTGTAGAAGAGAGAAAGAGAGAGAGAGATGACACGGTCGCGCGTTGGAAAAGTAGGACAAGGCGACACCTCCGTTTGCTCGTCTCTCTCTCTCTCTCTCTTTTTGCTATATACACACGCATCACGCGGGTTTTCATTTTCCGCAGTTCCGAAAATACATATATATATATATATATATATATAAAATCCTATCATGCACGCGCATATATCTATATAACAGAGAGAATGACGAGGTAAATGGCCTCCCTCACACGAACCACGCGCGGCGTATATAGCTCTTATCATACGAGCGCCATGTTATCTATATCTGCAGCGTATGTGCGAGCAAGAATGAGCGAGTGCCTATATATGTTGTGCACTGCCAAAATCAGCTACTGCCAAACAGGAAGCATGCGCGCGGGTATATATAAAGAAACCAAGTGAACGCACACATACGCGCAGGTGTGCGTCAATTATGGCAAATAGGAAAATTTTTTTTTTCTTTTTGTCACTATATACTTTGTCCCATACGATAAAAAATCTCTTTTTTTCTTCTCCGATTAGTATAGGCATATATATTTTTCTTCTCTCGTTTTGTCTATTAGATATACTCGTATATATGATTAATGAATATCGTGGATATAATGTAAAAAGTCTTTGAAGAACCGGTTGTAATAAAGTAAAACCTATATAATGATTTAACTTTTTCAAAAATGATAAGTGCCAATTTCAATATAACCGTGCAAACGTATATTATATATATATATATATATATATACACACACACACACACACACACACAGAGAGTTTGGACTCTCTCATTGTTTATCGATCGTCGGGGCTGCGGCTTTCACAAGCGCAGTATAGTATATAAGGATATGCGGAGATAGAGAGAACCGCGTCAAGGCCGTTTCCCGATCCGCGTGCCTCGCGTATAACGGCATATATATACACTATACATCGCGAGATGGTAGTGTGACTGACTCATGTACAGACACGTATATATACATGTACATGGTTTTCGTCAAACAACGGTGTATTGTACTTGGAGGAGGAGAAGGAGGAAAAGTTAGCGGAGCCAGTATGACTTTTTTTCTTTAACTGAACGGTGAAGAATAGGAATGTAGGCGGAAGTAATGATAGGAGAAAGGTGGGATTTGGAAGGTTTGGAGAGAGAGAGAGAGAGAGAGAGAGAGAGAGAAAAAGGTGATTGATCTGGGTGATTGAGGTGACGAGTATAACTGTATTGCTATAAGTTGATAGATTCCCGATATCGATATATAGATTAGAGTAATAATTTATATTAATTGATATTAATCATTGTCGGTTACAACTTTTTTTGTCTTTCTTTATAAAGATTTTTCTGCAATGACGTACAAAATCCTTAAAAAAATTCATTACTCAATCATTCAAAACCAAATTGGAATTTCTGAAAACCAAATTGATGTTTCACACTGCACGTGGCGTTGAAAAAAACCTCATATTACCATACCCACACACACACACACACATATATCCCGTCAATTACCGTCACAACTTCTATCAATTAACCAGAGCCAAGAAAAAAAATCTACGTCGTCTACGTCATTATCGTCATCACACTTGACATACACGAGCGTGTGCACGTATTACGCAAAAAAAAGTAAACGTACGCGAAAATTTTCAGGTCGACGATTGCGGATCATCGTTTTGAAATTTAAATAGCCACATAAACGTTCACATATACTTGTGTAAAATAAATCTTACATATACGTAAAGAACCCAGTATGTATATATGTATACATATATGTGTATTTTCACAAATGCCACGATGCGGCTGTAGCAGCAGCAGCAGCAAAAGCTCAAACCGTCCACGCGCGAGTTAGCGATCGATCGGAAACAGCTGCAGTGTGTTGGCGGCGCACGGTTGTATAAGCCCGTTTTTTTTCAGCTCGGATTTTCAGTGTATAGAGTGAAGAGGAGGTGGAGGAGGAAGTTGGCTGTGTAACGTGCCACTGCTATATTGAAAAGATTAGGATTTTCTTTTTTCTTTTTTTTTAAAGCTCTTTTAGTTTTGTAACAGTAATTGTTGTTGGGTCGTTACGTAATTTCTTGCGTATTATGTTGTAAACAAATCGAAAATTCATCTTCTAAAATAAACAATCCAACGTTAATATTATATCTACTGTTATATACTCGTTAACCTACAACTCGCTAATCGTCGTCGTCGTCGTCGTCGTCGCCCGATATAACACCAAACCATATAATCTAACCGGCCCGACATTAAACTGCATTCACCTCGTTTGAAAATATATATATATATATACACGCGCGTAAGCTTTAGTCGTCAAATATTCACGGTAATGTATATATAAACATATACATCGATCCTTTACTATTTTCCCATAAGAGAATAATACTACGACGATAACGATCGATAAACTGCTGCTGCTGCTGCTTTTACTCTTCGTGCGGGTGAGAATATATATATATATATATATATTGATCGCACGCGCCGAAATCACACGTGAGCCAAGGTAAACGGACGCGCACGTGCGGTCTGCATCACGCGGATGGATATATATGTTTACGCATTCGTGAGTGAGTGAGTGAGTGAGACAGAGAAGAGATAAAGGGTATATATATAGGGAGATAGAGAAATGCGTGACGCGGAGAGTGTCCGTGATGTTCGAGAGAGAAAGAGAGAAAGAGAGTTGAAATGAAAGTATCTTGAGGTATACGATCGTATATATGTATAATATTCATCTTTTGCTTTAATCAATGCTGCGCGAAAACGAATGTGTATATTAGTATCCGGTTGGAGTAGTATATAACTAATTAATAAAAGTTTCTATATGTACTCGAAGAACGAAAAAAAAAACAACTTAAAAATTCGAAAAATCAACCCAGTTGTATATGCTATCAATTATATAACAACATGCGGTAGTAGTAGTAGTATTAGTAGTGCGACAACAACGCGAGTCAATTGAAAATCAATGCCCGACTAAACTTATCCCCGTGCATCTACTTCTCTCTCACTCACTCTTCGTCCATTTAGCATCGTGGTAATTCCCGAGCGTAGCATATAACCGTATATATGGATTTTTTTTAAACTATAGATATACTTCTTCTTCTTCTTTTTCACCTAGTTGAGGGATCAATCTTCGTTCTGGTTACGTAACACGCGTGCGCACGCTTTAAATGATTTTTATATACGAGATAATGGTATAATCCATAAGTTCTAAGCGCGAGGATCGTATTTGTGCGTGCGAGATTTTCTTAGGTAACAAAAAAAAAAAAAAAGGAATTAATCAACTTTCTAATATACTTTCAGATCTGTATCGATATGTATATTTAGTATTGCCGTGCAAGGTTTCCCGAGAAAAATTCATATCAAGGAGCGCGGGCGCGCTCCGAAGGCAAGTATAGAAGAGCCGTAAGGAGTGACCGCGTGATGACATACATTGAAATGGGCTCCCGAGATTTTCAACTATTCACTGCGTTTCTAAATTGC
>JAYJLV010000001.1:2133050-2143557 GCA_036873485.1 Torymus texanus | reverse complement strand
TGAAAGAAGAACGCCGATCCGGCACGCTGATAATTTAAAACCAGAAGGTGAGTTTGAAAGACCAGTACCAGAGAGTTTTAAACCAGCTGAAAGACCTAAGCAGAAAAAACCACAGGATAATTTACATCCTGAAGGCAAATTCGTAAGACCTGAAAAAGCACCTATTGGTCCCAGTGAACGAAGAACGCCCATTCGACATGCTGATAACTTAAAACCAGAAGGAGAGTTTGAACGACCAGTACCAGAGAGTTTTAAACCAGCTGAAAGACCTAAGCAGAAAAAACCACAAGATAATTTACATCCAGAGGGAGAATTCGAAAAGCGGCCTAAACCTAAAGCTCCCACTAAAGGCGATCGCGCAGATATTAAGAAACCTCAAGACAATCTGAAACCGGAAGGTGCGTTTGAAGGTAGGCCGAAAGACGACTATAAACCCGTCAAGTTTGAAAGATCTGAAATCGTTAAACATGAAGATAATCTGCATATGGAGGGTGATATTGAAATATATACATCTAGAAATGATTATACAGACTTTGTAGTTCGAGAACGTACAGAAGTCACGAAATACCAGGATAATTTGCGCGTGGAAGGAGAATTTATTGATATGCATACAAGAGATGATTACAGAGTTGTAAAAGGTGAGCGCGTAGATATTATCAGACACGAAGATAATTTATATCCTGAGGGTCCATTTGAAGGAAGGCCAAAAGACGATTATTCGCCAAAGAAAGTCGACAGACCTCAAATTATAAAACCAGAAGATAATTTGAAACCTGAAGGAGAATTTGAAAGACCTCAAAAAGCACCTATTGGTCCTAGTGAACGCAGAACTCCAATTCGACACGCTGATAACTTAAAACCTGAAGGCGACTTCGAAAGACCTGTTCTCGAAAGCTATAAACCAGCAGAAAGGCCAAAACAGAAGAAACCTCAAGATAACTTGCATCCTGAAGGTGAATTTGAAAGACCAGAAAAGGCACCTATTGGTCCTAGCGAACGAAGAACACCCATTCGGCATGCTGATAATTTAAAACCAGAAGGCGATTTCGAAAGACCTGTACCAGATAGTTATAAACCAGCTGAACGGCCAAAACAAAAGAAGCCACAGGATAATTTAAAACCAGAAGGTGAGTTTGAAAGACCAGTACAACCAGGTTATAAACCAGCAGAAAGACCTAAACAGAAGAAACCCCAAGACAACTTATATCCAGAAGGTGATTTTGAGAAGCGGCCTAAACCTAAAGCACCTACTAAAGGTGATCGCGCTGATATTAAGAAACCTCAAGACAATCTTAGACCCGAAGGGGACATGGAAATACCTTGCAAAGCTCCTGTCGGTCCTGGTGAAAGACGTTCTCCTATTAGACATCCAGACAATCTGCGTCCTGAAGGCGACTTCGAAAGACCTGTCCACGAAAGTTATAAACCTGCTGAGCGGCCAAAACAAAAGAAACCGCAAGATAACTTGCATCCCGAAGGTGAATTTGAAAGACCTGTCCCAGAGGGGTATAAACCAGCTGAAAGACCTAAGCAGAAGAAGCCTCAAGATAACTTATACCCTGAAGGTGAAATGGAAATACCTCGTAAGGCTCCTATCGGCCCCGGTGAGAGACGTTCACCCATCAGACATCCTGATAATTTGAAACCAGAAGGGGATTTCGAAAGACCAGTACCAGAGGGCTATAAGCCAGCAGAACGGCCGCAACAAAAGAAACCTCAAGATAATTTACATCCAGAAGGCAAATTCGAAAGACCTGAAAAAGCACCTATTGGTCCCAGTGAACGAAGAATGCCTATTCGGCACGCTGATAACTTAAAACCTGAAGGAGATTTCGAAAGACCGACGCCCGAAGGTTACAAACCAGCTGAACGGCCTAAACAGAAGAAACCCCAAGACAATTTGCACCCAGAAGGAGAATTCGAAATTCCTGAACACACAGAATATATTCCTTCCGAAAGACCAGCCCAAATTCGACCAAAAGATAACCTTTATCCCGAAGGTGATTTTGAACGTAAACCTAAAGAGGAGGCACCAACCAGGGGTGATAGAGCTGACATTAGGAAACCTCAAGACAATCTTAGACCAGAAGGGCCTTTTGAAGGCCGTCCAAAGGATGACTACGGACCAGTTAAAATTGAGCGTTCTGAAATTGTCAAACATGAAGATAATCTTCATATGGAAGGTCATCTTGAAGTTCATAGATCTCGGGATGATTACGCAGATTTTATTGTTCGTGAGCGTACCGAAGTAACTAAACATCAAGATAACTTACGTATGGAAGGAGAATTTATTGATATGCGTACAAGAGACGATTACAGAGTTGTAAAAGGCGAACGCGTTGATATTGTTCGGCATGAAGACAATCTATATCCTGAAGGTCCCTTCGAAGGACGGCCAAAGGATGATTACACTCCTAAAAAGGCTGAAAGACCCCAAATTAAAAAACCAGAAGATAATCTGAAACCAGAAGGTGATTTTGAAAGACCATCCAAATCACCTTATGGACCAGCAGAAAGACGTACTCTGATCAAGCCCGAGGATAACTTAAAGCCTGAAGGGGAATTCGAAAGACCAAAACACGACGAATACAGACCAGCAGAACGACCTCAACCTAAAAAGCCACAAGATAATTTACATCCTGAGGGAGAATTTGAAAGACGACCCAAGGAGAAGGCTCCAACTAAAGGCGATCGTGCTGATATTAAAAAGCCGCAAGACAACCTTAAACCAGAAGGTGATATGGATATTCCACAGAAAGCTCCAGTTGGGCCTGGAGAAAGACGGTCTCCTATTAGACATCCAGATAATTTAAAACCTGAAGGGGAATTTGATAGACCAGTTCACGAAAGTTATAAACCTGCCGAGAGACCAAAACAGAAGAAACCTCAGGATAATTTATATCCGGAAGGAGAATTTGAAAAACGACCTAAAGAAAAAGCTCCAACTAAAGGCGACCGCGCTGATATTAGGAAACCGCAAGATAATCTTAAACCAGAAGGAGATATGGAATTACCGAGCAAAACTCCTGTTGGTCCAGGTGAAAGACGTTCGCCTATTAGACATCCAGATAATTTGAAACCTGAAGGGGAGTTTGAAAGACCTGTACCTGAAGGCTACAAACCAGCTGAGAGACCTAAACAGAAGAAACCTCAAGATAATCTCTACCCTGAGGGCGATTTTGAAAGAAGTCCTAAAGAAAAGGCGCCGGTTAGAGGTGACAGAGCAGAGATAAAAAAACCGGTAGATAACCTTAAGCCGGAAGGATCATTTGAAGGTCGTCCGAAAGATGACTATAAACCTGTTAAATTTGAGAGATCCGAAATTGTTAAACATGAAGACAACCTGCATATGGAAGGCAATCTTGAAATTCACCGTTCAAGAGACGATTACGCAGATTTTATAGTACGCGAACGTACTGAAGTAACTAAATATCAAGATAACTTACGTATGGAAGGAGAATTCACTGATGTACGCACAAGAGACGATTACAGGGTAGTTAAAGGTGAACGAGTCGATATTGTTCGACACGAGGATAATTTGAAACCTGAAGGTGACTTTGAAAGACCATCGAAATCACCTTATGGACCAGCAGAAAGACGTGTGCCTATTAAGCCCGAAGACAACTTGAAGCCAGAAGGCGAATTTGAAAGGCCGAAACATGACGAATATACACCTGCTGAAAGACCGAAACAGAAGAAGCCCCAAGATAATTTATATCCCGAGGGAGACTTTGAAAAACGTCCGAAAGAAAAAGCACCTACAAAAGGCGACCGAGCTGATATTAGAAAGCCGCAAGATAATCTTAAACCAGAAGGAGAAATGGTTATTCCTAAAAAGTCCCCTGTTGGTCCGGGAGAAAGACGTACACCTATTCGACATCCCGATAATCTTCGTCCTGAAGGTGAATTTGAAAGGCCTAAGCCAGAAACTTATAAGCCAGGTGAGAGACCGAAACAGAAGAAGCCACAAGACAATCTGCACCCAGAAGGCGAATTCATCGGCCGTCCCAAAGATAAGACTCCAACAAAAGGGGATAGAGCTGATGTCAAGAAACCACAGGACAATCTCAAGCCCGAAGGAACGTTTGAAAGACCTCATAAATCACCTATTGGTCCTGGAGAAAGACGAACACCTATCAGACACCCAGATAATTTACGTCCTGAAGGAGAATTTATGGGCCGTCCCAAAGACAAGACTCCAACTAGAGGTGATAGGGCTGATATCAAGAAACCACAAGACAATCTCAAGCCTGAAGGAACGTTTGAAAGGCCTCATAAATCACCCATCGGTCCTGGAGAAAGACGAACTCCTATCAGACACCCGGATAACTTACATCCAGAAGGAGAATTCGATCGCCGCCCTGTACAGAAAGCTCCGACTAAGGGCGAGAGAGCACCAGTCAAGAAACCACAAGACAATTTGAAACCAGAAGGTCCGTTCGAAGGTCGTCCAAGAGATGATTATAAAGCTGTTCGAGGAGAACGTACTGAAGTGGTTAAGCATACGGATCATCTTCATATGGAAGGAGACATGCAAATCACTCGATCACGAGATGACTACAAGGATTTCGTTGTTCGCGAACGATCTGAAGTTACAAAATACCAAGATAATCTCCGCGTTGAAGGAGAGTTCACTGACATCAGAACTCGTGATGATTACAAAGTCGTTAGAGGGGAACGCGTCGAAATTATTAGACATGAAGATAATTTGCATCTTGAAGGAACATTTGAAGGTAGACCGAAAGATGACTATACACCTAAGAGAGCTGATAAGCCTCAAATCAAGAAACCGGAAGACAATCTTAAGCCCGAAGGTCAATTTGAAAGACCTGAAAAATCTCCTTATGGTCCAGGCGAACGTCGTATTCCAATTCGACACAGCGATAATCTGAAGCCAGAAGGTGATTTCGAAAAGCGTCAGCCTCAGCAATATAGACCTGCTGAAAGACCAGTACAAAAGAGACCGCAAGACAATTTACATCCAGAAGGAGACTTCGAACGTCGTCCTAAAGAGAAGACTCCGACCAAGGGAGACAGAGCAGATATACGTAGACCTCAAGATAATCTTAGACCTGAAGGCGACATGAACGTACCGAAGAAATCTCCAATTGGACCAGGCGAAAGACGCACGCCTATCAGACATCCTGATAACTTGAAACCTGAAGGGGACTTTGAGAGACCTCCACCGAGAGGTTACATGCCAGGACAGCGACCTTCTCCCGTCCGACCTCAAGACAATCTGCATCCGGAGGGAGACTTCGAAAAGTCTCCTAAACAAGATGTACCTCGTAAGGGTGAAAGGGCCGAGATTAAGAAGCCTAAAGACAATCTGCGACCAGAGGGAGATTTTGACCGACCACAGAGACCATCACCCGGCCCAGTCGACAGACGAACACCTATCAGACACCCGGACAATTTGAAATCAGAGGGCGAATTCACCAAGAAGGTTACCGATCAGCGTACTATCAAGGATCAGCGCACCTCGACGTTGGAAATCGGCACATCCGAAAAGTCGGAACGTCGCAACGTCATCCGTCATCACTCGGACTTGCGTAACGAAACAGATTTCGAAAAAACTCTGCGTGTCGAAGACAAACAGGTGGTTAGGCGACCTAACGATAACCTAAGACCTGAAGGTGAGATTCGTACTGTAACATCATCCAAAAGCGACTACCAACAGATCAACGACGAGAACTACCGCGCCCAAGCCTACCGGCGCGAGGACCATCTTCGCATGGAAGGCCACATCGAAACACGCAGGTCAAGCGACGATTACAAGCAGGTTCGCAACAACGATAAAACGCAAACCTACCGGCGCCAGGACAACCTGCGCATGGAGGGCGAGTTTACGGATCACCGGCGCACTAAGAACGATTACTCGCACACTGTAACTGATCGTGGCGGTCCCGCAGAGCGACGCAGCCCCATCAAACACCAGGACAACCTGAGGCCTGAAGGTGAATTCATCGGTCGTCCCAAAGACGACTACGGAGTTCGCCGCGTGGACAAGAGTGAGATGGTCCGTCGTGAAGATAACCTACGCACTTCTGGTCAGACCTCATACACGGCTGTTCATAGCGAGCGTGCAGAGATCCGCCGACACCAAGATAACCGTTCTTCCGTCGACTCCAGGACGTTCGTCCGGGAAAGCCAGACACCTGCAGGTAGAACCAGCGAGGTACAGCACTCGACGACTACCCAAGGCTCACCCATTAGTCTTAGCCGAATCGACGATAACACCAGACAATCATCCACCACGTCGAAGCAGCAACATCAACACCATCAGCGCGACTACGTGAACGAACGCCACAGCGAGGACCCAAACAACCGCAACGTCTCGCCGACGCGCTCGCACAAGCGCTGGAACGTTATAAACTCAACGACGGATATCAGCAACACAGCACTACACCGGCGTATAGCCCAAGAAAGTTCGTCCACCTGCCAGAAGGAATTCAGTCAACAGTTTATCGGCGATTCCGGTACCACTACCACCAAGCAATCCTCGCTTCAACGCACGACACGTAGCGACGGTGCCAATCCTTACGCTTCGTCCAGCTACAACCGTGAAAGCCGCGTTGTCCGCACTCCACCCAAGGACAACCTAAGTGTCGGCGGTTCATTCTATCATACCAGCGAGGCTAAGAGCTATGGTAGCTTCGCCACGGAGAAGGTGCAGCGCGTCGAGCGTGTGCGTCGTCAGGGCAACGTTTCAAACATCAGCCTTGGTGACGAACGCGTCAGTAGCGCCCAGACGTCCAGCCACTACAAGAAGGAATTCGTGCCCAGAGCTAAGGGTCCCTGTCCTGCGGCTCTCCTCCAAGCGAACAAGGCGCCGTTCAAGCACACGAGGGACACCCCCAGGCACAAGTTCTATATGCCCGTCGTGCAGACCAACTAATCCGTCCAGTATATATATACATATATACGACACAACACTACTCCCATTCCTTCTCTCTATATACATGTCTTGTACGATGAATTTGGACTGTGATAATTATGTGAAAGAAAAACGACGTTATCTATTATAATCCTAATTTTTTTTTTTTCGTTTTTTTCGTTAGCTCTCGGAGATTTTTAAGGAAATTTTTTAATCGATGCATACATACATGATGTATATATGTGTGTAGAAGAGCTTGCGAGAAGCTGTGCTCTTATAACAATGTTCACCACACGCGTACTGCACTCTGAAAGCTCTCACGCTCTTTATTTTATTCCCATGCTTCAGTCACGCTTTCATTTATTTTGTTTTTCCTTTTATTTTATTTAAATTATATTGATTAATATGATGATGATTTTTTTTTAATGTATACGTTTTATTTAAACGCAAACGCACTTGTTATCGCGTAATAATGATATATTGTACGTTGCCATATATAAAAGGAAACGCGACAATTGAAGCGCGGCCTTTGTTAATAATCAAATGCTTACAAGCTGTTTTACCATGTATTTTTATATTCTTTGATATATATATATATATATATTTTATTTTAATGAATTATAATTTGTATACCTATAATCCTTATATATTTATTAATACGACTGCAATAAACGTTGCTTTGAAAAATATCTTTGTTTTGTTATGTTTTGTTTTTTATTCTGCACCTTTTCCTCTTTGAGTTTTATTCGCACTTTATTTGCACTCCACGTGTGAACCTTTGCAAATAAAAAATTGAGCAATTTAGCAAACTTATACTTGTTGTTTTTGTAAGTATATGAAAAATAATTAATTACGACATAGAAACATAATTAAATAATACAAGTTTAAGACATGTACTTCTGTTTCTTCACTACTTATCAATGAAGAAATTTCAAGTGATGTCGGCTATTGTTATATATAAACTAAATAATACTGTGGTACATACATGATTGTGTATGTTTATACCATCGAGGTTCATTTGTAAGATATAAAATACGCGTAAGAAAGTTTTGTAGAGAATATATATTTTTAGTATAAAAATTCTGCGGAATTCATGTATAATAAAATATGAAATTTGAAAAATTTTACTCTAATTGTAACTATAGTGTACCATAACTTTGTATATATAACGGATTTCTTGTAGTTAGTACGTAATAAAAAAAAAATTTCAATAGAGTTTTATTCTAATTACTTGAAACCTACGTAATATATTTAAACCATTTAGTTACGAATATAGGAAAGTCCCAGAATTTAAGGTAAGTTGTGATAAAAAGTGTTGACCTGTTAACTTTCTAGGATTTAAGTAACGTTCGTTATACAAGGGAATACTACTTTTACCAATCATTGTTTATGCAATCACCTTCGAGTTACCTACGTACATGAATGAAAGGTATTATAATGCTGATTGAAAATAATATTGCTTTATTATTTTTTTTTCATTTGTCACTTTTTTATAAAAGCAATTAAAAAAATTTATTTCTGGGCTATATATAATTGAAATTTCATAATTGAACCTTAAATAAGCTCTACATGTATAGACCCTCGATGACTGATGTCGGTAAAAAACCGCGTTATGCGAAAAAAAAATCATATATATAGACACACATCGCATAGGCTGACAGCATCAATCTATACCTACACCTCACAGAACCGTAATTAACCTATATTTCTTCTTCTTTCAAAACTCTTTCAAATTACAAGCAACCCAATAATCCCACGCAGCAGTTCCGAAACTATCGAGAATAAAATAAAAATGACGAAAACTACATGCAACCCTGAAAAATGAAGATCCTTCTCCTCATGTTCTTGTATCCTTGCTTCTTGGCTGCTGAATCCAGGCAAGCTTTCTTTTAATACTTACACGTTTCCTTATAACCTTCTTACGCTTAGCCCCAAAAAAAAAACGAATAATTCACCGAAGCGCAGCGATGCGAGCGAGCAGCAGCAGCTGAAAGAAGCGATCAGCCGGCGCCTCGACGCTATTAAGAGCAAAATTAAACACGAGATCAAACGTCGAGCGCATGTTCGTGAAACTGAGGTGAACAATCATAAATATGAGGGACCGCAGTGCGCAGATAAGGATGATGTCAAAAAATTGGATATAGCGAAAGGTTTATATGTATAATTTATTTATTTTTCTATTATTTTTAATATTTTTAATAAAGAATAAGCGTTAAGCTTAAATACAAATCTTCGCGATATAGAAAAAACGGAAGAGGCCGACAGTAAGATCCGGAGAAAACGAGACAGAGACGACGACGAGATCAAGCAGAACCTCAAGAAAATCCAGGAAGAAGACGATTTCCTGAGGAAACTCGGTGACGCTAACAACGATTCAGCTGGCGTTGTTTCTGATCAACCGGATTTTCTGTTCAAGCGTGAAAATAATTCACAAGCGCCTTCGGTAGCAGCGAGTCGCACGGTTAGAAAGCGAAACGTCGATCGCGACTTTTCGGTAATTACTTTCTTCGTTTTAATAAAATTGAAAGTTTTTTTGTACGTAAGCTATTGAGTACAGATTTGACTTTTTTTACATTAGGCAATGTAATAAAACAATTGTTAAATAACCTTTTAGAAGCATTCGAGGCTACGTCGTAGACGTCGCAGTCGGATACCTATAAGACAACGACGACATCGACGACGACAGCGACGACCTGTTAAACTGGAACCTGTGGTAAACGTGGTCTCGTCGAGGTTCAAACGCGTTTGATTGGAACGCTTATTTTAGATAATCTTAGGTAGATGTAAATGTACATAGATGCCCTAGAATAAAAAGGTAGAAAAAGAATAAATTACAACTGTAAGGCAAATATTAGACTTTAAAAGCTTAGTAAAAAAAAGGATAAATTGGAATAGTTATAGATCTTGATCATCGTTGGTCTGGATATTATTAAGTTAATAATGTTAAATTTTAAAATATAATGATACCGATAATAACAGAAATTAAAATAATGTAGTTGTATGCAAAAATAATCTTCGAACTTATAGAAAAATAATAAAATTAAAGAATATCCATTGACATTGACATTTTTTTTATTAAACAATACATGAACGTGATGGGTCAGCCTGTAAATAAAGAAACGCTAACGATTTTTTTTTCTCCATTTATTTAAAAAAATCGATGTCTGAGAAATGGTGTTCACAATAATATGGTACAACGACATATCGGCAAATACAGATAATAATTATTTATAATTTTCTTATATGTGTCTGTTTGTGTTCTGTGTATGTGTGAACGTGTACACGTGTGAGTGTGTGTATATATGTGTAAACGGCGCGCATAGACACGTGCGCGCGCGCGCGCGTTCGAGTGTAAAGTTGTAATTTACCACAAATAACATTGGCTATATACAAATATTACAATCGTCATTAAAATGCTTAAATATATATTATCTTTTTTTCTTCTCTCCTCGATCCTTCTCGCCGCCCAGCGTTCATTTGTTTTCTCATATATAGGTTCGACCTATTTTGTTTTTTGTATGTGTTCTTTTTTATTCGATACTCTTTCTCTGTTTCGTGCCTTATGCCTGTTTTCTCATGCCACCTCTCGTACACCATTACACATATATATATATATATATATATGTATAT
>JAYJLV010000001.1:2095078-2132950 GCA_036873485.1 Torymus texanus | reverse complement strand
ATGATGTTGATTTTATATATATATATATATATATATATATATATATATATATATAAAATTTTCTTCATACATATTGATTTCCGAAAATAGCTTAAGTGTGCGTATTTTGCAGGTAATGTTACCAAAGTGATTTCCAAAATCTATAAAACGGATAGTGCAATGCCCTTTCCAAGGATCGGCACATGATTATTACTTTCAGCTTTAATTTTTTTTTTAGAAATTTCTTATAAACACTCACATTGGTTTGTCATTGTTTGAAAATTCATCGAAAAAAATTATTTTATCGTATAAAAAAGTGCGTGGTAAATGCATTTGTGGACCTACATACCTCTACTAGTAATATTTCAATAAATAAATACGTATTGAATCTTATGAACGTACACGTTTATTGTGCAGGCGGACTATACAGTGCTAAGTGTTTATTTAAGTAGTCGCAGATACGGTATAAAGTATCGTCTGAAATAATAATTTTCGAGCGTATTGGATTCATGTCATTAAAAAACGTTCAAATTTCCGACTGATAAAAAAAGTTATAATGCTTTTACTTCTTTTACGGGAATTGTAAAATGAATTGTAAAAAGCTATGATTTCTTTATTACCGTATTTGAAATAAAAAACTTATGAATGAATAATCTTCGATTGCACTGTTGACGTTGAATGTATATTTATATAAAAATGCTGGTGTGTACAGAATTTCAGAGAGTTATCCAAAATTTTTTTAAAAATCCTTGTAAATGCATAAAAAGTCTTTTACGTTGTGTTTCATGATGATGGCAGTAGAGAGTAGAGGCAGTCTTTTATGTTGTCATTACTTTACGGATTTGTTCATTGTACATGTTCAAAGATGCATCTTCATCTATACTTTCAACAAGATTCGGTTTTGTAAAAATTTATAGATTACTTTTCATTGTACTCAATCTTATTGCAATTTACTCACTGGTATCTAATAGTAAAATAGTAAAAAAATTGTTATCACTGGACATGTTTGTCAAACATAATATATCGCTTTTAATTTTGGAAGACGGACTTTCATTTTGGGCGTTACTATATAACTATTTATATAAACATTTGTTCTTATTTTTTTTTAATTTGAAAGTGTTACAAAAAATAAGTCTTAGAAAAACTATTACACGAACTTTTTTTCTTGAAATAAGAATGTATTTTTATCGATTCACAACCAATATATCAATCAAACAAGAAAATCTCAGATTCCTGAACTTGAAATTATGCGAATAATGTAAAAAACATTGCTTATTTATTATGCATGTTAACTGTAACATCGGAACACTCTCAAATTAATAATATATAATCAATTTAAAATAATAAAAAAATGATTATAAATCGTAATACTATACAAATTTGTAAATACGTTTACAAAACTTTTAGCAACATTTTATAAAATCATAATACCTCTATAATTTATGATATTATAAAACATTACGAATTCAAAGTAGATACACGAAATACACCTAATTTAAAAGTAAACTAAACCTAAATACCCGTTACTAAATCTATGCAAGGAATAAACGAACAGTTAATTCGCGTGAACTACAGTTAAAAAAATCTCGCGTTTAGAACATTTCATTACGCTTATCATAAACATTTAAGAAAAAAATTAAACCTTGCATTGTTCGTTTACTTAATTTTTCAATTAACGTTCTACGGTTAAGCTCTCAACTTAGTCTTTAAAAGTACCAAAATTCACATGGAAATAGCAACTTGTTCAAGAGAAAAAATGTATCTCTCATGCACCGCACGATACATTTTGTTCTCTCATACACTCCCATTGTTTTGTACACTCTTGTACAAAAACTCTCGAAACTCACGGAAACTTTTTGAAAAAAAGTCCTCAACAGTAATTCGTCTCCATGTTGCGGTGCACGGTAACGGCAGCGATGACGCGATGGGGTGAGCCAGTGATATTCGTTGTAGGTGAGGGAGGCGCTACAATAGTTCCTGTCGTCGAGGTCGAGGTGGCTGGCGAATCAAGGGTCGCGGTACTTGTCGACGGTACGATACCGGAATCCTTACCACTGCTACTGCTATTATTACCGGCCAGGACCAATAGGGGTTCCGCAAAGTTTTGTTGCTCCGAGTCGTCATGCGGTGTCATCGTGCTGTAGCCGTGGTCGCTGTCGCCGCCGGGTGGACGCCTAAAGGAAGAATGTTTTATGTTAATATAAAGTATTTAAAGGTATTCTCTTTTCTTCATTCAGCTATTTTATCTACTGCTGCCTAAGCGCGCATGCTTTATCATTGAGAATATACTCACAAGATTTTCAAATTGCTAGATTAACAAAATAATTTAAGCAGGTCCATTGCGATACATGGAAAAAGCAAATTCAGACTGTTTAGTAAAGCCAAAATAAGCAAAGCTATTCCTGCACCAAAAGAACACGAATAAAATTTCTCACCTATAATTCGTGGATACTCTATATGGCGAAATCGGCGCAACAATATCGCGTAGCAGCGCCGAATCCATGCTAGCCTTAGGCTCGAGGTCAGCGGGCTCGATGTCGCAGTCGAGGTGAGTCATGCGCAGCGTGTCCGGCGAGTTATGATTGTGGAGGCACTGATGCTCCAAGCCCGTGTGCACCGTTCGTAGCCGATAGCAGAATAACGCCACTCCAAGGATGAGGACGAAGGCGAGGATACCCCCGGCGACCGGCCCGACTGACGGCCACTCGCGTGACATTATCTCTTCGGTCGATTGCGAGTCTATTATAAGAGAAAAATGTATGTTTTAAAGTGTAAGCTGATAAATAATGCTGATAGTAAAGATTCTAATGGAAGAAGCTTACTGTAAGTGCCATCGCCGTACGGAATGGACGAACCGTACACGCCTCTGAAACAAACGGCTACGTCCGCGCAGTAGGGCTGCGGCAGACTTGTCTCCATGTCGCTGTCGATCTCACACCACTGGCAGCCTACGATGCCTAAGCACTCGGCCCTAGTAGCGAAGGATTTGCAGGTGAACGACTGGCAAGATTTGAGGGATCCGACCGATTGGATCCACGGAATGGCAAGACTAGAGCCTTGTTCCTGTGGAGCAGGACAAGCTTCGACGTCGTTGGCGATGCTATCCTGAAGTTGGCACTCATTTGAATAAAGCGAGCACTCACAAGGACATTCACAGTCCGTTTGTTCCATGCGTTTGCAGTTTAGACATGATCGATCCATCTACAAGAGTTTCGAACAGGTTGATTATTTTTTAAATTTTCTAAATGGGTTGTTTGATTTTGTTGTTTAGAGTATTCTTACAGTGCTACAAGGGCAGAAGGCATTCAACGAATTACAGGTGATGTTAACAACGCCAAGGAAGACGTTGGTCCCTGGTACGACAGCCAGTTGGTACATAACACAGTGCTCGCCGTGGACGATGTTGGTCAAGACCTCGTCGAGCGAAATATTGAATTGATAGTAGCGTTGGGTCGTGCCATCCATGTGACTCGCACACATTTTCTTCTTGACGAACAGATCGTGATTGAGTATGTCGTTGGCCACGAGAAGCTCTTTGTTTGTCAGGTGCTGCTGCTCGACTTTGCTCGATGGAAGAAGCAGCGACGGATGGAACACCAAGTAACCTGTACCAGTGACACGTTGTAAATAACAATAGCTAAATAACCCTTATAAAAAAAGGTAATATCACCAACCTTTATCATCCATAAGGAAGCACTTAACATTCGTCTCGCCGCAAAGGGGAAACATATCCGTGAGCATGCGCGACACATATCCGAGCGTCACGTCCATGGCCATGACGGCGACGACGGGATCGTTGCTGGAGTGCAAACCAACTGAACGACCCTCATGCACCACCTGGCTCAGGGTAACGACGTAACCGGCGCCACCAGCGTCCAAGTACGGCGGACTTAAGACAATGCGGCCCGGTTGTTGTAGCGCTTTTACGTACCAACCGCGACGCTTTGGATCTAGGTCTGGATCTAAGACGAGACCTGGGTAGATCTCTAGGACCCCACTGTTAACCGATGTAACGTACCTAGGGAAACAATTATTCGGTTAAAAACTATTCGTATAGAGTCAGAAAAGAAAGATTTTGAAATATCTGATACCTTTGTACAATAAATTTATGCAAGGGACCATTAGCGTGTCTGTCCTTAAAGTGCTCTAAGATCTGCGCTAGCATAGATACTTCTGCCTTAACGTTATCCTGCATCCCGGGATTGGTCAACAATCTCGTGACGTCCTTCAGGTATGCCATGTAGCTTTGCACTGTTACAGCGGGCGCCGACATCAGCTGGCGGATTTGCTGCGCAGGCGACTTGAAGCACCAAGGAGAAAGATAGATAACGCCAGCTTCTAAAGTAGCAACTCGGTTGTTGTTAAACACACACAGGTTGTCTCGGCGTACGTTCGAGCTAAGCGCCAGATCTAGACGGTGATGCAGAATGTTCGAAGGTAAGGTCGGTGGCGAGCGTACTACTGGGATTCGCGTATCATCCTCGTCGAGACGATATACCACAAGGCATGCGATTAGATCTGGGTAGTTTAGGTGACGCCAGTGGATTTGCTTTTTTGAACCGAGGAGGGTCTTTACTTCAGCGAATCCTTCCGCTTGGTCAATCATTCTGAAAACATTTATTATGAATAATTTTTTAAATACAGTATTCGATTGGTTATGGAATTTTCGTATGAAATTAAAGTTTACTAACCCTATCTTAGCCATAGTTTTTTCGTCAAGATTTTCGAGATCGTGCAGGTAGACCTTCAGCGGCTGTTCAATAATTGTCTCCATTCGTGGAAAATTTTTGTGCATCCATAACATTCCCCGTTTGTCAACGAGAAGAGCATGAACTTGGTGAGCACCTGTTTCAAAATACGTCACGTCCTCGACGAAGTCACGCAATTTTACATCGAAAGACAAAAGTGCTGTATTTGTTATCTGACCGATTGACACCATCATTGCTTTGCTGTATGGCTCGTAATACGGATCGGACACGTAGTATGGTTTTACGTCTTCTTTGTTGCATTTGAGACCTGATATAAATGAAAATTAAATAAAAATTTAATTCTGATTGTCAACTTATAAAAAAAATTATATCTCATACACATCTAATTTTACAAATTCGTACCTGCGAATAATTTCGCTATCTCGTATCCAAGCACATGCTGAGTGGGCAACGTAATGACACTATTATTGGCAGTGTAAGTCTTCATCTCATCCTTGACATGAAGTTGCTGAGACGACAATACCAATATCGTCCTAAAATGTACAGTCAATTCCTTTCTTTCCATCGATTTGGCAATAGCCTTGACATTCGAAAAATCCTTCAGACTATTTGTCAGATGAATCAGCACGACTTCACCACTGACATCTTTGAGGAGACCAGCAACATCGACGCTGAACGTCTGATTAACCATAGAGCGAATGAGCGAGTCGATGTGCCGGTCCAGCCGGATCTTGTGGATATCGGAAGCGCGTGCCAGGCTTTGTTCCGGGCACAGGGTCGAGCCCTGACCCACCAAGCCGATCACCGTCACGCGGTCAGTCTCCGATAACATGTGCACAATCGTCTTCGCGGTGATGTGTACGAACGTCACCTCTTCCTCGGACATGAAAGCGGCGTTGTGTTCGAGTAACAGTATTACGTTTTTCGAACGATTGCATTGTGAAAGAAGTAGTGGACCAATATTGTGTACAAGACTCGGTGGACCGCACATCGTGCCTGGTTGACTCACCTTTAAAGAAAAAGAATTTCGTTAGATTTATTGTATCTTAAAAGTAATCACAGTAGAATTAAAAATAGATTGCACAAAAGAATTACCGGTAAAATATGTAAGTTTTTCCAATCGCGATTGCGAAGATTCATAGCAAGTGCATCAGTAACTTTTGAACAAATATCTGAAGGCCTGTTGGCATTATCTGACCTCTGATTGGATGAATACATATCATGACCCTGTTTAAGTATTATTGGTTGTATAACACTATTACTATCCTTCAACAAATCTGTGTATCTCTTTAACTTGTCATTTAAATTCTTGGTCAGGTCATTCAATCTTGTAGTCAATGTAGTGATTGAATCAACAAATTCAAGCTTGTCTAGCATCCCTTGGAACTTTGTAACTCCTAATTCATCATCACTAAGACTGTGCAGATTCTTGGACAGATGAACAACCATGTCTCTCAAGCACACTCCCTTCAATGGCAACACGTCTATCTGCTTTCTACTGGACTTGCCAAACTGGCACTTGGGAACGCTGTTTGACAATTTCTCATCCATCACAGCTGAGCAACTCAATGCGAGTGCTAGCAGAAGGATGCACGCCCCGCCAAAAGACATATTGCACTATTTTCGTTTCTTTTTGTACTCTTAAGGCTAAATCTTCATTTGTGAGTTATGGCACTGTGAGTTGTGTTATAAGCTCGCTGGAGCCTGGCTGGATTTGTGCTACTATTGTCCATATTTCAGTCTTCTAGACTCGGCTAAGAAGCTTTGATACTGAAATCTGTCAAAACACAGAAAAAGATTATTTCATATCATAAAATTAAGTAATAAATGCATGTAATAAATTCTCTTTGATCTTACAACTTTAGCTCTTTTCTAATAAAAAAACAGTATCTAATCAGCGTCTCGGACCTACTAGATAAGCCAGACGCTAAAGCAACTAACGAAGAGAATCGAGTATACAGCATCAACAGCCGCATTGTTTATAGGTGAACAGCACTTGAGGAAACGCAAAAATGTTATAAGTATACCTCAATGCTTACCATCGCCGCCAAGTCTCGCGAGGCCGCCGCGTCGTCCCCCGCGGCTCTCGGAATGTCCCCATGTCCCTCCTGTACGTATACGGAGGAGAGAAATTTTTCGGCGAGAGAAAACAGGACGGCGGCGGCTACAGCGTTAGATCCACGACGAGTGCAAGCGTACGAAAATCATGGGAGAGAAAGAACGCTGCTTTCTTCGTCTTCTTTCCCTCCGCGAGTAAGTCTCCCCCTCGTTTCTCCTCTCACTCACTCACTCTCTCTCTCTCTCTTGCTCTTTCTCTCTTTCTCCTCCTTCTTCTCTTCCTTCCTCGCGAGAGCGCCGAGATTTTTTTATTTACACAGCGCCGCTCGACTCCTTTTTTTCATCTTTCCCCGCACACACGTTCTTGGCATTTTTATCCCCCTTCTCTCTCGCTCACCGCCAGCCGCGTTGCCATACGAGTTTGTGCTCCGTCCTTTTCTCTCGCACTTGTCGTATACAGCTGTCTTTCTCTCTCTCTCTCGCCCCCGCTTGGTATAAAGTGTATATTTATGTACTGCGCGTGTATTTTCACCTTAGCAGTGTATGGTGTTCGATAAGGTGAGTTCGGTGGGTGGGGAAGTGTCCACGGTGATGACGGTTCTCTGACTGATCCGCGAAAATTAAAAATTGTAATTGCAAATTCTATACGAAATAAATATATTTTTTTAGTTTTTGGAGTTGTAAATAAAAAATTGTAAAAATAATTTTTGAATGACAGGTGGCTCTGCTAGTATTACTCTCAAGTACTTTGTAAAAATGTATGTAAGTGTTATGCAGTTGTTATGCACTTGTACTTATTGGTTCTACATTTTCATTTTACTGAAACAAAAGAATAAGAATTACTTAAGTTTTTCTTTTTTTTTTACTTATCGTTGAACACTTAGAATATTAATTATGATAGTAAACAATGCTAAACAAAAACGAACAAACCTGCTGCTTTGTATCACCTGCCAAAGGAATGCACGTTTTTTGTCATTTTTATCTCTCACACACTTGACGCGCGAGTTCCGAGTTTGCGCGTTTGCAACCCTTTTCCTCTGACAACTTATACATATAGTGTTAGTGTGGCAAGGGTACGAAGATAACTGATAACTCTCGCCAGCGGAGGGAGGTGAGAGCTCGTCTAAAAGCTCCTGAGAAAGTGAAAACGTCGACTGGACACGGCTTTTCTCTTAGTTTTAGTCAAAATGGTGAGACTTGCAAGTGAAATTTTTTGCTGTTATTATAGTTTTTTTTTGCGACAAACATAACCTAAGAACTTTAGGAACATTTGTTTATAGCTGCGTTCGTATATTTGTGTATTTATTATTCTCAATAAACGCCTTGCGTTTTGTTTTGTCGAGAGGTTAAAGAATTCGACACACCAATTAACTGTTTGTAAAAAATCAAGCAGAAATAAGTTTATTTATCCAGAAATTGTGTCAGTAACATGTATTGCATCAAAACATGTTAAGATAATTGACACCTTCTAATAACAGTTTGCTAACAAGTATTTTAATTTCACGTTTTGAATTTCAGGATATTTGCAAATTATGCAAGAGCCTGTAACACATAGTGGAGCTTTGAGAGCTCAGTATCAACTCTCAGCTCAAATGAACTAATCGAGACAGCTGTTCATAGCAAGGGCATCGTTTGAGTCTCTAATAGAGCGCGATGCCCGATGTGCTGCTAGAGACTCCAGCAGCAAGTGCCTCTGCTCCAGATGAGGCCAGCATCTTCTATACACCGTTGACTACATTCGCCGGTGTGTATCCTTGTTCCCCTTCTTGTTCCTCCTCCTCATTTCCTTACCTGTTTGGTAGATTAGAGCTGGAAAAGTCTACAATCTTGTTGAACCATTGGAAATCACTAGTTAAAAATTGAGAGCACATGAACTTCCATTATACGTAATACGTTTCCAGTTTTAATTAGAAACCCCTACTTCTCTCTGATTGTCTCTCTAGTTTTTACCTTCTCTAAATGTATACCTCAAGAATTCAACATAGAACGAATGATTAGTTGAATTTGCACTCAACATCTTGATTTTACTTATTATTGGACTTAGTGAACTCAATAATTTTGTTACTGCCATTTTCTCCATTCCACATTCATCGATCATGAGCCTTCGATCGTTTCCTGGTACGTAAGATTTTTTTATTTTTAGTGTCACATATTTATTTTATTCTTAACATGCTACTGATGAAATCCTTTTAAGCTACTTATATTGTTTCACTTGACTTTGGATCATTCTTTTGCAGGCGCTTAATAGCAATATATTTTTGATAATTATATTGTATCTTTTTAGAAATGTGGTACCAGATATTTTTATGGGCACTGTTTTCGTCAATTTTCGTCCATACAATCGCTGCCGCTATTTGTTTCGCTACTCTTCGAAAACACAAATATGGAAAGTTAGTAATTTAGCTTTTAATCATTTTTCATTTCTTGTAATAACTTAAAATTAACGGATATGTTTTTTCCCATACATCCAGGTTCTTTCCAATACTTATTCTGATAATGGGAGTACTGATGCCGCTGACATCGGGAGTAGTAAGCTCGGCGGCGGTGGCCTTTGTCTATGGTTCAGCGGGTTACCAGATGACGCCCCTCTATGCCCTCCTCTGGGGCATTGGACAGACCGTTCTTGCGGCCTGTGTAGGCTTTACCAGGATCATCGCGACCCTGTAAACGCTATGCAGATACACAGACAGACACACAAACTCGCCAAAAATTTCTCAACGAAACAGAACCAATGTGTATCGAAAAGAAAATCTGCGTTTCATTTCGTCATAAGCACGCGTCACTCCTCACGTCGATCGCACAAAAAGATATTCTTAGTGAAAAATTAAGAAAACTTTCAATTTTTTATATAGTTATGTGATATTTATTTTTTAAACTCATTTTGAATATATTTTATTCTTTTCGGACTATTGAATAAAATTTTTTATAGTACTATGGATATAATTTAAAATGGAAAATTTTACTTTCAATGATTGATTAGTACACGGAATGCATTTCTCACAAGTTGAGATTTTATTTTTTTAATGATGTACTGTAAAAAAATTTTGTATAACGCTAATGTGAATTCTTAATTTTTTCACTAAAAATAAGTACTACGGAGATATTTGTTATAGCGTTTATAAAGAGAGGAATGCGCGATTGTTGCCTTATGCGATTAAAAAGAAAATGTGTATCCTGAAGGACATTTTCTCGCGATTGGGAAAAGCTGTTTTCGACCGTTCACTGACTGAGCAATATTCTAAAGATATATAGTTGATTTTTCTCAATTGGTAGACAGAGTCGCTTAACAGAATGACAAAAGACAAAAATTAATTATTCAATGAAAGCTTTTGTAAATATAATACAGTTGCTTTTCTTCAGTAGTAATAATAACCAAAGATGAAAAATCGTGCTGTTAATTACTCACATTAACAAATAAGCGTTACTAAGAGAAAAATTATAATTTTCTTTTTACGGCATTTCACAATTCAACATGTATCTATGTATATTTGTAAAAAATGTCGCTGTAGTTTAATATAAATTATTTTATCAGGAAAACTCTATATACAAAGTATACTTGAGCTTTTTCGACAAAAACGTTGTAAAATAGTTCATGAAATTTTAATGTGTAAGTGTTTGAATGAAATTACTTTGAAATATTCTTGTTGAATCAGTAAAATTTTCTCTGCCGAATAATTTATAGAAATTGTATCAAAGCATTGATCTCTTATGTTTTCAATCGGTACGCATAATTTTTTTATTTATATACTTGCCGAATTGAATAAAAATTTCGGGAATAATATAAAAAAATAATTCCGAGAAAAACTTTTCGTTTTAAAATCTAAGCCACACCATCAGTGCACGTCACTTTAATAAATGTTTTATGAAAAACAATCCGGTGTTTCAGAGAAAATTTTTCATTAAAATATATACAAAAATATTTCAAATAATTTTTTTCTGGATCATTAAGCGCATCAAATAATATTTAAGAAAATTATATAAATGAAAAGAGAAAAATGATTCGCAAGTCGAGCAAAGCTCTGATTTTTTTTCGATCCAATTATCAGGTCTCTTAGGGCTGTTAGTTTGTCTTTTGTAAATATGCGTAACGGATCGAGAAAAAATGAAACGAGCGACAATTGCAGCTCACTTAAAGTCTTTTTCATTATACTGTCAATATTTAACATTCCTTTCGCGTTGTTAAAAAGTGGATTTGCAAGTGTATGTGATTTCCAAACATCTGTCACTTTCTTTTCTGTCGTGTATTATATTTGTTGAACAACTAGCAAATTTCTTGATGAATATAAATCGTTATATTTTTAGTAAGACAAAGTTTCAATAATACAATGTTACTTCTGCTAAAATGTTAATAACTAATTAAATGAAGAATTGATAAAAAGAAAGATTATTTTTAAAGCATTTTATCACATCAATGAATATAAACAATTTATTGCATCAAATAACAGAATATTAATAACTCAAAAATGATAAATAATTTTTTTTACTTGAAATTCGCAACCCCCTTTGCTCTCTTCCGTACATTCACACGTTTATAAAAGACTTACTGTAAAACAAGAATGAATATTTTTAACTAATGTAGAAAAAAAGTTTTGTAATTGTGTAAAGAGTATTTTATGTTAAGTACTGAATTTACTATTCACAGACTGAATATAATATTGTAAATGATTTTAAAATTTTTTATTACAAAATTTTGTAAAAATTATTCTATTTTTACGTAGAACATGAAATTTTCTCATGATATATAATTTTATAGCGTAATCTTTCAAAGTTCTGTAATCTGTTGGAATTATGTAAAGGGTAATTTGTGAAAAAGTCGGTAGTATTGTCTCCTATTATTAAACGTATAATTTCTTACTAAACGATTTTCTAACTATGAATTAGTTTATACATATGTTGAATAAGTTTAATTTGCAATAATAATGAATGATGAAAGATTATCTATAGCTTTTCTCATTTACTAACAATGTAATCAATATTTTTATATAAAAAACATATTGATGTATTGTATACATAATTAGTTATTTTTTTAACTGTTAGAGAAATGTATATTGATCATTGAACATGTTCATTCTTGTTATCGAGGAAAAAAAAAACATCGATGTGCATAATTTCATAGCGTGTATTTACTTCTGTAGAAAGATAAATTGTACGTAATTGTAAATATATGTTGCTAAATTCGACTTGTTAATTAGTCATGCTTCTACTGATCAACGCCTTCGTAATTAGAACACGATAATTTATACATTTTTTAATGAATATAATGAGAGAGCGGAATATGTAAACGAAACGATGTAATTATAATTGCAATAGTATGATTACGCGTCGGTGCTACTGCGATTATCTCCGATTTGGGGTATTGGGCACATATACGTGAGAACTTTTGTTGTGAATAATTGAATGATTATGAAAAAGTGTAATAAAAAATTTACAGTTTCTAAGTTTTGTCGTTTTTGCTGGTTTGTTTAATTTTCTCCCTAATTTTCCACTATTATAATCACAATGCATTGCCTTTTTTATTATTAATTTTTAAAAAACAAGTAGGATAAAAATAAATAAAATTTACTAAGGTAAATTAAAAATTTGTTCTGGTTTTTCGAAAATAAAACTTCGATATTCAAGATATATCGATCTAAAGGAAAGCATTCTCGTTGAATCGATTAACAATGGCAACGTAGTTGCAGACGACGCGGTGCCGCGTTGTCTTCGAAAAAAAAATATAACTCGCAAAATGGCATAAAATGTAATTACGGAGAGATAAATTTACTTCCTGTCTTGTTCGCATTTTATCATATCATCGCATTTCGGTGCCGACGACCAAAAGTTATTATAATGTCAGCGCATTTAATTCACATCGAAAAAAATTAATTATAATTAGGCTGCTTAGAGGTTAGATAACAGACTGTAGACACTTTCCGGAAAAATGATGCATAAAAAAATTTATATGAACATCGATGGTAAGTTATATTTTTTGAGTTTTATTTTCTTTAGTAGTCGTTTGATTACAATACAAAGGGTTTATTTTTGAAGATCAATCGATGGAAGTAGAGGATCCAAAAGCATTACAGAAGGAGGTTAAATTGTTTTGCTTTGATATTAGCCACTGCAGTGTAAAAGCACAGTTGTTATGGTGCAGTTTGGGCATATTTTCATTTTATATACTTTATGGATATTTGCAGGTAATTTAAATAGTTAAAATAATATTACAATTATTTAAGAATGTTGAAGTATACATTTCCCTTACTACTTTTTCTTTACAGGAATTGATATTCACATTAGATGGTTTTAGACCATTTGGATGGTATTTAACACTAATACAATTTGGCTATTATACAGTATTTGGGTGGATAGAATGTCGTATCAGAGGTATAAGTCGAAGGATTCCTCTTAGTACCTACTTGCTCCTTGCACTTCTAACATTGGGTACTATGGGATTCTCAAACTCATCTCTTGGATATTTAAATTATCCAACTCAGGTTTGTAAATTTAAATTGTAATTACCAAAATATAGAATAAATTTATAAAATATTTTAAATCTCTAAATTCTAGGTGATCTTTAAATGCTGCAAATTAATCCCAGTACTAATTGGTGGTATTCTAGTCCAAGGCAAACGTTATGGTTTTCTAGATTTTATTGCTGCAAGTCTAATGTGTATTGGATTAATTCTTTTCACACTTGCTGATAGCATGATTTCACCACGTTTTGATCTAATAGGCGTGGCAATGATCAGCTGTGCTCTTCTCTGTGATGCTCTCATTGGTAACATTCAAGAGAAGACAATGAAACAGCACAAAGCGACAAACACAGAAGTTGTACTTTACTCTTACAGTATTGGATTTGTGTATTTATTTGCCATACTTGCATTCACTGGTGATATTGTAACAGGGGCATCATTTTGCAGTAAGGTAAACAAAAGAAATACAATAATAATAAGTGACATTATACATTTTTCTTAATGCATAGAAATAAATTGTTTTTATTAAAATAAAATATTTTTTTTAAGAGAAAAATAAATCAAAATTCCTTAGTCCAAAAATAATGTATCACACTTCATCTTAAATCCTAAATTTATATTTCAGCATCCAGTGGAAACGTACGGCTACGCGTTGCTATTTTCGTTATCGGGTTACTTGGGAATCCAAATCGTGCTGGCATTAGTGCAATGCTGCGGTGCGTTCGTTGCTGCGACCGTGACTACGTGTCGTAAAGCCGTTACCATCATCATTAGTTTTTTCTTCTTCTACAAGCCATTCACCTTTCAATATCTCTGGTCTGCCCTTCTCGTCGTGCTGGGCATTTACCTGAATGTGTATAGTAAGCAACACCAGGGCAAAATTGGCTGGCAGGAGATTTGGCGTGGTATCAAGAAATGCATCAGACGCCAGAATCGTATACAACGAAGACTTATGTCGAATGTTTGAACAAGTGTTATTTATTATTGAATTGCGCGCGACTATCATAAGACGTTGCTGTTTGATTTTACGCGTATTGTGTATATGTTTTTAAGTAGGAGATGATGAAGTGCGATGTAGATTTTTTATAAATTTCGAAATGGAAAGTGAATTGTTAGTCAGAATTATAAGTAGTATAAAGATTGTAATGGGTAAAAAGAGTAAAAATTGAGGGTTTTTTCTTGATTTGATATTATGTTAAATATTTGTAAATATTGTTAGACGATTGGATTGTAAATTTTTGTTTTTAAATATTTTGTTACCCTTTGTGAATATACTCAATTTTATACGAGAATTGTAAAAACAAAATATTTAAAAGATATTTGCATATACTTAATATTTAATGCCGAAAAATTCGTGAAAAACATAATGTAAATGTGGATGTAAACAGTTCCTATGATAGAAGCTGTTTGTTAATATCAAAGACAACAGTATTTACTACTGTGTTAATAAAATACGATTTTATTATTACTCATTGTAAATTTGATTAAGGTTTACATTTTAAGAATGACTTTCGCAATACTTAAAGAATATTAATGATTGTGACACTGCATTTGTTTTAAAATTGTTTGTAACATACAGGTTATACATTTTTTTTAAATATAAATATTATTATTAAAAAGAATTAAGTATTTAAAAGCATTACATATTTGTAATAGTGATCATTATGGTCTAGTGTTATTGCGTATTTTTGTATTAAAATTTTATAACTTTTTGATTGAATGTCAAAATTTGATAATAAGATTAATATTACTCTTTTTGAAAGATATATTCGAATATCATACAAAATTGTAAATTTGCCATCTACCTTCAATTAGCATAAATAACAATATACAATACGATTTATATCTTTCAAAAAATTACAATCACTGTAGTATATATAATAAGTTTATTACATTTAGTATATATGTATGGGTTTCAGAGAATATGCCAGTAAACAGTTATTTTTAAACATTTCTTTATTTATTTTTCCTTTCATCTACATTCGTAATACAATCTTGAGTTGGAAAGTAACTATTTAATTATAAATATGTAAGAATATTTCCAAATAGAGAAAATCAACTACGTTCTTATGTACACGTGAACATTTGACTTTTAATTAATATTTAATAAAAAAAGAGATACTCTTTGTAATATTAGTCATTGCATAGAACTTACATATCTTTTCTGTGTCGGAATAAGAAGGATGTTGGTAGAATTCAAGCTGAAAGAAAAATACTCCGACCGGCATCGATTATTTCTTCTATATACTTTGAAAAACGGAAAAGTGTATTATATAAACACATACATTAAGTAAAATGGGTGAAATTTTACAAGTGAAGTCGTGTCTTTTTTGCCGAATACTTTGCTTTTATTTTTTATTTGCTAGAAGAATGAATGATTCTTGATTTTTTTTTAGATATTCGTTCTTCTATTTGAAAAAAAACAATTGGTTATAGATCAATTTCTTATCTCTTACGATCGTTGGAGCCACTGCGTCGAGAGCGGGAACGTCGATTGCGACTGCCACTCCGCGAGCGTCGAGACCTGAAAAACAAAAAAACAATAAATTATTTAGTATAATATTTTAATTAACTAATATAAAAATAAAATTATTTTTAATTTTTAGTTCTAATATCAGTTTAATCGCTTCGGCTGAATGATCAGAGTCAAAGAAAAAAGGAGATTCGTAAAGAATCGATCAACTTTGTACTTTGAGCTCAGCTCGGCCATTTGATTCATCATAAGTACAAAAAAAATAATTAAGATCTATTTTTTTTAAATAGCAAGTAAAATACACACCTTTTACCGCGACTACGACTTCTGGACCTCGACCGTCTCCTATCTCTGTCACGACGATCCCTATCCCTATCCCTATCCCTATCTCCTCTATCCCTTTCTCTTTCCCCTCTTTCCCCTCTTTCCCTCTCCCTGTCTCCTCTATCTCTGCCTCTGTATCCTCCTCCCCTTTCCCTCTCCCTGCTTCTTTCTCTGCTGCGACTTCTCTGTCTGCTACCACCCCTTTCTCTGTCCAAATATTCGCGTTTTTCCTTCCTTCTGTCTTCAACGGTTTTTTGAAGATCGAAGAGCTTTTCGCGAATCTTGATGAAACCGAGGTGGAGCTTGCCACCGAAGTGATCGGCTAGTCGTCTGTCGTTGTCGTGAATACCAAGGTATGCGCTGCATACTTCGCATACACGTAGTTTTTGTTGTTGATATGACGAGGCGGGCATGCTGTTGCGATATTCTTGCTCGGCCTCGTTCTTCTTCTTGCGTAGTTCGTCAATTTCACCCATGAGCTTCATGGATTCCTCGACGAAACCTTCTTCACCTAGCGTTTCGGCTTTTGCGAGTTTTTTACCGATTTCCTCTGCGAGTACGTGAACGCTATTGGCCTTGGCTGCCACCTCGGCACTTAACTCCTCCTGAGTTTCGGCGAGACGCTGCTTCGCCTGTTCGGTACGGCGGTCGCAGTCGGCTATGAAACTTTGCAAATGCTCCATTGCCTAGAATATCGAAATATCGAATTAAAAAATTGAAGGGAACTTCTTTAGTTTTTCAGTTTTTGAAGAAAGTTTTTTAATTACTTTATATAGGAAATTATTATTTTAAAATGGATAAGTAATTATTTTCAGTGCAAACTTTATTAATTATTAAATCAATAATCATATTTTTCCAACATTAAAAAAATATAGAGTTAAATTTTTTTTGCTTTAATTAACATGAATATACTTACATCAATATCATAGAAGTGGTCTTTCTTCTTCTGTGCAGCCTCAAAGTCAGCCCGCAGAGCCAAATCGTGAATCTGAGGGCATTCTCCCAAGTCCATGCGCTGCGATTTACAAATTATTTATAATTAATAAAATGTTTTCATTATACAATGAGAGATACATAATAGATCTCAATTTCAATTTCTTCTCTATACTCCTTATCCATTTAAATTTTTTGCCCACCCACAAATGATGTGTATAAGAATACATTTATGCAAGAGGGTAATATACGTGTACATTTATAACAGTTAAGGTTTATTATCCTCATACGCTTTTTCGAAGTAAAGGTTGAACATCATTTACAAGACTTTTTGTTTATTTACACCATATTTTCTTAACTCAAATATTTATTGTTATCACCTACACATGCAATATAATTTTACAAAATTTAGGTTGAATATCTAGTGAAGATAAATTAAAATTGTATTTATTAAATTAACTGTATAAGAACTATTATTTACAAATATGATGCCAATAAATTTTTGTAGCTATCCAAATGATATCCACCTATACTTTGAAGTATCAACTAATCTTGAAGAGAAAATTTGTTTACGATGCTTCGAATAGGAACCCCTAATATATCATACAATTTCATCACTTAAATTAAACTAAAATCACTTAATCATTTTAGTATTTATTCCAGATATTTTCTATCTTTCGGTTTTAATATAAGTTCTTTTTATGTTCAGACTTACAAAAGCAATGTGTCTTCAGCATAAGTCTTCCACACCGGTTAATAACGCTTACGAAGAGCTCAAAGGCTGCAGTTGCTCTGGTAATGGTTGAACTTAATTCTATATTGAGATTCACCTACAGGAATAGGAGTCTGGCTAATGAGAATGTGCCCGGCTCATGAAAAAATACTGTCTTTCCATCATCAAATATAGAAAATATTTAGTTTTTTGCTTAATTGAAGAGAGAATTTGTCGAATTTTGTAACGTGGGTACAGAGGAAGGTATCATTATATTAAATAACAAGAAAATAAAGGTAAAAAAAGTACAATAATAAACGTTCTATAGATAGATATTTTGTTGATTTCACTTACAGAGTGGCAACACCTCTCCGCCTGACATTGCGATGGACAATGATGCTATAATCAGCACACAACCTTAAGTTTTTACATGTTTTATCAAGTTAACTAATTGAGACCTTACAGTAAAGTTCAAAATTTTATATTTTCTCTCAATTTTTTTCATTCATTTTACAATTAATTTGACAAGAGAAATAATGTCTCTTAATTACCGTTGTACAAAAATTAGTTTTTATATATTTCATGTTTTAATACGTACGATAAGAAACACCTCCGATGTCTATTCCATCAAGCCAAATTCCCTCTCTGTGTGCTTTCCTACATAAACAATCTTTTCGCAAATTGCCAAAGTTTTGTACAGTCACACTATACAGTGACAAAAATAAAATAATAAAAATACTCAAAATAAATAAATAAAAAGAAAGTATTGATTAGTTTGGTCAGATAGCCTTACTAAATTTATTATACATAATGTTAAAGAGCCATGCAAAGTTTAATTTTCTTCAATTTTGTAATTTATCAAGTAAATTTTGAAATATGTTATTTAGTGATTATTGTAAGTGAAGCACAATAATTTAAACATTGAATACAGAAAACCTTTTAAGCCTGTACTTAGATAAAAAAAATTCAATTATTGTATTTCATTTGAATTTTCCAACATTTTCTAATATGAAATATAATTGCATTTTGTTATAAGTGTATAGGGAAATAAGCATTAACAAAAAATAGCAAGAGTTGAAAAGCTTATATACAGTTTTTAAATAATTTAAAAACAATTATTGTAAAATAAGAATTAATAATGATTATTTTGAAAATTGTTTTTTATTCAATGCTGGATTATCCAAATGATATGAAACAAAGTTTGGCAATTCACGATAGCTTACTTACAGTCAGTGCTTTCCTCTCATACGCTTCTGCGAGCAAAAAAGATATATCCCTCTCTTTCTTCAAACACTCATACTCACAGAAATAATTAGCTTTATTCTTTCTCTTTCTACGTCCAGACTTAACGGATGTGCAAGCAAAACTTGTATATTGAGTTTTCTGTCATATAACTTTGTCTTTTATAAGGTCGCTCTACTCACCAAAAAACGCATGAGACAGGATTGTTTGATACACGTCAGGTCTTGGGATATTGGATAATTTTGACTCCGCAAAACTAAACGGAGCAGCCAAGACGATAATCTGATGTTTTCTCCCAAGCAAAGTCGATATAATGAATGCATGTGCATAAATTATAGTAGAAACTTGTACAAGTGAAATCATTAACTTAAAGGAAAATGAAATATAATATGTCTATGCATAAAATGGGACAAAATTCATGTAAAACAAAAAAAAAAAAATATATATATATATATAGTTAGATAGTAATTAAAAATGATGTAATTAGATAAACTTTTGGCTAAAGAAAGAAAAAAAAAATATAACCTAAAGCTTAAATAAAGTTATTTTTCTATTATTATGCAATGACCTATCATAAATTTGTTCCCCATTAAGTTAATAAGTTTCAAAACATTGAATTTCTACTAAAATGTATTTCTTATGTATACTTATAACCAAAATACTTATAACCAAGTAGTTTAATCATGTTAAGTAGAATCAATTGCATGTAATACGTACGTCCATTTTGATATTTCTATTTTTCAATTGTTCTTTCAGTACTTACGGGTTCAACGCAACCTTTACTCAACATCTATGAATGGTACATTACTCAACAGGGTATTGCGTACAATCGGATCGCAATTGCTTTTCCAGACGCTCTGGAAATAGAGAACTGCTGATTAGCAGTTCAATATTAGTTAAATGTGGAAGAGGCTGCTCAACGAAAGAATCTCAAAGGACGATCAAGAGAGTTAATTAACAAAAAGTACATATAAATTTGTAATTACATAGAGCAATCATTTCACAATTCACTTGTGCTCTTACCAACACAAACTGACATAGTATAATGATTATTTCTATTGTAAATATAAGTTTTACGTATAAAATTGTCAATCAATCTCATCAATAGATTCATTTAATGAAAAAATAGGAAATACCAGTGTCAGTCTTGGAAAAGAAATACTATATGTCAAATTTTAATGGATGCGAGTTCTCTGACGCAGAAGAGAACAACAAATTTGCATGAGTTTAAAGAAGTGATATTGTAAAGTAAAGATGAAGGTGAATGTGATTCTCCCAATTGCCTTAATTCTCTACTCACCGTTGATGAGAGGATCTCATGAGGGCAGCATGCTAACAGGAAACTCTTGCACACCTTTGGATCTGAATATTTGACTTGGAATTTGTTGTTCTCACCTGAAATTTAAAAAAGCAATATTAGAAGAAATTAAACGGAACTTTCTTAAGTATTCTCTAAATGGAAAATGTGAAATCAGGATGAATGACATCATAATATGATTAGTATGTTCCAGTGTACCACATAGCACCATTAGAAACACTTATCATAAATTAAAAAATTTGTTATCTGTTCAATTATTGCCTATTATGATGATATTAAGTGTTAATTCTCAGACATAATTTTCTATTGCAGTACTATGTACATAATAATTCTTCCACCGCAGCAATTTAAAGAAAATTAAAACCTGCTAATCAGCAAAAAAAATGTGCACGCAGTACACATATATATATATATATATATATATATATAATTTCATTTTTGCGAAAGCTCAAGCACGACACCGCAATAAAACAAACACCACTCTCTGATAACATAGAGGACATTACAGAGCTATTCACGAACATCACGCTCATCAACAACAATCCCAACACTTAATAGCTATATATACACCACAGTCGTCCAGTACACACGGGATTTCCGCCCCCGCGCGCGCGCGCGTCGCACCAATCATCATCGATGCGGCCGTAAATTATATATGCATCTTGTGTGCTCGAGAAGCGTGCAAAAAGAGACGACGACGAAGAAGACGAAAGTACAAAGCATGATAATGGACACATATATATAGCGAAAAAAGGTTGGCATAGAAAGAAAGCTAGCTAGCTGTGGCTCTCTCCACGCCCAGCGCAAAAAATCGATAACCCGTCGTCCATACACAATAAACCCACCTTCCTCCTCCTCCTCCCCCCCCGCGATGGTGGTGGTGTCATGGTTGCCGTAACGTAGGTCTCAAGTTTCGCGGAACTATTGACAAAACGAAAATAAAACGATAGTAATAACGAAGAGAAAATTTGCTAACGACGATAACCGCACGCACTGCCACGCGGGGCCATCTCCATTTTGAACGTGCGCTACAGAACGCGTTGGGATGTGAAAACCTACGTTTTCGCTATACGAGTGAGAGAAACAGAGTGAGAAGAAAAATGAAGTAAGAAGTGTACATATGTATAAAAAATACTAACCGTTCCGCCCGGTACCCATGAGTTGGTCGAGCATCGCTCGCATCTGGTCGTGAGCCGTCATGTTGCTCTGTGGAGCGGCACTCGCCCGGGTCTTGTCTCGACGATGATGGGAGTAAGACTGTAGCGGTTTATCTTGAAATCTTTTTTTCCTTCTCGCTTGTATAGATATTGCGCTGCGTGTGCGCGCCTTCGCCGATTTCTCTCCCCGAGGAGAGAGAGAGAGAGCAGAGCTGACCGCTTATCGAGAGTGGCGGCGGCGACCTGCCCGAGAGCGGAATGCGGAATGCGCACCAACGACCGCAGAGGAAGCCGTGCGGATTGGATGTGTTTATTGCGATAATGGCGCTAGTCGGTTAGGTAAGGTACTTCTTTGCTGGCTGTTGGCAAGCATGGGAAGTTACGGTAAAGCTTTGGTGCCCGCGATTTTTAAATTTTTATTATTAATTTTTACTTTTTTTGTTATGTAAAGAAGAATGGATAAGTTTTTTAAATATAAGATCAGATTTAGATGAAATTTATATATTAGATTTGTTTGAAAAACGCAAATAAGTAGGATCATATATCTAAAAATATTATTATAGAATTTTAAGATATAATTAAAATCACGTTGAATTTGTTTTTAAATAAGACATAAGAATGTTGGAATATATAGTTTTGGAAGGTATATTAGAAAAGGAAGAAACACAGATGATAAATTTGACTTTTTATATTTATTCTGAGCAAAGTACAAAAAGTTCAATGTTTGGCTTAAGCTCTAAAAGTTTATAAACTTTACATCGTTATTACTTGAGAAGGATGAATGAAAGGGAGCGTTAAATGAATAATGATAAACGAGACAATTGTCGCGAATTCTCTACTATAGACATTACATAATTTAATTAAGGCAACTTTGTCGATTTTTATACTACACGCTTTTTTTTTAAATTCGTATGAATATATTAATATTACATATTATATTATTATACGTATTTTTTTTTATTCAAACAACGTCACAGGTTCAATAATAAAGCGAGGCTTGACGTTTTACAAGCGAATTTATCAATTCCGAATTTCCCTTGTTTCAAAGAGAAATTCATCGAGAAATTCTTCTTACATATAAGTCGGATAAAAAGTTATATATAAAAAGTTTATCGAAAAATTTTGATACTTCGATTGATTGACGTTTATTATGTTTCTTGGCGCAAAAATATATTTATAAAATGTCTTAAACTTTAACCAAGAGTCCTTTTAGGAAAATATTCCTAATCCTACCCAGACTAGACTAGCAGCAAGCGATCGGGACTTTAAGCTAGCTTGTGTTTTTTTTATATACGTGAGAATTGGCATTATGACATATATTAATTTTCGTTAAGGAGACACGAAAGTTCTATTGTACAAAGAAAATAAAATTTCGTGTGATTTCATAATTCCATTGTCTATACAAAAAAAATAATAATATAATTTAAATTATGCTTATAAAATATTATATCTCAGAGGACAAGACAAACAGCGCAGAATAAGGAGAAAAAAATTAACTTTCTCTCATGTTTCACGCCTCCTTAACACACCACAATATTTACATATACTTTCGTATATTCTTCGAATCGTCATCACATAAAAATACAAAAATACAATGTATCATACTCGAAACAATAAATTAATAACTTAATTAATGATACACACACCATAAATGTGCTTATTATTATTAGCATTATTATTATTATTATTAATTTTTTTTTAATCATAATTTCAAGGCGGTTCCCAATCTCCCGCGCACTCCACAAAGTCGTAGAGAATCACCTACGTTGTTGCGAGCGTCACGGGAGCACGACCGCCGTCAATTTGTTGTTGTTTGTTTATTTATTTCTTTTTTCTCACATCACACAAAACGAGTGAACGAATATGGAAACTTCGTTCAGATTGTGTTAGAATATTATTATTATAAAATCGCGCTCATATACACAAATCATGAGAATGAGAGATATAGAGTACAAAAAAAAAAAAAAAAATACACTTGATGAAACGTATGAATGAACACTTTTTATATTATTATCGCGAGTCGTTTCGTTATTATTCATTTTTGGTTTGACGATTTTTCGATTTCGCTCGTACATAGTCACACGTTTATTATATTGTCGCAGCATACAAAAAAAAAAAGAATACTTGGATAACCAAACTGGCGTTTTTTCAATAGAGTATACATACTTTCGTATATAATATATATATCGTTCGTTTAAATATTTATTTTTAGCGGTACCAATAGCGTCTATATTTTGCCTTTGATTACAAAAATTTCAATACATATAATAGTACCATTGTTTGGCTACCCAAGCGTTATCGTCCCTATAAAAATCGTCACATAAATCAAATTTCGCGTTATCGTCTCTCTCCCAGCAACCAAACAAAAAAATACTCGTCGCGCCAATCGTTATACACACACGACTGTACAATAAATAAAAAAAAAACCACCGCATATATATATATATATATAGGCATCGATTGCTTATATATCGTCCTATACAACAACAGCGCAGCAACAACAACATAAAATCACATACACACAGGGGCGCGCGAGAGGCTTCAGAAGAGAAATAATGATAAAAACCGTTAGAGTGCGGTTTCGAGGGCAGGCGCACTAGGACTACGCGTTACCGTGGCACTGTCACTCGTCGGCGTCGGTGAGGTTGACGACGTGCGCTGAGAACTGTTCTGTTGAGGCGACTCCGAACGCGCACGGAAACGCCGACTAAAAAGGTCTTTGTGCGCTGAAGTTGTTGAGGAGGTAGACGCGGGTGTGGAACTGGCAAGGAACTGGGCACGAGCGAGTTGATTACTCATCCGCCTGCTTTCGATCGCTTTCACCGGATCGATCGCGTCGTCGTCTGTGGATGCTTGTTGCTGTTTCTTCGTAGAAGTGTCGATGGCTTGAAGTCGGTTCTCCAGCTCCTTCTCGCGTTTTTCAAGGCTACGTTGGCTTCGCGTCTCGTTGATCGCGTTCTTTACCTCTTCCAACGTCTTCGCTGGTTTGTCGTCCGACATGTCAAGTTGCCGCCTTGTCGTCGTAGATGGAAGCCTTGTTACTGGTAAAGGCGTATCAGGCGACGGCTTCATCGCTTTCTCTTCAGCGGCTGTGTCCTCGATTATGGTGGAGGAGAGGACGTCGGAACGCGGCGTCTGGAATCGCCAGGCTGACCGTGGACTCAACACCTTTGTCAGTGGTATCTGGTTTGGCTTCTGCGGCGAGTGTTGCTGAGGCTGTTGCTGATACTGTTGAGGAGATTGCTGCTGGTGCGAGTCCTGACACTGTTGACGGGAGAGCTTCAGCTGTTCTGCAGCGGAGATACGAGCAGGACCGGATTTTATGCTCTGTTGAAGGAGCAGACGCTTGAAGTCCATGCGCGATGTTGCTGAGGGCGATAGTACCGTCTTCGGGATCTAAATTAACAGTAAAAATATTTTGTTTTATAAAGTAAAGGAGTAAAATATTTATTTGCATTCTTTGTAAATGTTTTTTTTAGAATTTAGTATATTAGTGAATTGTAGGTTGAATTTCTAATTTTGTATTCACTATAATGTATAATTTTAGATATAGATTGCTTTAAATATAAATATAGTAAGATATATTTAACATGAAAATATATTATTAAGAAAATTAAGCATTGGTTCAATTTAAATTTTATTAAAAAAAAAAGATTCAGAATGTTTATTCTTAAATATAATACCGTACAATTCCTATTCCCAAAGATTCAATCTTTTTCAAATCTCGACACCTCAGGATAACTACAAGAACCTTACCTCAGGCACTTTCTGCGACTCGGGGCTCCAGCTATGTCTGGTACCGGCTTGCTGTCCTTTCGAATGCAGCGACGTAACTGAACCCGCTGGTGACAGGCTCTCCGGATCATCCTTAATATTCAACCTCTTCTTCGACTTATGTATCGCTGCGAAAAGTTCCTCATTCGACATCGTACTCTTAATCGGCGAGAGGACGAGGTTCGTTGGTGTACTCCTACCCGAATCCGACAGCTGTTGCTGCTTATTATCTGCGTTATGCTGCATTAGAGCTGGATTAGGTGAGGCGCAACGTTGCGATGATAATGCTAAACGTTCAGCGACTGTCGGTGCGACTCGACCACCTGTTGGTGTTGATGATTTGAAGCCGTTTGCGTGTTCTGGTCCAATTGGTGATATTGGAGCAGTCTTCAGGCCGTCCTGGATTGGCGAGGCGAAGAAACGGTAGCCGAGAGCTGAGAGACCCAGTGGTGAAGCGAATCTGTTGATGTGAGATGTGTTATAGATGCTGTATGTACTCGGATTCGATGTAAGAAAAGGTATGAGCTAACTTTGATATTTGTTATAAGGATGCGGTTTGAGACTGTTTACAATGTGTCGAGAGTTTGGAATTATACAATGGCTAGAAGAATATACATTTTTCATGTGACATTGAACCGTAAATATAAAAGAGTATATATTTGTAGGCAAATTATTCGGCAAGTAAATAAAGTCAATGTCACGGTATACACTTCATGATAGGTGATATATAGTGGTAGCTGTATTATTCAACGACACGTAATGGTATATAATGTTATGTTTTATAATATAATGACAAGATCTTTTTTAAAGAAATACGTCAAAATGTATCTTAATCTCTTCTAGTACCTTTAATTTAAAAAAAAAAGTTACCTATTTTTGACGTCCACCGGCGCAAGTTTCTGCTGCTGTTGGGCCGCAAGCCTGCACCTTGCCTCGAATTGTTCCAGGTTCTTCTTGTTTAGGTCCATTTGACAATTATGACCAGCCTGTCCATGATGATGTGTCACGAGTTTCTCTGCAGAGTTAGATTTCTGTCCCTGTCTAGCCATCATATGCATAGCACTAAGTGGACCCCGACCCAATCCTCTGGTTATATCTGGCGTGATACTACGTGGCGGTTCCAGGATTACCTCGCGATGGGCTCGGCGATTGGGAAGAGTGTAGAACTGTTGTTGCTGTTGGTTCTGTGATTTAGAGTAAAGCTGATGCTGTTGTTGCTGTTGCTGGGCATATAGCTTTTGATTCTCGGTGTAGTAGGTGGGTTGCCGGTGTTGCAAACTCTTCTCGTAGATGAGCTGCTGGTAAGGGTCGACGATGTGGTGGATATTCGGGTGGTGGTACGGCTGATGGTGATTGTGAAGATTGTTGTTGTTATTGTTATTGTTGTTGTTCTTGATGGGAAGACTCTGACGAAGCTGGGGCTGCAGACTACGCTGCTGGCCCTGAGATCGATTGTTGTTGTCGTAAACGGCTGCAGTCTGATGGTACGCGTAGTCCTCGTAGATGGCCTGCACCTGTGGCGGACCCACGTACGGAGGAGGTTGTTGTTGCTGATGTTGATTGTGATGATGGGCATTTTGTTGTTGTTGATGCTGTTGCTGTTGCTGCTGGGGACACGCCGACGTGGACATTGTCTCCGTCGACTGGATTACTAACAACGCTTTTTCTAGAAGAAAAATAATGGTGAGGTTAAGGGATGAGGTTTTTCAGAGTATGAGGCTGGATGGTGGTGTGTGATAACTAAAGTCATACGCTTTATGAAGTTTTTTTTTATGTACGAATTTACGATGTTTCTTTATAGGCCCATATTCCATGTACGAGTATAGATAATTGAAAGAGGATAATACAATGATTTAGAATATTTTTTTATTATTAATTTTGAAATTTTTATATAGTGTTGGTTCAGTTTGTTAAAAGTATTATAGATAAAACCGTGTTAATGGCTTTTCGTAATTTGTGTTAGAAAACAAAAGCAAACATCATGCCGGGATTTCAAATTTAGTAACTAAGCTGTCACCTTGCAAAAGCATTAATAATAATAACCTACCAATGCCCAATATTTAATTACAAGCTATAACTCTTTAAAAATACAATACTGAAAAGTCGGAAATGATAACGTAAATATAGATGCACTTGGCATTACTCTATCAGTTAATCTTTTTTTGCTGATTTGTATTTATGCACGACTTTAGAGACTGCTTTATTTTTAGAGAGTACAATATTACTTCTTTTAGAATACAACAATTACTTACAAATCGAACCCAACGGTTCTTTTACTGCGTGCGTGACATGAAGAAAAAATGTACTCACCGAGCATGTGATATGCAACTATGATAGATGAGAGTTACTATATGAAGGTGCCACACTTGTGAATGGGTGCATTGATGCGTATGTGTGTATTTTTTTCAGTATTCAGTATCAAACATTTATAAATATTCTGACACATAAGTGACACACAAAACAAATTGAAAATAAAGGTATACAAGACAGAAAAAAAACAAGTGCTAAATTTTGATAGTGAAACACACATACCGGTGAAATATATCGTTAGAAACCCTAATTGAATTTTGTGATTGAATAAATTATTAATTTCACCTGTGAGTGTTAAAAAAATGAATACCATCATGTTATTTACAATTGACAGGTTTAGTAGCTTAAAAATAATGAAAGTACAAAAAAAAATTTTTTTAATGGCAAAAATTAGTTTATAATTTAAGATAGTTGTGCAGTGTGCTTAAGAACAATCGAAAGTGCGGGAGAGTTATGATAAAAAATCAATGAAATGCAAATGCAATTGTCTCTTTAATATAAAAAAAAGCTATTCACATACATTTCTTCGTAAATGATAAAAAATAATAATGATAAAATAATCCTCTTTAAAACTATGATAAAAATAAAAAATTGTGACGGGCATACAAAATCATAATAAATTTTTGTTACATTCGATCTAAGGACAGACGACAGCACATAAAAAAATTCTAATTTATATAAAATTATGTACAAAGAAAAATTAATAACAATAAAACATATACAATCTTAATCTATGTGTAGTGCGCTTAGAAAGTTAAAAAATAAGGTACAAAGAAAATTCTAGAGGTAAAGAAAATGATATAAAAAACACATATACAATATGTATATACAGCGCACGAAAATTATTATGCCAATCCCGTGTTGTAAGTATACGTCTATCAAAAAAAAGCTTTGTTATATATAAATATAGGACACTTTGTTTTCAAGGATATAGGATTACGTTGTTAAACAAGTCAGTTTATTATAAGTTCTTCCAATATATAAGAGACACTAAAATTCAATTATTTAACTTTGCAATAAAAATAGTAAATATTATATTTTAGTGTGCTCTTGAATTATTATTAATCGTATTAGCCAAGCTTCCGAAAAACAATTTCTATCCAGTTTTTAACAATTATTAATAAAACTGCCGAGCAGCATCCCAAATAAATTAGTCGAGGTGTTAGTTATTTTTAATTACCAATGACCACACTTACAACGCGAGACCAGCACTAAACATTTACAGTTAATCATAGTTTTTTTTCTGTTCTTTCGTTAACTCTATTTCACTCAATTCGACAAAAGCGAGTGACAAAATCATATGTAGGAATTGCTTATTGAACTCGACATGCGAGAGGGACAGCGACCAACACTGGTTTTATTTTTTTCTTTTTTAATACTCACACGGCCGATATTGTTTACTCGTGTTTTCTACACTTATTTGCAACCTTATAAAGCGTATTATATTTACATAAAATGTGAAACACACACATTTCTTTTCTCGTTACATTAATTACTATTATTATTATTATTATTATTATTGTTATTATTGTATTTGTACATGTCGTCTTACGATATACTAATACTATATTGTATCGAGAGAATAATAATAATAAAAAAAAAAAATTTGTGACTTGAGTCAGAATACTTTGATTCTCGCAGGAGATGAAAATATTATTTGCCGCACGTTTTTACGCACGCCACGCGCGCGATAAGACTCAGCATCCTCGTGCTGCGAAGTTTTGTTTACTACACACGTTCTTTACACTTTATTGCGGAAATGAAACTTTCTCTAATCAGTCATTGGGCATTTTTCCCACTAATATTTACTAGATTATCGCGATAAATATAATACTCTCGCGCACGCGACTATATATATATATATATATTTTTTTTTTTTATTTAACTCGCGCAAATTGTCAATTATAATTTAACTTAATGATTAATTATTGTTACTGATCGTTTACTACACAGCTATATCGTTATATACTTTAATTTATACATTTGTCATGACAAATAACCGATTAGAAATGCATAAGTATATATAACCGGGTTTGTTCGTATAAGGTGGTATAGTTTATTATTCGCTGGAATGTAACAACTATACGAAAGAAGAGTAATTTATTGTCATGAAAAAAGAAAACCTTTTTCAATGAAAATTCGTTTTAAACAAAAGTAATTTCATTTAAAACCAACTTTTAATCGTCAAATTAAATAAAAAAATTCCTATAAAACGGCAAAACTAGACTTCTTTCGTATACAAACTATCCTCCCCACCTACTTCATACCACCGGAGAAAAGAAGAAACGATTCCCTCTATATACTCATACTATATCATCCCACGCTTTCGTCACCGCTTGTTCTCGCGATAACAGCACGATGCTTGCGGGGATCACGGGGGGAGGAGGCGGCGGACTTTCCCTAATCTCTTTCTCTCTTACGTACGAGTGTTCTAAATACTCCCATGATGCCAGGGCCACCCCGCGAGGATTATTCCACTGGGTTTTTTGTATAACTCAATCGCGATATCGTTGAGCAGTAATATTGTATATATATATATATATATATATTGTGTAGGGCAAGGTCGGACTATAGCGTTGCGTGGAAGGTTGAAGGTTTTTTTGGGACTACTATATGTGTATGTATTACATTTTTATTATGTATGTATCACTTAATTAAACAATTAAGAATTCGCTATCGTTACGTTCGAACGATAACGCGATTCGTTTTCGATCCCAATATACTCTTTAATCAATCCACTCTTCTCGAGTTTACATAATCACTGTTTCATAAAATATATATTTTAATTAAAAAAAGATGAAATGTGGACAGACAGAGTCGTAAATAAGTTATATATGCTACTGGCGTATATTAATCTTGCTGTTTTTTCTTTTTTCTTTTTTAATTAAAATCAATCGTTTGGTTATATCTTAATCGTTAAATTTAAAAAACATTTTCAATGATTTTTGATAAAGTGTCATATTGATATTAAACAAGGTTCTTCTGCAAATGAATCCGATAAATAAAAAAGCCAAAGAACTCGACGAGTGACGTGTAAATTTGCATAATACACGATAAACCTGAAAAATTACATTTTCTGCAGAAAATTTAAAGAAAAACATTTATGCTTATCAATTTCACATAATTTTTCCATCTCAAGGATATGATTATAAATTATCCTCCTTTCCTTTCCCTGTCATCGATTAAAATATTTCTCGAAATTTACTTTCAACTGATATATATCCACAAACAATGTAACATCCGTTATTGCAGCAACTCGCGCTGAGGTGATTCTGACATTTGAACTCTCTTCTGTTATCCGGCACACGTGGGTTGCTATATAACACAAGAGATAACATTATTCGCGAAAAAAGATGCCGGAGGGGAAATCGAGAAGAAGCGTAAGGAAACGAGTGTATATAGGCAACATCATACAATATATTCCTATACATATATAAAACACACGCGCCGACTTATCTTGTCTATTTTTTTGTCACCACGTGTGTGTATCCACCAAGTTGTACACTTTATCGTCTTATAGTTTACAATAAAACATTGTAATGTATAGTAGTAGTGTCGGGAAAATAGATGGAAACTTTTCATTAATGGGGAAAGTAGAATAGCAATCTCGATATTTTTTTTTTAATGGAAATTATGTCGAGTTGTAATAATTGCTGTTATCAAATGCAAAATTTGCAACTATTCAATTACGCTATTGACCTGCCAATCGAAACTTACTACATCGAACGAGCCGCCGACTCAGCGGCACACAATCATCGGTCCTGATAAAAATTAGCTAAGAGGCTCGAGCGAATTTTCTCGAATCAGCGTTAAAGGCGTGTGTAAGAAAAAAAGAAAACAAAAAAAAAAAGATTTGGCGCATGTAGACTTAGTCAGGGGCTACCTTTTATCTCGATACGGAATCGGGGTCAATTGAGGTTGGAAAATATAAATGATTTTGTGGTAATCATTAATTAGCCAATATAAGGTACGACAATTTTTTTAAGATAAATTCAATAAAATATCTATACGAAAGGTCGATGTAAATAATAAGCTGCACGTATGTTAATTATCATCCCGTTAAACAGATGCACTTTTTCCTTTTACAGTTTCCCCCCTTCGGTTGGCGATTACGTAATGGTGCAATTTTTACGGCGAATAATCGGCAATTTATAGAAATCGAGCGTCTGGCGATAAGAGGAAAAAAGACTCGTGAAAAACATAAAGTTTCTCGTATGAGCATAGGCCAATACATGTACACATGATGCTTCGAAGGAAAAGTACGGACGATTTGATAAATCTGTTTTCTCTCTCTCGTTCACGCTCATGTTTCTGTGCGCCGGTTTATGTAAACGTGCACCCGGCGCGAAAACTATATATATGTATATATCTGTTGTTCTTTTATTGATCTGTTTTTTGAAAAAATCGGTATTGTTAAATAACCCAAGTTATATGTGAACATTTACCTGTTATGAAAATTTTTTTTAAATTAGAAACTGAATGCAAAATAAATTGTTTTTATGTTATACGAAAGATAGAATTTAGAATTATATACGAATTAACTACTGTAATACAGTATAACAACCAACGTTAATTACTGTTAAATAATTGTTATTAATATTTTTTACTGCGTGACGTTTTAAGATATATGAAGTATTTTTAGTAAAAAGTGTTCAACCACGTATTGTATTATAAAATGTATCTAAATAGGTACGAATCGGCAATGTTCACATAATTAACTTGTACATATCAATAACCAATAATTACACCGACACTATCAACATTTATTTTTTTAAATAGTTTGAACAAAATGTACGAGCTTTTTATAAAACGATATATAGTGATTCATTCAATGAAACACACCATCACGTGATCAAAAGATTTTGTTCATTATGAAAGCACTGCGAATCATTCCGCTGTTTATACACAAAAGCTGAGTAATCGACGGCTCTTGTATTGTTTACAAAAGGAATGATAGTGGACCCATGTGAACTTGCAAACAAGTGAATCGAAAGCTAAAGATGCAATGTATTTATCACGCCATTTAAAATCAGTAACAAATAAATTATGTGCGTCTCAATATTATCCGAAAGACGTGATATATGTATTCACTGGAATTAAATGAACATGAATTTTTATAAAACATTAATTAAACAAATTTTGTAGAAAATTTTATAAAATACAAAAACAGTACGAAACCATGTGACAGTAAAATTATTTTTTCTATGACTAAAATTACTATGAAAGGTTTTAAAAATATTGCTAGGATGTATAGAATGTGTAATACAGGTACGAATAAATTATCCATACAGTTTTCTAATCACTTATTGAATTGTTAAAACTGATTTTATTCCATATAACACATACAAATGATAAAGTAATCTTTCAAATCCTATCGAACCAAGAATCATCCTCGCACAATTGTCTAACCAATCCCGATCACGAAATGTTATGTAGAAAAGAAAAAGATAACCAAAACTTACTGGGTCGGCGCGTTGCCAGAAACAAAAGGTGTCTTGCCAGCATGATGATGATGCCGATGCGTCGTGAAAATCCAATAAAAAAAGTATTTACAACGAAAAAAAAAATTAATACTGTTACTTTGAAGCAAATCTAAAACTTCTTGAAATATAAAAGACGCCGAGGTATATATAAGAGCGTACAGCAGCAGCAGCGCGACTCGACGCGCTGCTGTATCGCAACTGGCCTCTGCTTGGAACCGCGCGGCGACAATACGGCGACCGTCTGTCTAGCAACAAGATTCTCCTCTACCACCACCACGCGGACCGTTGCCTTACAATCAGTGTATAAGTGTTTATGTATGTATGTGTGTGTATGCTCCCCGTAGGCGGCTTATCAGACTGACACACTTGACACACGCCGCGCGCGCGCCCGAAATACGGAGAGAGAGAGAGAGAGAGAGAGAGAGATCTTGTTTTGCGAATAGAAACTGATGATGATCGTTTGGCACCTTTTTTTTCACCGCATCCGAGAGTAATCGATTGTGTAATCGCTGACCGGTTTGAAGTTTGTCTTCGTGATAAGAGTAGAAAGAGGAACTGTGTGGAATGGGGGTAAGAATGAGAGCAAAGTTGGGTTAAATCTAGAGCTCTGGTTTAGTGGTGGGTATGTGGAAAACGTGCGTGCGCCACCTGGCGGTGAATAGTGGAGCTGATGTTTTTTGTTGTACACTCGATGATAAGATATTATTTTATTCTCTCTTTTAAGGCTGTCCGATAAATTTTTTATTTTTAATTATTTGAAAAAATTATACGGTTGATTGATTATTTTTTATAAGTAACACTTTATTGTAGCGAATACTAGGCATTTCTACTTTGAATCTTGACATAAAATTAAATTAAAATAAAGAATTCTTTATTTTAAAAATTATCCGTCATTCGTTAAAGTAAGATACGATATTTTCTATTATTGGAATTGAAGTGTTTCATAGTCAAGAGAGCTGGTGCATGCTGTCACGAATCACGATAGTAGTTTATACACATTGTTATCTAGCAAACAACTTCAAGTAAAATTCCTTAAAATTTTAATTCCTACTCGATACATAACTTCAAAAGTTATACAAGTGTAAAAGTTAAAGTTAATCAATCATAACCTCAAACCGGCGAACTTTGCAACGCGCAAACCTTATCACTCCGACGGAACTTCAAGGCATTCACGTTATTACGTAAAAGCCCCAACAATTATCAATTAATACTGTTTTCCTCAAACTTTTACCCTCATTTTGATTTATTATTTTACATTTGAAAAAATAAACCGTTCGATGCATGCGGCCGTGTGCACACGAGTTTATAATATACCCATCATATCGGTGACATCGGATAAACACACACAAAGACACAATTTGTTCGTTTTTCAATCTGACGCAAGAGTGCCGGTCTGTTGAGCGATGCCACATCACACGACACATCTATATACATGTATGCATGTTTGTTAATATATACACACGCGGTTTGCGAACACAATTTTCCATACTGACGTGTCAGTATGTTATATTATAAACGTACACTTCTCATCGTCTCCCCCGCGAGTCCGAAGTCTCAAAGAAAAGCGGAAAATACAAGAACCGACAGTTTGTTGATCCCCTCGGTTGCCGCGTGCGTGAAACGAATTTTCCACTTATATGGAAAGCGTGTGCGTATACGTGCGTGCATGCATGTACGGTACGTCCCTTTTAGTGTTATCCTCTTAGTAGTATAATAGACGGCCGTTTACGGTCGTTAAACTGCGCGGATTTGAGATAAAAGTGGTAGCCCCGTGCATATATACTACAGGCATATAATGTTGTTGAGAGTGATGTGCATCGATCGATAAGGATATATACCTTTAGGTGTTTATATTGAGACGTATGTAAAGACAATGTCACTATATATCAGCTAGTAATAATATTATTGTTATTATAATTATTCTTTGCTATCGACTCGTCGATAAAAATTGATGTTGCTCACTTGACCAGTACATTGTTGCGGGAAAAAAGAAAGATCTTGCTACGTGATGCGTAAAAAATGAATGGTAAACTAGGTTAAATGACTAATTGATTAGTGCAACTAGAAGACATCACTTTATCAGAAAGATAATAATTTCCACCGCACACGTCACTGATCAATGAAAAAAAAAAAAAAAGTTCCTCCCAAATAAATGAACCAAACCGGTAGATATCAACGGAAAAGCCCGTGTCTAATCTCCCAAAACCTACAACCTTGAGGTACTAAAAATCTTCCAACGACATGTGTCTGCACGCATATATATGTATATATCATTTCTATCTGCACGTCCATAAATAAGGACCACCGGGCGAGCTGTTGCCATGCACTAACATTTGTCACCGTTAACGATCAAAACAATGCCCCGCTCGTAAGTACACATATATATATATACATACATACGCTTACAATCCACACGCACGCTCGGGCGCGTTTTCTCTTATCGTCGCCGCGTTTTTACGCGAATCTGTTTTATCTCTTATTCTTTCTCTCTCTCACTCACTTACTCGCGCGCGCTTTCGCCTCATCTCGAGGCTATCAGTGCATTATTTCCCTCTTGTTTCCCCTCCTTCAGTCTCCCTCTTCACCCCCGCGACGATGCTGCAAGCGCAGGTCGGAGTTGCATAATACACACGAAGGACGCGCGCGCGCACAGGCAACAAGAAGAGTCGTCAGTGTATACGAGCGTAATCAAAGTATAAGAGAAGACGAAGACGAATTGCCTTGATCTATAGAGACAGGGAATGAAAGAGTGAGAGATTGTTTTTTCGAACTAGTTTTACTGTATATGTACACGCGTGGTGTGTGGGTTTTTGGGGCGAAAACGCGTTTGTCCTTCGATTGATGCGTGCGGTTGTGCGTACGTGCGTGTATATAGAGTGCGATGGTACTTGCGAGTGATAGAAGCGTCGGTACATGTGTAGAAATAAGATAAGTGCGGATAGAAAAAGAGAGAGAGAGAGAAAGAGAGGGAGACAGATTGGGAATCTGGACTAAACGAGGATCAAATCTCGTCGTGGTTATCGGCCGTGGCATTTTTATCGTACGTGTGTTACATAATGCTATTAGGCTTTCACGGTGTTGGTGGTGTATAAATATTTTGATTGATGGCCGTTTCGCAAGATCGAAATTAATAATTTTTGCAAATGGTATCGGCCAAATTGATAAAATTTCTGTGGATATAATTGTGTTATAAGATTTTCTGCTTGTTCTAAATGTTGGATATATAGCTGTGGATATTATTTTTGCAATCATGTGTTTAGTAAACTGAAAATGTTAATTGTTTGTATTTAATCGACCAGCAAATATTGTGATTCATCTTGTCGTTAACTGTAATAAAAATATACAGAGTGATAATGTTTGTAATTTTATTATATATAATATTATTTGCGACACTATCATTTGTTCGAGCTCTTCGAGAAAAGTTTATTTGCAATGTATGAAGAGTTCATTGAATGTTTGTGTACAGATGTAAGGTTGCATTTTGATATATCGCTGATAAAATAATTCAGTATAAGTTACAAAAAGTTTGTTAAAATTACCGTACTTTAGAAAAAATTTGAATCGAGTAATATACAATAAATTTTTGTATATCTACCGAATATTTCCTAAAAAGTATGATAATATTTCGGACTTTTGCAGTCTATCATACTGCACTCTCTCTCTCTCTCTCTCTCTCTCTCTCTCTCTCTCTCTCTCTCTCTCTCTCTCTACGATAGAGTACAGTAATTTATGCAAAACTCTTTGTAATTTTTACTAATTTGTTTTTCTTAACGTAGAGAAATTCTTCTCACTCTTTTGCTAACTGAGCTATATTCTTGAGCTTTCGTTTAAATTTATCAGTGGGATTTTTTTCTTTATGAGTAATGCATATTTTCATAACTCTTATCTATACACGTGTTGTAAGGAAATAGTCGATAGTAAAAAAGAGCTATGGAAAACACAAAAAGTTCACAAGGCTACTATTCAGCATCTGTTAATTTTTAGAATCAAAAATAGATCGAGCCTCCTCGTCTCATTTGACTTCTTTAATTGGTCAAAGAAGCGAGACGACTTCCGCGAACTCAAATATATACGAGCAATTCCATAGAACTTTTAACTTTTAGAAAACAGATATATACATATATAAAATAGTAACATGTTTCACTACACACAACTTATTTACAACCCAGGACAAACACACGGAGCATCGGAAAGGTCTCAGCTAAAGACAATTTTCAAATTTTAAACATCATTAAGAAAAACTGTTAATTACTCTACCATTTTTTTAGGTTATCATCCCTTGTTAAATTTTCAGAAAATGTGGTTTAATACAATGTGCCTACCATTAACAAAAAATTATAGAGCATTTTCTCCGCGACGTTGAAACTCAATCAGAAGTCTCTCTTCAGAAGTGTCTCTTATAGAACACAAGTTATGTCTTCCTCAAAATCGTAGTGTAATATGCTCCTCGTAAAAAAATTATTATTTTTTAATGGCACATAAAATTATTATTTATTAATATAACTATTGCTCTTTTTCTACACAAATTTCTTTCACCTAATTCAAAGTATATCTAACTTAGAATAAGAAAAAAATGTTTGACAAATGTGCCGCGAAATTAAAAACAAAAATTTTTCTTTTTTAAAGTTTTAACGTAAAAGTTCTGTGGAATCCCACATACATATTTATATTATGATCTAAATTTCGAAAAACATACATATCATCTTCGACAAATACTTTATACTACTGGCTCAGCGAGAAATTGTTACTATGCTAGTCACCTAGACGATATAACTGCAACTGATACTGATTAGATATTAGATAAGTATACTTATTTCAACTTATTTAAATGACTATAAAATCATTTAAAAAAAAAATTGATACTTTGTGAATTTTTTATTTTTACAGATAAACATATTATTTGTTATGAAATCAGATATCATACTGAAAGTTCTTAAAGCAGAAGTCG
>JAYJLV010000001.1:2071508-2094978 GCA_036873485.1 Torymus texanus | reverse complement strand
CATGTATCAACTATATACAAAGTTCATGTCAGAGGGTGCGTCAATATATTGACTTTCCGGCAGTCTAAAGGTTAAGAGACTGGCTAGCACTGTTATTTCAATCTAGGAATTATCGAGGATATTGGAAAACGGGTTTCTTAATAAAATTAGTCATTTTTATATAGAGATAATACAGGGTTTTTTTTATTGAGTAAAAGTAAAACGCCCGCTTTGAAATGACGCTCGTTTCTTTTCATCCTTTTTTATATTACAATATGTATATAAACTTGTAATTGGCAAAATCTTCTGCATATCATAAAAATGTTCGCAGCTATGTATTTCGAATTACATCGTTTCGAATTCGTTATTTTATTTACTTCTAATATGTCGTTATTATAAAAACTGATGAAAGTCGCTTTCGTCCCGAAAACAAATCTTTATAGCGCTACATATATATATATATATATATATATATATATATATGTATCTCAAGAAAATAAACGTGATATAATCTATTAGCTTTCTTTGAACGTACTTTTAATTTTTTTCAATTCAATAATTATACTTCTCGGCTCCTTTCAGATCGTTTATGATATGAATCGTGTAGCATTCGTTAACAGTTTTTATGCAAGGAAGTTAAATGAAAATTTATACGAAAGTAGTCTTGAAAGTAAAAGAAAAAAAAAAAGAGAAAACCCTAACATTTCGTGAGTCACGCGATACAGGTATATCGTGATGCACATCAATTATAAAACGTTCGTTCTCTACGGCATACCATCTCTGTCTCTCTTGCTCTCCTCCTTCCTCCGATTTTTAAATAGTTGTGGCTAGTTTAGCTCTTGGTTACTTGCAATACACATTTATTGAACGCGCTCTAAAATGTATATGTACGGCGAAAAGAACAAGCACAGAAATAAAAGGAATGGATAAAAGGAAATGATAGAAATAAAACTTAAAGAAACTCAAACGATATATATATATATAAATGTACATGGATTTTATTTTTAGGACAACAAATTGTCATTCATACGAAAACTTTCTACATCTCGACGTAATAATAATAATAATAATAATATATAACATAAATTAGCGCTTCTTTTCGAATGTCAAACATATACGTGTATATGTTGCACAATGAGTAAAAAAAAATGGGGACAAAGAATAGAAGAATTGCCAACGCCGGCAAGAAGGAAAGAAAAAAATAGTACAATACAACTCGCGAATTCATATTGAATGTTAATGCGTAATAATTAGCAATCAATAATAATGTTATAATAATAAGAATAATAATAATAATAATAATAATAATGATAATAATAATCAATGATACTAATAATAGCTACAATGTAAATATTATTATCGAATATACTTTCGTTCTACCCTTCGCCAATGACTCGTTACAACCCCCTTACGTAACTAGAAAAATCGAATCGGAACATCGTTTTTTTTATTTTTAATCGTTTAATTCACCTATATATAATTTTTCGCAAACACACTCGCTCTCTCGCACTTTCTTCCGATTCATGCGCACTTGCAAACACTCTACTTTTCTCTCTCGTGAATCGTTGCCGACACTTCGTCCATCCAATCACGTCTCAAATAATAAATCCGGCGCTGTATACCGCTCTATCTCTCTTTTAAATAATTTATCTGGATTCGTTTTTTTTTCTATAAAATTTCTCTCCTCCCTTGCTCACACCCTTTCTCTCTCTCTCTCTCTCTCTCTTTCTCTCTCGGTTAAAATAAACAAACGAAAAAATTTCTTAATCTTCTTCTTTTTTTTTCTTCTTTTTGGATCGGCAGACATACGAAGGCGGCTGCCGCTCGCTGGACTAGAGATTTCACTACTGCATTTATTGCGCGGTTTCCGTTATTCAGCTTCTCTCACCCCTTCTTCATCATCTTCCTTCTCCTCCTCGTCTTTATCTGCGCGAGACCGTAGCTTTTTCCCTGATAACCAAAAGTGTGTGTATGGTGTATATCTGTGATTAACGGCTCTTGAGTTTTGTGCGTCTGGTATTATACTTCTTCTTTCTCTCATCAGCATCATTATCATCATCATCATCATCATTATCATTTTTGACTCGCATTTTCATTTTTAAGGCACGGCCTTTCACGCAGGAAAGAGCCTCTCGACTATGTTTTTTTTTAAGAAAATAAAACGGCTCAGTAGGATAAAAGCGCGAAAATCGCTTCGTTTCTCGTCTCGTCTCTCCCTTTTTATCTCTCCCTCATGTTCTTTCTCTCACAAACCTCTCACACGCATACACTTACGCACACTTTCACTCTAAATTATTTCACGCACACGTTCGCGCACATAAAAAATATCGACGACTAAACTTCGTTAGGTCAAAGCTCCATCATCTCCTTCCCTCCATCATCCTCATCATCATTACCATCATCGTCGTCGTCATCATCCCCATTCGGCGCTTCGAAGCCGCCAAGACTCGTCATGCAGAATCTCTTTGGTTAGTGCAAACTTCTCTCTCTCTCTTTCTCTCTCTCTCTCTTTCCACTTTATACCCCCCTCACAGCAGTACAATTATGTTATATGGATATACAAAAAGAACGCGACCCGACAATTATAATAATATTAATAATAATTATTTAATAATAATAATAATAATAATAATAATAATAATCGTCATCTTTATCGTCCATCTCGTGACATCGGCTAGGATTATATCCTGCTCGTCTCAATTCTCTATATCTCTCTCTCTCACACACACACACACACACATGTACATATAAATATATAGACACGTGCGATACATAATAAAAACAACAACAACACACTCCGATATAGCGCATAACACGAGTGTGTGTGTGTGTATTTGTATGTCGAAGCGCGCGCGTGGTTATATGCGCATATACACGACGTACCATCACATACACATCGTATACATATACATCGATTGTACACATAGATATATATACCCGTACACAATGAGATTTAAAACAAAAAAAAATGAAAGAACGCGATTGTTGGCAGCGTGTCTGTCTGTGTGTATCTCTCTCTCTCTCTCTCTCGCTCTTTTTCTACATATATGTATGTGTGTGCGCGTATGTATGTGGCTGGGTCTCTTTGAAATCCACGTCCGGCTGCTCGTCTCGTTTAGTCGTCGGTAAACGAGAAGCACTCGGCTGCTACTGCTGCCGCAGGTCTCTGCTGCCTCCGGCAACAGGGTAATAACAACGGCTTCGCTGCTGCTGCTGCAGTTGTAGCAATGCTATTATTGGTAGTAGTGGTAGTTCTAGTTCTAGCGCTGCTGATGGCGTTAGTAGTAGTGGTTCAGGACCTGTAGATGCGTATGACATCGCGTATGGCTGCACGACAAAGTGGACAATGGCCGCCACCTTTGCCTCGCCATTGTTGTATCGCGCACGTGTAGCACATGCACATATGACCGCACATGTAGAGTACACTGTCGATGCTACGTTCGTAGCAAATCGAGCATTCGCTTGGTTGTCCAGGCGTAGGTGGTTGAAGACCTTCGCGCCATTGTTGCAAATGCGCTTGAGAACTAGAGGACGTGGAGGAGGTTGAAGTCTCGGGTGTCTGGTAGCTGACAGGCTCGACGTAGGTTGAAGAGCCAGTGGAGGCCATCGTGCCAGTTAATGGTGGTGATCCAGCTTGTCTGGTGGTAGGTACAGCGACGGTTACGGAAACATTGCCAGCGGCTTGACCTGACGTTCTGTGGCTGGACCCGTAGATCGGTTGTGGCGTGGGTGGTGGTGGGCAGGGATAAGAGTTCTGTGGTGGCAGGTTAACGACAAGGACGGTACCACCGCCTACTGCTGGTTTGAACTGTACCATCTCGGAGAACCGCGAGAGTTCCGTTGCGGCATTGGCATTGTTCGCAGGCTGTGCAGCTGCTGAAGCTGCTGAAGCAATTGGCTGTACGACTGGCGTCTGCTCGGACGTCCTTGTAGCGTTGCTCTGTCGCTGTCTGGGTGGTGAGCTTGGTGGTCTGGTGACAAGCATGCGCACACGCTGCGTGCTGCCATAGACATCAACGAATGCCCAGAGCTGAAGACTCTGATCAACATGCATGACGACATTCGGTGGGCCACCGTTCTTGCTCATCTGTACTTCACCGAAGTGTGTGACAGTGAAGGCGATCTCGTCACCTGGTTGAGGACTCGAAGCTACATCTTTAGAAACAACCCAGTATTCCGGTCGGTCTAACAGCAAATCGCTGTCGTCTGGTAAGTCTTCAACGCTGAGGCGTGCTGGGTCGCAGGAGGTCAAACCTAGAGCTAGTGCACCGACGTACATCGGCTCGGTGGCAAGGATCTGGACGACGAGACGTTCTCCGAGGACGAGTGGTCGGTTGGTGAAGGAGTAGCCGTGGCAGAATTCTGTATCGCTACGAGTGGCTACGCATTGCTGGTTGCTGAAGCGGATGTTACGACCGCGTGTTCTAAAGGAACAAAGAAAGATAACGTTGGTTAGTCAACGATCATTGGTATTTACATTTGTAATAGAAAAGTCTACGTTATCAGAGAACACGTGTGACATTATCAGTATATACACCATCTCTGTCAAACATATTGAAAATCAAAAGTCAAAGTCACTGCGAGCGATAATAAGTCCCTCAAAAGATATATATATATACATATATACACAGAGTACAAAAGACACTTACGGATGAAACGGCAGTGGAGAGAAGAGTAGACCAGGCGGTTGGAACCTCAATCCTGGCAGCTCGATATCAGGCTCGTGATGAATGCTAACCTCTCGCATGGAGGGTACGATGATCCTTTCGACGTCTCGGCCCGCATTGCTAGCATCGTCCATGGCTGCATGCCTGCTGTGTTGCGCATTGTCCTCATTGCTGTGTTCGGCGCCTCGGCGCACGTTGTTGAAGTGCTGTCTGTTAGGGTCGACGAACTCGATGGCAGTGCTGTTACCGTAGACGTCGATTATCGCCCAAAGTGGGCTACGTGTCTCTACACCGCTGAAGAACACACCCTTTTCTTCGCCGTTAACACCGAAGTGTACATCACCGGCGGAGGTGACGTAGTAGAAGAGTACCGTGTCGCGTTCGGCAAAACGTTCGGCAAGGGCTTTTGCCCAGTATCCAGGTTTGTTCGTAAGATCCGGGCAAGCGTAACGTGGTAGACCAAAGCGAAGGTTCACGGGGTCGTTCGAGGTGAAGCCAAAGCGGATGACGCCGCTCCAGTTGTCCGAGATCTCTAGGAACTTGACGCATACCTTGAAGAAAACAAAAGGATTGCTTCGTTAGCGTTGTACGTGGAAAGCTTAGCTCACTGAGCTTTGTGTATATATATAGTCTTATAAGACAAAGGATATGTTATGCATATATAACGTGATATCTATGTGTACACATGGTCAGTTGTGTACAAGAGAAAGAAAGAGAAAGAATACGTGACGGTGAAAAGAGTATAAGCTTTTAGAAATCGGAGTTTTATTGTTTTGACATGACGCGACTACGACTACGAACTATCACGGCGACGACGACTTAATTTATTCGGTTGGCGTTTAACACACGTGCGCACGCGCTATTCCAGGGAGAGGTAAACGAACGTATAGCGGTTGCGACATACGGGATAGACGCGCTAACGAGTCCTTTGTGCGTTGATTTATGGAAAAAAAAATAGGAGAGGGAATGAGTGAGGGACACGAGGAAATTTTTGGTATTTCTATAGCGTTCGATTGGATCACAGGCTATTTTTGAGTTGGCGTTTAATGCAAAAATGTATATATAAAGGAGAAATGAGATGAGAGGTCTTATGAATATTTGACAAGGCTCCCGATAATAATATAATGGATTTCCAATAATGTCCGATATCCCCGTACGTGTATAGGTATAAGCGTGAAATTAAAAAAAAAATATAAGAAGAAAGAGGTAAAAGTATCAGGGTCACGCGCTTGAACCGCGTCAAATTTACGACGTTACTTCCTCTATCGTCCTCTATATACGTCGTTTTATATCACCACGTGAAAATATTCATCTCTTTCTAGGCGTTGGCTGCCACCGTGATAATAATACGCCCGGTTGCCAAAAAAGGAAGAAGAGAATGGACATAACACACGATACTACGACGTTTCACCTGTCGCATTCCTACTGGTTTATATATGTATACCAAGCCTATATCTTCTCTCTATATCTCAAGAGAGCGAAAGTTACAATAATAATAATATTAATAGTAGATCCTTACCTTTTCGCCGACACGTACAGGCCTGGCGCTGAATGTAACGCCCTTGCAGAAGCTCTCGTGCCTCCTGGCAATAGTATTGCCGTTGCATAGTCGAATATTATCACCGTGTATCTGGTGGAAAGTCAGCGGCGGTAGATTATTCGTACCGGCGTTTGACGATCGGGGCGCTGTAACAGACAAAACAGATCGAAACCATAAGTTAAAAACGAAAGCAATTAGGTAATAATAATAAAACATAAATATGTATGAGAAAAAGTATAAAGAACGAGTAGTATATTACATGGTTACGATGGGGTAAACAGATTTTTCTTTGAACGCGCGAGTGGTTTGAAAAGAGGGGAATAATATCGATCGTTGCGAACAAAAGCAAGCAGTGAAGAAGAAGAAGAAGAGGAGGAAAAGGAGCAGAGAGAATGAGCGAATATAAGCTACTTCTTCTGTCTCTTCTTCTTCTTCTTCTTCTTCTTCCGCTCGACCGCCTTTCTCCGATCGCAATTAATAACACCGCAATCCCTTTCTCACGAAAACTCTACGCAATTGCACGCTTCTCCTCTCCTTTCCTCCTCCCATCGTTCACGTATACGTATATATCAGACATCGCGCATCGTCGATATATACTGTAATTTTAAACGCCAGTAATTTTCAGCAGTATTAACGCTGCAATGGGCATCGAACAAAGCACACGAGAAATCCCCTAACACTCAACATTCCACTCCTGTTTTCCCTGTTTTCTTTCAATATACACTGACACTGACGACATACACGTGCAGGAAGTCGTTCTCTTTTAAACCGCAGGTCTGTACACACTAACGCACGCGTGCCCTCCTTTTTTCGGGAAAAACAGAGAAAGACAGAGACACATTTCCAAGATTCAACTATCCCTACTCCTATACTTTTTATCCCTTGTACGCTGAGATAGATGAAATTCTCTCCCTCATATATACACACAAACGTAGACACTATACTGGCGTCCAATTAATCCCGCGTCAGGAAAACCGGTTACTCGTGTATATATAGCGTTCGTTCACGAGCGTGACAATAATTAATACGCTTGTTAAAAGTATCTCGCAGCTGTAATCGAAATAAAGAACAAAAAACACGTTCTAGTATAGTACGTGTTATTACTTAATGAACTGATAAACGCCCTTTATATCTCTCAGAGCGCGTTTACATATTTTCGGGGTATATACTTAATTCTTGGAAAACTATACTCACGCATCATGCGAGTTATATTATATATTCGCATATCCTAGTATATATACGTATATGTATATAAGTATCGAGTATCTGTACTACTACTACTGTAGCAGCAGCCGGAGGCCGAATGAAGCGTTCCGTAACGCCAGTGCTACCGCCACTCCCGCGTTCATACACGTATACATACACACAGCGTGGGAACCATCGCCGTTGCTGTTGGAAAAGCGTGACTACTCCCGGTTATTGCCTCCTTCTTCTCCTTCTCTGTCTCTCACCTAATCGCTGCACATATATATACGCGTACATGTCTGTCAGAACTTACCGCGACGTCGTTGCTATACGTACAATGCGTGAAATTGTACTCACTACAAGTCGCGACAGTTTTCTCAGCTCTTTTATATATACGTGCGTATATGTCGCGCAATAGGTTAACGTTTTGTTCTATACGTATATATATATATATACTTCGCGACCTCTCTTACTCAATATGACCAAGAGAACTAGGTTACCGAATAGAGCGCGTATACATATATATACAGTACGATGCATAGCTTTAATATGCGTCGGAGTTAATTATTATCGAGGTTCCAATATACCATAACGAAGTTGCTATACCACGACATGGCGGTTATTGTAACTTTTTTCTTTTTTTTTTCTTTTTTTTTTTGCACACCGCAAGGTATATACGCGGTTGTGGTTAGTCGTGGTGGAGGAGAAGCGATTCGATACGCGCAGAACCACAGCGTAATCGCGCTTCCGGCCGAGTTTCTTTTTGCACGAACGGAAGAGTTGTGTCTTACTATATACTACGATCAGAGAGTCAATCGACGTTGTATATATATATATTTTTTTTTTTCGTTTTTAGGGAGTACCGTTACATACAACAACGCCTTGTCACAAAGCATTGTCATCTGTCTCTCCCTGGTTATATTCATTCACACGCCTCAGTTGTACGGTTATAAACGCGTCGCTCCAATTAGAAACGAAGAAACCACGCGTTTATATATATACACGACCTTTCTACTTGTGCTTTCGTTCGTGAACGAAGGTAAGAAAGAAAAAAAAAGCGCTGTTATACACAGTATATACAAACGGTTAATTGAACCAACTACTACGTGCCAGTTGCACAATGATATAATCCTTCCTTGTACAACCTTTCTTTCTTTCTTTCTTTCTCTCTTGGCCATGGTCGACGAGAGAGAGAGAGAGATCAGCGCAAATCGATTTGTCCCGCGGATCCTACTATCCTATTTCTCCTGGTGAACGTATAGCGCACGAAATCCACCACTACTACTACTATATATAATACTACTACGGGCGAGAAGCGCTTGAAAGCCGCGTGGGAAACCCGCGGCACACATTTCTTGCTTGCACCGTCGTAGTTATATATATACTCGCGCTGTGGCGCTCTCAAGTACTCGCTTTTTGTGTCCTGACTTTCGATTCTGCCTGATCGCTCTTAAGTTCGTGTCTGTTGTTGTTGTTGTTGTTGTTATTGGTCCATAGACCAATGTGCGTATGGATAGATGGATAGATGGAACGGCGTAGGTGAAGATATAACGGTGTATATATATATCTACGTACGCGTGTGATAATTACTATGAATGTAGGGTCAGTTAATTGACGAAAGAGTAATACACGTGTGTCTAATATAATAATATCCTAACGGTACATATATAAGTCATCTATCTATGTGTGTGTGTGTATGTGTGTGATATTTTTTTGATGATCGATAGGTCGTATAAGAGAGCACAAAGGTTACAGATAAGTGGGGAGGGTAAAAACCGTTCCCACGATCCTTTGTACCTATATATCTATATATACATACAACGCACAGACAACACATATATATACACATATACACCTTCGTGCCTAGCATAGCTCTTGGAAAACGGCGCGCGCGCGTGCGCGAGTGAATTTTCTCTCCGCGCTCTATGATCCAGAGAAAGAGGCCCGCGGTGTTAGAAACGAGTGAATGCACCCGCAGGAATTCCTTACGACGTACGTACTATCCTGGAATTCTCCGGGTGCAGTCGTGGACAGCGAAATTTTAAAACGAAGTTATAAATGCTACTGTGCCTCTCTTTCATTATATGATTTTTATATAGATGCGTGTATAGTATAGTATATGTGAGTGTATAAATAACTTGGACAGTGAGGGTAAGAGACGATGTCTCTTTGTTCCTTAGGGTTCATACTTTATATATATATATACCTATATGTGGGTTATGCAACGGCACGCGTGTTTACCTGCCCACGCGCGTATACGAGTCAGCGCGAACGTATATATACATATATACGCAGGGATAGAGTGAAGGGGAAGGTTAGCGATCTCACTCGTTCTCTCTCGTGGATTCTTAAGTGCGCTAATCTCGAAGAGATAGCGAGTATATATTTGAGAGAGAAAGAAAGAGAGAAGAAGAAAGAGATTGTAGTGTATATACAAGCGGGTATATATATATATGAAATTTTTTTGAAAACTGGGTGTGTATAGGTATATATAATTATGGTGATTAGTGGATCGTATTGTGACAGCAGTTGGCGAGAATATAGTAGCTTTGAAACGTAATACACGGTGAAGGTTGTTTTTTTTTCTTTTTGCACGCACGCATAGGGTAGAAAAATGCGAGAAGCCATGAAGGCGCCGCATCTGTCACTCTTTTATATACGTGCGTCCACACCCACGCGTGTATTTATATACCATTATATATACATAGAGAAGTATATGTGTACACATCGTTGCTTTTTTTTTTACATCAACGTCATATCCCTTCTATATATATATATATACACACACACACACACACACACACACACACACACACGTATATCTTTAATCAGCTTATCGTATACGCGTCGATGTTTTCCTCGCGCTTTGCACCCTAATGAACGTCCGCATGCAGCTTTACGCACGTACATACATACATACAAAAGCTATGCTATACGAGCGGAAAGCAAAACACAATACCGGATCGATCGATCGTTCGCAACAACACAACAGGGCCCTTATTGCACTTCCGGCCGGAAGCACAGACGCACACGTAGTAGTAGTAGTACTTACACTACTACTATGCGGCGAGGTGAATACAAAAGCTGCTGCTGATCGTGTAAATAAGACAGAGAGAGAGAGAGTGAACAAACTCACCGGTTATCGGGTTACCACCAGAAGAAAGTCTAAGCAGGGCCACCTTTGTTGCACGACCAATGGTTAGTGGACGTCTCGGTCTATGGCACGATAACGACATGACGAGGATATAAGCGCGCGAGCGCGCCTGCGAGCGGGAAAGTTTAAATCCTTTGGTGACGATTTGGAACAGTAGTAGTAGTAGTAGTAGTAGTAGTTGGTTCTATATTCAATGAACGACTGCGTATGGTTGTATTACATATACGTATATATATAATACAGTGAAGAAACGACGCGGGCGAAGATGGCGCCAGGGTAGGCTGGCACCAGTTGTGTTTCGGTGCTCCGCGAATAAACAACACTGTATAGTGTGTTGTCACGATCAATATATATAAAGATATACTATAACACGAACCGTAACGACGACGCGTGCGCGCCTGGTAGTATTTGTATACACGGTAAGAGATAAAGATGTATATATAAAGGAGTGGAGAACGGATAGGAACCGAGCGAAGAGAGTAAAACGCGGGCGGCGCGCGCGACGCCAGCGAGCCGACTGACTGGTATATACTCGAGAGTCTCGAGCGCGCCCGTTGCAGAACGCGCGCGCGCGCCGGGGCCCCAGCTGGCTTCGTCGAGGCCCCGCATACATACATACATACAGTCACGCACATACACATGTAAGTGTAGTAGTAGTAGTAGTAGTAGTGAGGGGAGCGAATGGAAGAGAACCAAAGCAGCAGCAGCAGCAGCGGCGGACGCTCCTGCAGGCTGTGCGAGTGTAAACACAAAGGCGCGGCGCACGGTGAGAGCGTAGAGAGAGAGAGAGAAGGAAGGAAGGAAGGAGGATAGGTGTCCTTTTTTTTGGGGTGGAGGTAGAAGAAGAAGAAGAGGTGGGGGTGGAGATATAATATCTTATTGGGAGAGTGTAAGAGTGTAATGAGAGGGGGAGTGATCAGAGACGGAGAGAAGGAGGAGGTTAGACGGATGATGATTAAGGCTACGATTGTCTGTACGAGAGTAAGTGAGAGAGAGAGAGAGAGAGAGAGGGAGAAAGGCAGAGGTACTGCGCACTTATATATACTCTCTCTCGTGTGCACGCGCGTGGAGTGCGCGTTGTGTCTAGGTGCAACGAACCTTATTCCACCTCCTCTCTCCCACAACATTGGCGAAGGATATATACCTATAGACTGTTCCTGACTCTCTCTCTTTCATTGCGGTACCTCTCTTTCTCTCTTTCTCTCTTACTACTAAGTGGGTCGTCTCCACGACGATCCTCCGTCGTCCTATCCACCTCTACCTCCTTCTTCTACCTATCCAATCCTCATTGTTTTGAAAAGCTATGCGCGTACGACTACGACGACTCCAAAGAGCAATTCGGAGCGCGACTTTTTCAACTTTTTTTTTCTCTTGCTACCAAGTGGGTCGGACCTCAGTAGCAGTAGCAGCAGCTGCCGTTGCTGTGTGTGTGTGTATGTGTGTATACATACACGAAGGGGGATGGTCGGATGCACAACGGTTGTATATACACTACTATATATACGTATAGCCAGGTGGTGGATGCGAGCGAGTGAGTGAGTATGAGAGAACCGGCGGGGCACGAAACACCGGGCTGCCCAATCGAAGCCCGCATTGGTGGGGCGCACTACGTATATGTAGGTATATATATCGACAAAGAGCACGACGATGTGTCGTGTCCCCCTCTCTCATATACGTACGTACGTGCGAGCGAGAGAGAGAGAGAGAGAGAGAGAGAGAGAGAGTGAAAAAACATTCCTATGAGCATGCATACCCCTGGACCAAGCTAACGTTCGGTTTTTTTTTAACCCCTGGCTTTGTTCCCCTAGTCTAAGCTCGATGACAATGAGAAACTATGATGGCTACCGAGAGAGAAAGAATTAGAGAATCAACAACCGGTTACCGTTGCGTATACGTATGTACATACATACGTATATATACGTGCACTTGCATCGGCGCGCGCTCGTGTGTATATTCAAGCATCACCCTTGAAAAGCGATGAACGACGCCGATCGATAATTCTCTCTCTCTCTCTATGCTTTGTCCATCCGCGAGGGATGACCAAAGTCCACGCGCTGTGACAGAGACTCCATATGTGTCTATGTATGTGTATATATATATATATCGGGAAAACTAATTACGCGGCAAAGTGGAGCTTGTAACTCAACCGGGTAAGTGTGTTAAGACTCTCTTCCGTGATATCGCGACTCTCCCACGTGTATGTATGTGTGTGGATATAATATCCTATATATGCGCAAGCGTGCAAATATTTGAAAGAACGAACGTGTATATATATATATATGTACGTACGTTATCGCGGTCGAGCGCTCATCGCGTCTTAGATTCGCTTAGTTCTAGAGTAGGCCGTGCGCTATAACTCGATCGATAATATAAATGTAACACAATAAGGGGGCCATAGGTATAATATACTTCTATTACTCAACAACTACGTGGTTTATATAAAATATAAACAGAACCAACAACGTTGGACAGTATAGAATTCACATCGCATGGCGACAACAGCGCAGCTATACCGCACGTATAGTCCGAAATATCGATGTGTCGCGTTCGCCTCTCTCTCTCTCTCTACTCCCCCCCTTATATATATATAACAGAGTGAATCTCCATGGAACCACCACCGTTACTGCCACTGCTCCCCTCCACCCATGGGGGTTTTCGCATAGGCGTTAGCGCGCGCGGTGTGCGCGGGTGGGCGTCCGCAATACACAGAGGCTGTATCGATCCTCTCTCGCGACTGCTGCAGCAGTGGCTGTTGTCAGGGGGTCCAGTCGCTTTCTCTCTCTCTCTCTCTCTCTCTCTCTCACTCTACGCGCCGCACCTCCCCCGGGCCTATATCATATATATATATGTATATATATATATATATAGATAGTCAGTACGGCTAATTTCTTTTTTCTTTCAAGTGCGTGTATGTCTGGTTTGTTTCCAAGAGGCGCTGTGACTGCATAGTCATTACCAGGGAGAAAGTCGCGCGGTATAAGTGAGATAAGACAGAGTAGATAAAGATGAAAAGTAGACGAGTTCTCAGAACTGTATAACCATTGAGATTATATAGAGACAAGGTGTGTTGTATATATAATAAATGGTGATGGGTATAAGAGAAGGGGTTTTTATATAGAGTATATATATATATGTATAACATCTCACGTGTGAGTAATTCCCACGGACGCACGTCCGACGATTTCTTCTTCCCCTTCTCGGATATATAGCAGGAAGGGGATGGAAGCCCCTTAAGACAAAAAAAAACGGACGACGGAAACGAGGGAAGACGGTTAAAAGTTTTTTTTTTTATTTTGAAAAATCGTGAGTCGTTGCTATATTTATATACGCGAGGTTAGATCGCGAGTGTAATAAGAGAGAAAGAGAGACGCACGTCCGAGTAGGCTTTTGAACTTTCCCGGGGTCAACGGTTTTCTTAACCGCGCGTATACGTGTGTATGTATATATACACAAGAAGGCATGGATATGATCATTTATCTCACGAGTATATACGTACAGGATGAACTGAAAATAGTTGGTTTTCGCAGATTTCAGTAGTATCAGCGTCAATATATGAGACGCAAAGATAAATAGATAGTAAAGAGATTGCTAAAATATCTGATATACATACACAAGCGAGTGCGGCATGGCGGTATAGTGTATGTAACTCGAGTAAACGACTGAGACTTCCGGAGAGTTGCCCACCGGATACGTAGTATACTTCATACATATACCCGAAAGACGAAGACACGACGAAGAAGAAGAAGAAGAAGACGAAGAAAGCGAAATAGAAGACAAGTGAATGAATGAATGAATGAATGAATGAACGGATGAGTGAGTGAGCGAATGAGTGAGTAAGTGACCCCCGCGGGCGCTTGACCCCACCGGCCAATTAAATCATCTGTATACCGGCGCCGAGCTTCGTTTCGACTGTCGTCGTCGTCGTCGTCGTCGTCGCGTGGGCAGCGGTATATATATAAAGAACCACGTACGATTATTTTTGTAATTTACGACGATGATGATCATCTATCCCGTACACGCGCGCGCGCCTCTGTATATCTTTTTATTTCTTCTCTCTCTCTAGTGGCGTCGATTCACCAGAGAGTTGAGTACTATATATATATACACGCGTATACACATCTTTTCTACTCTCTCAACTCGCCGCGACATTTGTTCCATTAAAGTCGAGGGCTTTCTTTCTCTTTCTCTTTCCCTGAGGACTCCTATAGCTACGACAGCGCCCTTAAAAAGTCAGACCAAGGCGTGTGTATGCACGCGTACGTACGCTTATGTCTATATATACAGCGTGGGCGGGGAGGGGGGACCAACAGCAGCAGCTAACGTTTCAATATCTATTCCTATATATACATATATATACATACGTGAACAGCGAGCGCGGGCGTGCTAAAATAAAGTTTACGGTTTGTTTTTACGTACGCGAGAAAAGAACGAGTGCAGTAGTGGTGGTAGAAACTATCCGCTTTAAAAACTTATTCGCAAAGCTAGACTCGATATCTCTTGAGGGAGCTTGCAGCTGCGCTAAGTGCGAGAACTCGACATTTGTTCCAACACACCCGCGCGTTATGTATGTTCCCGTGGGTGATGGATCATAGGAATATATATATATAAGGGATAGAAAACCACCCCCGCATGGTACTATGAATATATATAGTTGCAATAGGCGGGGTTATATACCGACGGTACATCTTGGAAAAATCGAACTGTGGTTTCTTTTAATTAGGGAAGAGGAGGAGGAACGGGAAGGTTGTTGGTTCCAAGAAGACGATTGCATAATAAGGAGAAGGAGGAGGAGGAGAATATGTATAACAAAGGGAACAGCGCTCGTGCGCTCGGCTGCGTTTTCTACTCTGCTTGCTTGCTCGCTTGCTTCCGGCCGGCAAGTTTGTTTCGTTCTTTTACTTGCTACACTTATATATATATATATGTACTCTCTTTCTCGTTCCACCTGCTTCCTGAGGAGAGAGAGAGAGAGACTTATCGTCAGCGACCTCGGTGCCGCCCCCGAAGAAGATAAACATACGAACGAACGAGAGAGAAGTTGAACGGACGTCCGGACAAAGTATATATATATAGTGTTAAACGGCCAGCTGATAGGGAGAAAAACCGGTTTCTGCGAGTAAGAGAGAGAGAGAGAGATATATAGGTACAAAGACCGGCCCTCTGTGACGTCAGGATCATCTCTTTCTCTCTTATGCTCAGCCTCCGTGTGCGCACGGTCAGTTATATAGTATATATGTTCGTCCTCCCGCGCACCGTTATGTATATATATACACACACAGGTATGTATAAGAGAAGAAGGAGAAACGTTGAACCGAATATATATAAGTGACGCGTGGCGCCGTCAGCTGAGCAGAACCGGCGTTTTTCCGAGGGTACGGGGGTGCGGTCGCGCAGGGGCTTATGTGTATATATATGTACATACCCTATATATAAAAGTACATATATACGTTATCAGAAGCTGACGATGCAGGAAACAGCTGCGGTTATAGCTTATCGATGCGTCAGACGCATGTATTTTCGCGTGTTAAATATTTGTTATCGCGAGATTATGCGTGCATACATAGAGAGAGAGAGAGAGAGAGAAGTGAATCATTGGATTTTACGCGTGCATGAGTAGTGATGTAGGAAAAAAGGAGAATTGGTAGAATTGGTTATGTTATAAGCGGAAATAGCTGGTGGTATAATTTAAGGGCGCGAGAGTGAGTGAGGGAGTAACAGAGAAAGAGAGAAAAAAAAGGGGGTCACGAAGCCGCGCGCGCGCGAGAGTCTTTCATTAAGGCGCCTGGGGAAATGAACTCTCCTCCTCCGCCTCCTTCTTCTTCTTCTTCTTCGTCTCGGGTTGACCTCTTTGATCAGGAGCGCGTACCGCGATGTATATACATACATACACGCACACGCGTTTATATATATGTACTAGATGGCGAGAGGAAAGAAAAGCCACGCGGAGGAATTAAAGGGCCTATGATGACGACGCGCAGCATAGCGTAGCAGCGTATTGTATAAACAATGCGGCGAGGAAACGGGGTGACCTGTTTTTTCCTCTCTCTCTCTCTCTCTCTCTCTTTTTCTTGTCTACCAGAGAGACCTGAAAAATTCGGGAAAGCGCACAATGGTGCCTTTGTTTTTTTTTCCTCCACCTCCTTTTCCTCCTCTCACTGTGACTTTCTCTGCTATAGCAAGTGAGAGATAAACATCGGAGCGCTGCTGCTGCTGATTATGTCACGACGTCATCTCACTCATCAGTCGTAATTTCGCGTGTGAGAGAAGAAAGAGAGAGAGAGAGAGAGAGAGAGAGAGAGAGGATGTAATTTAGATCCCAGCCGAGGATATTGTACATGCGCGTCAGCGCGAATTGCCGCGTCGTCTTTATTAAGTTCTTTCTTCTACCGAGAATATAAGAGGTTTATACTTATAGTATAGCATAAAACGAATCAGCTGCACGTACTATTAATATATATATACTATATCCTTTTTTTTCTACAATGTATAGGAAAGAAACGAAACCTATATATATATATGGGGAGGAAAAGCTCTCTCAGCAACTGCACTTTTTTTCGCTTCCGCTATACACAGAGGGCGGAAAGCGGAAGGGAGGGGAAAAAAAGGGAACGCGCGCTTGCGCCCCCGTAACCATGGGCGCAGGGGTAAACAAAAAAAAAAGCACACGCGCTTATGTGAAGAGGGAGAGAGTGAGTATAGAGAGTAGAGTGAACTTAGAACTTTGAGCCTGACCTTCTTTCGAAACGAGACCGCGACAACGAAATAATAAAAAGTGAATAGGATAGACGCAACTTTTGCGAAATTTCGTCATATATGTATGTATCAAGAGACGCAGGGAGAGAAAAAAAGTAACATGGACCTTGATCGACTCGCAAGACTTACGTAAAACGAAGCACTGTTGTGTACTACTAATATCGGAGCTCTCAACAATAAAACCACACATTCACATCATATATATATACACGAGCGTTTCTAGGGTGACTTGGCTGTTGTTGCCCGGTTGGATACCAGCGAATGACCATGTATTTATTTTTTTTTTTTTTTTTTAAAGAAGTGAAATTCAAACTATATACGTGTTAGGTAAACTGGTCATTCACTAGTACATAGCGGGGCCATTATTCGAAAGTGAGAATGAAGAAGAAAGAAAAAACAAACAAACAATAACAAACAACGAAATCCTACCTAAACCCATCTTCTTCTTAAGCTTCTTCAGAACCTTCATCTTGCTCTTGAGAGGCGCGAGAATATTCGTGTCACTACTTGGCGCACTAGTCTGATGATGATGATGGTGATGATGATGATGATGATGATTGTTAGACTCCTGATGATGATTATGTCCGTGTTTCTGATGATGATGCTGCTGCTGTTGCTGTTGTTGCTGTTGTTGCAACTGCTGACCGTGATGATGTCCAGTAGAAACAGTCACCTGATGATGATGATGCGGTTGATGCGACTGATGCTGAGGATGCTGATGATGATGATGTCCAGCTGGCACTACCACAGCAGCGGCAGCAGCAGCAGCGTGTGCACAGCAATGACAACTATGATGTGCTTGATGTGGAGCACCGGTTGGTAGTTTATTACTACCACTGGCACCGCTCGCCTGCCTGATCGCGCACTCAGTCGAGGACACTCCCATGACGGTTGAACCCGTCACTGTGTAGACCACTGCCGATGAGGACGACGACGACGACGTCGGCGAGGACTTGCGTGATGAGCCCGTAGAGCGCTTGCGCAGCCACGCGAGCAAGCACATCCAACGACCGTGTCGCTCGTTTAAATGCGAATCCTCTCCTCGGTTATATCCCCGATAGATAAGGAAAGATAGAGAACGAGATATCGAAAGAGAGAGAGGGGGAGAGAACGATTGATAACTTTACCAATACAATGTCATGGTTATATTCTATATGACACACGTCCGCGCGGTTATATTTACGTTGCGTGCTGTACTGTATATATAAATATACTAAACACACGCGATCGCGCACACTCCGAAGAGACTAAGACTTTTATGTATATACCTACAAGTGTATATAAAGTATATAAGAGCGATAGCGAGTGATGAGCTGCGTGGCCTATCCTCGCAAGCGCCCGGGTGCGACTGACTGGTACGTACGAACGCTCTTACGGTCTGCGCTCGTGCCTGTGCGCCCGGCGCGAGCCGCTAACCAATCAAATTGCTCTCCCCACTACTTTTAACCAGCGCGCGCCAGCTGACGAGGGGAGAGTAGCGGCGCGCGCGCGCACGCGAGAGAGAGAGAGACGGGTAACATCAAAGGAGGGGAGAGAGAGAGAGAGAGAAAACGCACCTGGTGGACAGCTGCCTGTGTATACTACTACTATATATACGTCGCGATATATACCTGGACGAGAGAGAGAGAGAGAGAGAGAGAGAGAACGGACGGATTCTGTATGTGCACCGGGCTATACGGAGGGGTGGAATAAGAGAGGAGAGAGAGAGAGGGATGCTGCCGTTGCTGCGTGCGGCTCGAAGCCCGGGGCTTGGCGAGGTTGGTTCGGTATGGGGTGAGAGTGGAGAGAGAGAGAGTATTGCCGATAAGGGAGTGGACGAGTGAGCTTTTGCTATGGGGATGATGGGGGTTAGAGTGCGATGTCCTTGTTGGTGGTGTTGTTCAGGTACCCTGGAGATGATGGTTTTGAAGAATGTTTAGTTGTTTTTTTTTAGTCATCGATTTGGTTGGTGATACTGGTAGGATGCATAACTTTTACCTGGATGATAATTGGTCAGTGGTGAATGTTTTAAAACGTTGTTCTGTTATAATATATGAACACGTTTAAAATTATCCATTTCGGTGCTTTCTTCTTTTTTTTAACCTTCTTAATTGCCTCAGATGCCGGTTCAATTATAAACATAATTGACCATTTCATTTACATTAATATATTCATGCTGATATTTTTCTCTTTCTCTTCGACCGGGAACAGCCATATTAACTGTGACAGAATCGTTATCTTTATATATAATTAATCCAGACCGTGAATTAATATTCATCATTAAAACTAAAAAGTTTCACCCAAGACTTCAAATTTATACTTGTACGACAAAAAAAAAAGAACTATTACACAACTACAAGCGCAGCTGATTAAAAACTCATCGATACACAATTAACCCAAAAAGAAAAGGTGTTATATCCAGGGTTCCAACTTTTCAATCAACCTCAGAACGCTACTGATCGATCGTAAACGAAGTTGAACGCGCGAGTTAAATAGATAGAGCATCTACCACTACGACTGATGGGAAAAATTCCGAGGGGAAAAGCGAGTAGGAGGAGAAGACACATATACAGACACGTACGTACACATACAGCAAGAAAACAAAGTAACCGTACTCGCTCATCTGCAGAGAGAGAGAGAGAGAGAGAGAGAGAAGAGCGTAGATTTCATTCGCTGGTTCGTCTCGGGTTTCCATGGGACTGCGACTCCCTGGGACATCCCATGCGCAGTTCTCTATATTCGCTGCGCATGACTTCGTCACTGCGTTAATAAATATATGTTTGTATAGATGTAACCGAAATGGATTATGATTGATATATACTCTAATTATCTAAAAAATCGACAAAATATGTAACACAACCGCGTATATATAATATATTATAACATATACGCTGCACGTACTTCCATGCAACTTGCTAAACTATACATCATGAAGGCGCCCTCACTACGCTCGGGTGATTCTACGCCGACTCTTTTTATACCTTTAGTGACTCTTGTAAGCACTCATCGCATGCGGGTGGAAATTAATAGAAGCAACTAAGTGTCCACGTGCCGACACACGCAGTACACTTGTCGCATCACGATTTTGGCGCCACCACCATCATACCCCCCCCCCAAAAAAAGGGGACCATCCCCCCGCGCACGCTTATACAGGTATTATCATCATCATCATCATCGTTGTAGCCACCCCCCAGACTGGCGAGGGGTGTTTTGAAAATACAAACCACCCCGTACCCCATGCGTATATGTATATGTACGTGGACTTTCAAAAAGTGTATTGTGATGTGCATATGCGCGAAAAAAAGTCAACAGCAACAGCCTGTTGAGTATTTTAAAGCTTTATTGTATGTGGATATATATAATATAATGTATACCTACATGTATGACCAGCTCCTATATATAGCAGGCAGGAGTATAGGATTTTCGTATATAGGAGAAAAAAAAAAAATCATCGTCGACTTTTCCAAGAATTATAAGAGTGAGGGAGGAAAGTCTACTACGAACGGGAAACTCCCGCGGGGATGAGACCCATCACGCCTCCTATATAATATATATATAAGAAAAGCGTGTTTTTTTTCTCATCGACGCAATATATACAAGTCACACATACACACACGCTGCGTCATATATATATATATATATATACACACACACACACACGGATAGAATTTTTCAGTATAAAAATTACCGTGAAATTCACGGCAATCGAAGATCAACCGTCTTTTCTGGACATTATTACGCGTATTTCTTATAATTATTGCTGTAGCGTTAGAAAAATTTACAATCCGTACGTTAATTTTTACTCCTCTTTACAATAAATTTTACCCTGATATGAAGGGAATATCGGGAGCGCCGATCAGTGGCGCTGCTGACGTCATCGGCGACTAGTATGTTTTCAACGTGCATTATATAACCTATAAATGCATCATATCATTGACTTTACAATAAATTCGTCGTTATATCTTTTTTTTTTTTTGTCAAATAAAAGGTAAAATAATATTTAAAAACACTTAAATTGTGAATAATATCTATAGGCAATGGAATGAAGCTTGAATAAACATGCATGTAAATAGGTTAGTACGAATGTTTTGAAACCCGAAATTTTTACCACGACAATCATGGAAAATTTCCCTACGTGCGTACCGTAGCAAGTTCCGGAACGTTCTAGTGTTCCGCATGCAATTACCATACATACCGGTAGTTCTTACGGAAAAATTCTATCATATACACCATCGGAAGTAACTATGCTTACGTTGTTTCTGCTGTTTCGGCCTCTTGGCACCGTCCGCTACGTTCCTACCCACGTTGTTATTCTCCTTGTCGTTATTACCATCGCCATCGGCGAGGATCCGCTTGCCACCGGTCCTCGGTCTCACCATACTTTTTTCGCACAATCTTTAACGATGTAAGTTTATTGTACTTATACACACGTGGACGATGAACTGTGAACACCGAACTGAGCCCTGAACGCGACTGAGACCGAACGAATGCGAATCTTGTCGCCCTTCGTAACGGACTTTTTTTTCGAGCACGTGATATATACGAGTTTCGTATGTGTAAGTGTGTGCGTATACGTGTTACGGTGCTACTTATAGGTGGAAGGGATTTTCTTATGTACAGAGTTAGAGAGAGAGGGGGGGGGGTTATAACGTTTGGATTATTTTATACTTATAAAATTAGAAACCAGGAGCGACTATATATCATGCGTTATAGTCATTTTAATCGCGAACTTTTCCTTTGAATCATACAGCCACATTACACACGTTTCGCTATATAACATGACAATTGAGGCGGTAGGCAAGTGTTGAATTATCTCGAATGACTCATTATCGTGCGAGAGTTGCGACTGCAGTGTATATATATACACGGACTATGTGCATTCATATATATATAGTAGAAAGATGAAGTTACATTTGTTACACGTTATAGTTGTAACAAAGAAGAAGACGAGAACCACGGTGCTGTCTGTTCATACGCATAGACAGCTGCTTCAACATTAATTGAAAGATAACGCGCAGGGAGATTCTTGTTATCAATTATTAATTATATCGTTTGATTAATATAATTTTACCTAAAAAAAATTATTTCTATTCGTAAAAAGTAAAACGAAAAAAATTCTTGAAATTTTAAACTATATGTATGAAGTATAGCCCTCACGAAATTATACAACTATACATGTATCGTAAATTAATTCAAAATCCACGAATATAACGTTGGCTCTGCGTAAACTCGACACATAATCCTTATTAGCACACACATGTACATGTATACTCCACCCGCATATATATATATATACGCGCACGGCGCGTGACGCAATATAACTTCGCGTAATTCACTCTTTTTTTTCTCTCTTTCACCGCGCGCCGCGCAAGTATAATATACACAACAACTTTCCAACCACCTACACGTGTATATATATATATATATATATATAGAATTTCTAAACTCGCACTTCAAAATTTCATTTATTTTTTCTTTTTTATATTCGTTATACAGTCGACCGAGACGCGTTTACGATCTTAATCTCTCTATATACCGTTGAAACGGAAGGATTCTCAACCTCACAGTTTCACGAGGTAAAAACAATTATTATACACTCGCTATACAGACACGCACATACAGAACGAGTAAGATCGAACAACTAAGGCTACGAGAGAGTATAAGGAGTACTGAAGAGAAACGTTCATCGTTCTTGCAGTTATCGCTTAGTAATTTTTCACTAACCAGTATGTATCTCAAGAAGACGTTGCCGCCGGGTCTGATTATGCAAGTCGCTTTTTTTTTTCACTCTCCATTCTTCCCTATCATACACACACACACACATACGTATACGCGTAAATTATACAGAGCGATACGCATACATAGACGCTACAACTATACACTTGCCAAGCGAAAATAAACTAATTACGTTGCCGCTGCACTCTCTGCAACATTTGTATTATAATAATATACAGCACTGCTGTTGCTACTGCTGTTAGTGGGAGCATTCACTCACTCACTCTCTCTATCTCTCTCTAGAGCGATAATAAACTTCACGGGCGAAGCGTTTCGGGCTGCCGATGAATTATTTATGACTACGTGAGGAGGGAGGACGAACGATGCGTGTGCTGCTCGCGGGACTCGATTTTGTTGTTTCGAGTATGCGTGTGTGTGTGTGTGTGTGTGTGTGTGTGTGTGTGTGTGTGTGTGTGTGTGTGTGTGTGTGTGTGTGTG
>JAYJLV010000001.1:2053830-2065201 GCA_036873485.1 Torymus texanus | reverse complement strand
AGAGAGAGAGAGAGAGAGAGAGAGAGAAAGAGAGAGAGAGAGAGAGAGAGAGAGAGAGAGAGAGAGAGAGAGAGAGACGAAGACGATGCAATGATCAGAGAACTTGGCTGCGTGTTTCCTCCCGTCGTCATCGTTTCCGTTTCGTCTGTATGTCCGTATGTATCTCGTTTCGATTTGTTGCGTTGCGTTCGCCCATCGTTTTGTACAACCACGACTTGTTAGCACTGTCATCGATCATCGCCGTTGCCTTGCATTTTTTATCGCGAAATAATGTATCACTGTGACCGAGCGTGTATCGCGCGTGCGGCTGATGAACGCGCGAAGCATCGGAAGTTAACGTATAGCTTTATCGTCGCACGGAGAGGAGAGGGGGACAGTAGGTGTGCTGGCGCTCAACACGAGTTCGACTTGCGCTCCGGAAGCTTCAAGACAGTAGAGACAAGGAATTTCACTGCTACTCAGTTCGCTGCGATTACCAAATTCCTTTCTACGCGTTACAGTGGCAGAGATATTTTGTAAAGGGTTTTCCGTTGTGTTGTAAATTTTAATTTTATCGTTTATAAATTTTATCTTTATCGACGCACTGCTTTACAAACTCATAAGCTCATAGTTGAATATCGTTGATATATTGTTAAATTTATTTTTAATTGACATTTTTTTATATTATAAAAAATGCTCTTCTTTTAATTGTAACATGCAACTTTACAGCATGCATGGCTGCTTAATTTTTAATTGACACATTATTAATAAATTCAGATTTGTTAAGAAAACTTGAAGAATTCGTGTTTCAATTACCTAAATAGAATAATAATTATTTAATCGGTAAAATAGTGCTTAGATTAGGATAATCAACGCTTTTAATTTCAGTTTTCTTGTTGTAAATCAATGTTGTCTTATGAAATACATTAACAGCTAACCGGTTCAATAACCAACGATTTTAAATTGTTAATATCGCAATGAAGTTTCATAGATTATAATTACAATTAAGTAATTTGTTTTATTACGTGATAGGAATAATGAAATAGCTTTTGTATTGCGCTTAAAACAATGCGAAAAGGTTTATATTATTTCTGAAAGTTCTTTGAGGTTTAGAGAGGGTGCCTATAGCATTGAAAAGAGGGTATTCACTTGATGAAAATCGAAATCGAAATCGACCTCGTGCTCAGCACTCACATCAGTCAAAGTCACTCTAATTTATCGTTATACAGTTGATTGGTATACCGCATATATATAGATGAAAAATATATATGTCGATATACTGAATATATTGTGTTAATATAACGCCGTAAATATTAATTATAGTCGCGTTATGCATATACATAAATATACACATATAAAGCCGTTATGTTTATACACGTCCCCATTATTATATTCTATTGCGTTCTGGTGCGCGTCACGGAAATGCGAAAGGGAAAGAAAGTTTGTAGGCGCTTCGTCAGCGAACTCGATGATTCGATGCATGTGGCATAATCAATGCGCTCCTCATTCGCTAACTGTAACGCAATGCTGTAAATTACACACACATACACCCCACACACACACACACACACACACAACACACATCTGCGTGATTATACATAAATATAAATATATATATACATATAGATATATATTATACATATATAAATATAATAAGAGTATATATAAATATTATTATTATTGAATAATGACGAAAGGCTAGCTCTAACTCGAGAGGCACTACATGATTTAAGAAATAATAAACAGATACCGAGTAACCACCTATCAGATATGTCGAGGTGTTGAAAGAAAAATGATTGCACAGGGTATAGACGAAGTCGTTGATATACATAATAACTGATGTCTTTATACATATTATATATATATATATATATTTGAAATATGCATTAATACATGTTTCTTTCTGTTCTGTCGGCCTCAAACTGGTTGAATGAAAAAAAGAAAAAAAAATAGTAAGAAAAGTAATCTAAAATAGTACTTAGACGTTTTTCAGAGTCCGTTTCGAAATCCGATGCAGGCATTATTGATATAGATGTCATCAGTGTTAAGTACTCACCCGTAATTTAAAAAGAAAAGAGAGAAACTGATGGTCGTCATGACTTAGTCGAAACCTCCTCGACTTAGTGCGACGACGTGCAGGGCCCGTTGCGTTTCCATTGTAAATTACAGATATATCTTATTGATAAGAGCCGGAGAGCCGCGGTGCCGCGTAACTTTTTCAAATGCCGTCGCACACACGTACACACAGGCCCACGTTATCAATTAGAACTGCGAAGCGCGACGCTATTGTCGATTAACACGCATTGCTGTTGATTGTGTATCGAGTTAAATTCGAAGAAAATTAATGCGTATAAGAGAGCTTGGGCCAGTGGCTCCTAACATATTTTTTAATTGCTTCAATACCTCCGATTGTTCTTTACCTACCTTAAAGATTAAAACTTCTAAGTATGTATAAAAAACACAGACACACACATACACACACATATAAGTAAATGATTAAATAAGTAAGCAGCACTCGATCGTCGGGGAAAGTGTTTTTTGTGTCGATACCGACGACGACGTCGATGACGACGACGACTTTCGATGACGCAGGTGTGTAACCCTCGAACAATCTCTCGCACCCTAGTGGAAAGGCTTTTATGAGATGATCTAGAAAGTTGTGCATATCCAAGGATGCGCGCACGTTTTGTTTTTATATTTTCCGTTGTATTTTATGGAAAAGTCTATAAAATAAGAAAAAACTTCTGCATTTTAATAAAGATGTCATTTGAAACAGTAAAGTCTATAAGCAAATTATTTAGTGTGGTTCATATCTCATTTGTCGATCGGCGCGAATCAGTTGCATTATTCGGTAGATGCGAATGTAGCTCTAAAGTATTTTACGAAGGCAATGGAATGACGAATTAACGTTTAAGTGTCATGAAAGATTTGTCCACTGGGGTCAAGTATGTATTCAGAAAGGAAAGGGTGACGGATGCAATTTCAGGCGTTCAAAGACAAAAGTACGTTCTTCGAACTTCGAAATTCACAAGTGACGAGCGTGCATTCCGTTTCGCGAATAAAAAAAGAAAAAAAAACGAAAAAGTTCCTATTGTAAAAGATGACCGTTGCCATCGTCACGTGTATTATAAGGTTATTAAACGGCGAGCAACGAAAACTCTCGAACGTTCAATTTTACTTTGTCCTTTCGCTCTCGCGACCCTTCAGGCTAAATGGAATAGAGACGTAAGATCGTCTGTTCGTCAACTTGCACGGAAAAATATAAACGAATGGTTCTTTCGTTTTCTTCAATTGTTTGGTTCTTGGCGTACCTTTGCAACACCCGAACTGTATATCCGACATCCTTGCCTCAGACAGGAGACGCCGTTCGTATTTCTAAGCGTTTACAAGAGTTACGAGTATTTCAATTCTAGTTGTAACCGGATGGCGGCTGTATCTGATGGAAATTAAAGAAGGGAGTTTGACTTTGACACTGAGAAAAATATTTCACTCATTCGATGTCTTTTTGCTTCGGAGAACTTTTAATCCAGTTTTTTTTCAATGAAAATAAAAACTAGCATCATTTCAATATTTCTGTCAATTTCTTTACTGATTAAATTTTAATAGCTAAAAAGCTTTTATATTTTTTGAAAAATTTACAAACTCTTTTGTATCTTTTTAACGCATCACTGTACATATTTCGAATAAGGGTTTTGCTATAAAATTTTCAAAAAAAAAAAAACAAATATTTATTCTAAATTTTGTAAAAGATTATTTAATAAAGTAGGAATGCGGAATTGAAAGTGAAAAGTTTGAGCTGTGTTGTGAAATTAAAAAATTTGTTTGTTATACTTTATAGTTTTGATTAATTTCGCGTTGATTCGCAAGAAAAAATGAAACATTTTTGTCAGTGTAACTGTTGGCGATTCGAGTAGAGAAAAATGGATTTTCAATGCCGAACATAAAATGTGTATAGCTTTATTGTATACTTGGTATATGAGATTAAAGAAATAAAAACTAAGCAGGGAAGAGGCCGATTGATTTGCTCACGGCGAATGTTACTTAATGTACATTGTTTATACATGAAAAAATTAAGAGTGTTAAGCTCTAGTTCCGGATTATGCTAAACTTCACTATGAATGTGTGATATCCGTATAAAAAATTAAAAAATATGAATAACAAAGCGTATGTCGACTCCTTTTTCCAAAACTTCGAAAGACGTGTGTATAAATATGATTTCCACGTAGGAAAGCTCATTCTTGATATACCTTCATTATTTCGTTACGATGTGGTCGTTGTTCAATTTATCAAGAAAAAAATACGAGAAATGCAAGTAATAGACATCGACGAGCAGCACAGCCTTCGAGCGCTTTGAGCTTCTGATGGAGTTCGTCTTGGAATTAAAAACGAAAAATCTTCTCTCTCTATCTATTCTCTCTTTTACCCTCCATTTACCTTCGAGATCTCCTGATGTCATGGCAGTGCGTATCCAGAGAAAAAAAATAAAATAATTCGTCGAATAGAACTGCATTATTCACTTTATTTGTCACTATTTTGCTCCATTTTTCAGCGTACACGTGCACTCTTCTTATGGTGATAAATTTTTTGTAGATAATACATAAATAGCGGTCCATAAATTATCATATATCTGTTATTAAAATAACAAATTTGGCAATGAAATGCAATATTTTAACTATTTAAAACAATTTTCTAAATTATTACAATTACTAAAGGATTTAGTATTTAATATTTTAAGTTTTAAAAATCACTTTTACTTGTCTCACAAGTTTATAAGATAATAGTTACATGAAATCTTATCAAAAGATATTACTGCACTTTATTATTTTACTATTATACGAAGAGAGATAGATAAAGTAAGTATACATACTTGAGAATATGTGTATATATGTACAATGTCTAATAGTTTTTAGCGATATTTACTTGAAATTTATTTCACCTTTTGACTGCTGCAAACTTTTCATGAATAAACTAATCATTTGGGTAAAATTGATACGTCATATTTGTTTATGACGTATACATGAAAGTGGCTTTTGCAACAGCCTAGCAGGGAAACTGTATATTGTACGTAAGGCACTTCATATTGGTTATATCATTAAAATAATAATAACTTGAATCATCTATTATCTTTGGGAATACTAAATTTCCCGTATATATCCGTGTACATGAATTATTTTTAAAAATATTTAAAAGAAAATATTAGTGAAAATGTCAATAATCACGTGTCAGACCTATAGGTACTTCTTAAAATGCAATCTATATGATCTATATGTGCCACCGCTTAGAATAAGGAAAAATGAATTTCAAAATATTTGAGCAGGGTACTAATAATAAAATCCCTTTTTAAAAAAGAGATCTCAGAAAAGTGAAGCCGATTAAAACGTGTTCTGATTGGTTAACCTTTAAAAAGGCGTGATATTTTTAATTAAATCTTAAATTTTGAAAGTTTAAATGATAATAAATATTTATAAATTAAAATAATATTGTCATTAAGTTTTGTTGTATTTATTATCAATATTTTACTATAACATGATTATATATATTAAGAACTAATGTGTATTCACTAAATGTTTTGAGTGTAAAATAACGGAAGGAAAAGGAATGACTGACATTCTTATATTGCCAGTTCTTAAGTATATGTATTTATAAAAACATTTTATTTTATTTAATTTCACTATAATCTGTGATGTCTGTACAGGAGACTTTATTTTAGTTATTATTTATCCATAATATATCTATTTATAATATTTTTATTGCCGATATTGATATTGCCCGAGCGTAGCGCGCTTGAGTAAATCTAGATTTTTAAACGTCTGATTAAAAATTAATATTTGTCGTAATCAACACATAAAATAATTAGTAATTGTTATAATTTACCCACTTTCGATGTGACTTGATTTATCAAATATTTATAATTTTACTATTCTTTATCTAAAATATGTCCTTAACGGAATAACTTATAATTAATTTTTAGAAAACAGCTTGTCAATAATGCTAAATACTTTTAATAGCAAATACTAATGTCGGGGTAGTGGACGTTTTTCGACAGTTCATATACTTTTATGATATATTTATACGGAAGGTCATAGGTACAGTAGTTTATACTAGATATACAAAAAATCAGTAAACGAAAAAATACATTTTATAATTAACTAATTTGATAAGCTTATAAAAAATATAGCAATTTGAATTTCACGCTAATAGCGCTGCGCTTAATCGCAACTGTAGTTCTGTGCATCCCGCTAGGTGGTGGCTCGCTTTTCGTCGCGCTCCCACTATGAATTTGATGCGCTCAAGAATATAAGAAGACTGATTTTATTCATTTAAAATCGCGCTAACAGCACTGCGTTTAATCGCAACCGTAGTTCTGTTCATCCTGCCAGGTGGTGAATCGCTTTTCGTCGCGTTCCCACTATGAATTTGATGACCTCAAGAATATTAGAAGACTGATTCTATTCATTTCGGATCGGGCTGTTATCATTATCAATAGTGTCGTTTTTTGCTTTAAAATTATGGAAGTTTATTTTAGAGTATGCTCTATAAAGAAACTTAGGTTTCGGGTTTATTTCTGAGACTATTTCTTCTACATGAGATTCAGTTGCAGACGTTAAACTCTGAATTTCAAAATGTTTTAACGTTTATCAAACATTGGAATTATAGCCGATTTTTTGTACATGTAAAATATTCCACATAGTTTTAAGGTGATGTGCGAATATATGCAATGTTACAAAGAGTAAACGACAATTAAATAGCTTTTCTTTTTCAACTTTTGATTTGCGGAGATGTGCGTGCCCGTATAAAATTATGTTACATATATCTATACTTTTTATTTCATTTAATCACAAGTGTTATATTATTTTAATAAGTTTATAAATCAGGATATTTATTGACAGTTACGAAATGTTATATGTTTATTAAGGAAAAGCTTTCATTTTTCGTAGTATTGAAATAAATAAACATTTATTAAAACCGTTTTAAAAGAGCTACGGTGGCTCATGGTTAAGTGGTCCCCCCCATCCAGAAGATTCTAAATTTCTATATTAATTATTTTTCAATTATCTCATGAAGTTTTTCTGCATTGTCTTTATTTAAATGTTGCAACACGTTTAAATCATGGATTTTTGGATTTTTAAGAGAAGCGTTTAATACTCGCTCTAACAAAAAATCTGTTGACAAAATTTTTTTTTTTTAGTACTAATATAATGATCATCATTTTATTTACTTTTTATCGTTTATCAACTGTTGAGTAAGTTTTGCTTGTTTTCCTGTTTATTCTCATACAGAAAACCACATTTCGACGAAACGTTAATGTTTCTTCTCTAGTTGTTTTTTTTAGTTTTTTTCTTAATATTTTTTTTTTATGGTGGAGATTAAATGGAAAATCGGTTAAGTTCACTTTAAATACTATCTGTATTTATTCAATAAATATATACGTATACTTGTAGGAAAGGTGAAGTCGTGAAATGAGAGACGTCTTTCCTACTTAATCTATTTATTGACTCTCTCTCTGGCGTGGTCTGACTAATACGGTGGTCAGAGTGGAACTGAAACTGAGCGGCGACATCGGCGGCTTTGTTAGACTACTATGTGTAAGCAGCGGTGATTTAAGCCATATATATAAAAATACAGGTAGATGGTGTGATAGTATAGGAACAGGACTTTATATTATGCTGGCTATTTGAATTTTGCCCGCCCCGTACAAAAAGCCAGGAAGGGTAGAAATGAAAGGGAAACAGGAGAAAATGGATAGGAAGAGAGATGAAATGAATGATAAATAGAACATACTGGACGCAACGTAGATTCTAGGGGATGATGTTGATGACTGGTGTGCTGTTGATGAACTGGACAGTGTCAGGTGTCACCCGCTTCCGAAGAACACGGTACGAAAGCTCGTAGGCATCCTGGTTGCCATGTGTCGTGACAAAGTTCTTGCACGCCCGATTTCTCTCGAATACTCTTGCCTGGCGCGATCAGCCACTCTTTTGAGCTCCGTTCTTCGATTTGGATCTTTCTGCCTTTGATAGATCCGGCGCGCTTTGTTAGCGGTGCGCTTTAACTTGGTAAGTTCAGCGCTCCACCATGGCACCGATCGCTGGAAGACTTTCTTCCGCGGGATGTTATTTCGGTGCCGACATGCCTCGTGCAAAAGAGCCACCAACTCTTCGGCCTCACGATCAAGCTCACTGCTTGTCCGTCTGGCCTGATCGAGGGTAGGGAGTTTCTCAAGCACGCGGTTCTGGTACCCTTTCCAGTTAGCCTTTCGTATGTTATACCGCGGCTCTCTAACTAATGCACATGTATCTGGCAGGCCCAGGCACACGTCGATTACTCGATGGTCGCTCCCCGTCCAGCCTACCCTGACATTCCAATTACTAATGTATCGGAGTAGGGGTGGAGAGACTATGGTCGCGTCGACGTTGCTCTCGCCGTTTGCCGTTGAAAAGGTGAACGGCTGGCCGCTTTCGTTCCTCCTCGCAGTGTCCGCAGGTGTCTGTCTTGGCCCGGCAGTGGGCAGCAATATGCCCTATGCCCAGGCACCTGTAGCACCGCGTGAGAGAGATAAAATCAAGGACCCTGCACCTTGACCAGCCCATATACACCTGGCCGACGTCGCGGAGGGCATTCCTTACTCTGGGTGTTACCTCGACGACCCAGTTGCACAGCGGTTTGTCCTTCGGACCTACTTTAAACTTAAAATTCATCGAGAGCTTCAAAAGCTCCGGATCGTCGACCCGCAACGCATCACCATTCATGTCGATGAGCATCTCCTTCAGGGCATCGGGAGAATCCGAGGATGGAAGGTCGTAAATTATAACTTTGGGGAGTCTCATCGAGGGGAGCGAGATCTCCACACCTCTTTCCCTGAGGCCCGTATGTTGTTTCAAACGGGAGACGTCCTCCCCCGAGTGACACTCTACTAAGACGCTCCCATTCCTCGTTTTTCTCACCGCTTTTATTCTTATTTTCTCTTTTCGTGGATCAATAATCCCCTTAATAATGTCTTCGACCTTTTTGGCCTTTAGCTCTGGCTTATCCGTGTCCTCCCCTTTCACGGAGAGGATTACAGAGCTTTTGCTCCCCTTGCATCTCACTGCTCGCTGTCCCACACCGGGGGCATTGAGCGGAGGGGGTTTTATGTTTTTGTTCTTCTTCTTCGTGACTTCCGCGAAGGTGGGAGTACGCGAGCCTTTTTCCTCCCTTTCCATCAGTCTGCCTCTCAGGTGGGCATTTTCGAGCGCCACCTGGTTTATAAGCTCGGTGTACTGCTTGAATACCTCTGTCAGTTCAGTCTTACATGCCACAGTTAGCCTGCTCTTATTGACTCTTAGAACTTCCTTGAAAGTTGCGTCAAGTTCGATTGATCGCTTTAGTGCTACGTCTCCGTCGATGTCGTCGTAAACTTCTAGTCTTCCCCTCTTCTTGGGATTCTCTGTGCTTCTCACGCTAGACTCGCTGCCTAGGCTTGACACACTGCTCTTTCGAGAGCGTGCTTCGCTAACTATCAGCTTGGGTGGGGCGAGTAAACTCGCACCCGACCCAGCCGGTTTTTTGCTATTCTCGCACTCAGCGACAGTCGCCACGTCCATCGACACGTCGACGGCTGCAGGCTCCTGTGCCTCGCGCTCACATTCTACATTCACTCTCTCACTCACGCATTCATTCACACCCCTATCCCCATTCCCCTTTTTTGTTTTAGTGTCCATTTTAAGTCCCACGAGTAACGGCTAGGTCTAAGGAGTCCACCACCCCCGCCTACCTAGGGTATGGTAAGGCGTTCCGCGCCACGTGCGACGCCACGGCCACGTGGGGCAACCGATCAAGACGCATTTCGCGCCATGCAGGCCTCGGCTCGGTTAGCCATCACACCTTGCCTTTCTACCTCGAGCGAACGCGCCATAAGCCCCAACGCACGGTGCATACAGCCGTCATAAGTGACAAACTCGCGTAAAAACGGAGGTCAAACTTGTAGACTGAGGTGATAACGTTCCGAGAGTCCCACTCACCTCACCAGTAAAGCGTTGCTAGTATGATGAGCGGGGCAGTTGGATCGGCCGGGAACTTCATCTCAAACGTCTCGGTTTGTGCTGCGCTACTGAGGCCTCGCGGCCCCAGTGACTACCCGTATGTACCTTGAGAATGCCTCGATCCCCGCGGAAATGACGTCAGACCTTTGCTGCGCATGCGCGGGCAGAGTACCCGGGCCAATGGCTTTCCAAATGCTAAAGGGTTGCTTATCGGGCCACTACCCACCTCGATAGCTGCCCACCTAAAAGAAAAATTGCGCACTCCGATCTTTGCAAGCTAGAAAATAGCGTATGGAGTAGGCAGACACCCGCCGCATATCTCCTTAAAAAGGCATTTCTACGGCAGGTCGCCCATCTAAAGCCGTGACACCAGGACCCGCGCTAGGTAGAGGTGCGCACCCGGCACGCGCCAACAGGCCCTCCGACCCGCGAGTTTCGAGTAAAGGGGCACACAGGAGACGGAGACTGGCCAACGGAAATGATAGATGAGTTATCGGAGCTCACGGGCTCACGGTGATCTCGAATGCGACTCGGAGATGGCTCATCAACCTTGGCACACGACGTTCCTTACCACCCGTGTCGCCTATACCATCGCCCACAGGTTGTCGTGGAAGAATCCTCGACCTCCCGTACGCATTGGTTCGGCTCCACGCCTGGGGGCTCGCCAGCGCGCCAAGTCTCCGCGCGAGTTGCCTGCTCAACGGGCGAATGATGTAATACAAAAATTGGAACCCTCGCGCAGACCCGGGCTCTTCTCAGGAGCGCTGCGCATTGGAGGAATTCTTGCCACTGGAGACCCCACTAGCTTGCCTAGGCAAACTCAAGGGAAACTCAGAAAAATTCTAAGTTCCCATGCGCATTGCTTTGGCTATTAGCGGGAGAACTCAACAGCGTACAAGTCCTCATACGCATTACTTCCGAAAGTTTGCCCAAGATCGCACAAGGATCCATACGCATTGCTTTGCGTTTAAACTGCTCAAAAGATGTAACGCCCGGAGACGCCATCTCCATGCGCATTGCTTTAATCTCAGCGAGACCAGAAAAATAGCCCGGCTCGTCATCAAATCCTCCCATACGCATTGCTTTCGTGCTCTGCTGTATTGGGTGTCGCCCATACGCATTGCTTTCAAACTCTGCAAATTATAGACTTTCGTCCATACGCATTGCTTTCAGCTCTGCAAAATGGACTTGCCAGCACACCGCCGGCTGTGGCCCCTTATGCATGGCGCTAAAGACGTTCACGTCACGCACAGGGTCCGACCTTTCGAGAGAAGTTCCGACAAGAAATTTTAAGGGTGGGGGTCCATGGTCCCCATAGCATCTGCAGGCCCACTACAGCGCTATTTTTACACCTTATAAAATCTCTTTCT
>JAYJLV010000001.1:2030109-2051751 GCA_036873485.1 Torymus texanus | reverse complement strand
ATATATATATATATATATATGTATGTATATCATAATAATCATCAGAGAAAACACTCGGAGCGTACGCGTCGCGTACAATGGTACTTTCGCAAAGTCGGCGTGCATCGAGTACTAGAAAAAACATATGTATATTACCCGAGCAACGACGGCTCCACGAAACAATCTCTCTTCTCTTTTCATCAAGGCTCAATTATCCTTAGAACGATGACAGCGACGACTTGCAGGTCTTGTCTCGTTCAATCTACATGTACACATAACGCTTATACGAAAATATATTAATATGCATGTACGTATAAAACGATATACGTCTCGAAAAACATCAACAAAAAAAAGAAAAAAAACGATTATCACATCGTGAATACTCGTTGGGAGTGTGGCCCCTCTCTACTACTCTTCTTTCTCTTTCTCAAAAAACTGTCCCGTAGGAGAAGGAAAGAGGCCTACACAGGGGGTGCGTGTAAGGTACGATATGTACGGTTCAGAAGTTAATAAATAAGGCACGTTTTTGGTGAATGGACAAGGCCACGCGTGTGGAAGATCTGCGGGGTGCTCGCATAGGCGTTGATTGCGCGCGAGGCCGGATTGGCAGACGACGTTGTCCTCTCGTCGCTGGTATTACCGGCTTAGTCAAGAGTTTCTTTTCCAGTTTTTGGCAGAAAGATCGACAAGAAACCACATGCTGTAATTAGAAATCAAAGGTTATTCGATATTTTAAATCATTTATTGTCTGAAATTTAATGTTATCTAATGATTTCGACACTTACCAAATAGGAAAGCAGCAAATAGGGCGACAGGAACGACGCAGGCCAGATCGATTAAGTAACCGAATATGAGGTTGCCCACTAAAGCGCCCAAACGTCCCATTGTCAATGACAATGCTGCTGCCATTACCCTAAAAACAGAAGGCATTTGTTACGTTTTAATTTGACTTGATAACTTTGTTCCTATATATCCAAAATAAACATTAAGAACAAGAGAAAAGTTGTCTAGTTTTCTGAATTTTCGTGATTCAAAACTCTATATGTAAGAAGAAGAATAGTATACAGAATGTCCGACAAGGTGCGCGGGTTCACGACACAGTCAAAGCTCGATCGAAGCCAAAGGCCATTGTTAGGCTGTGTTGTCTAAAAATAAATTGACTCGCGCGCACACGCGTCACTAAGCGTTGTGAAACAACTGTTGTGCGAGACCGTGAGATGAGCTTGCGAGGCAAAAGCTGCTTTATCGACATACGTTTAAAGAATACAAATAATGTTTATTTTCAAACTTGGTTTACAATGCTTACCTAAGATTTGTAGGGAACATGTCTACAATGACGCAATAGACTAAGGAAATTCCCAGGGATGTAAGGGCTTCGAAGATACATGAGAGCACCAGATTTTGCGTAGCGTTGGTGACATAATAGAAACCTACGGTCACACCGCCGGATACCACCAGAGACATGACTGCAAAGTTAAAAACATGGATACATTAAATAAAAAGTTATTGTACAGATAAATACGGGAAATTTGTGATCGAGAAAACAAACTTACTGAGGAAGAACTTGGCGCCGAGCTTGTGCACCAAAAGAGGCAGGACAATGGAGCCAGGCACGCAGGCCAGCCCGATGTAAACTGTGTGCAGGTAGACCGATGATGTGATCTCGGTCTGACAGCCGAACGGGTCGATGTTGGTAGAGTTTTCAGAAATTGCCGAGACAATGCACACTGACGTCGAGTCACCTGGGTGTTCCTTTTCAAAGTCTTCGAATCTGCAATAATTTGTTTATTGGAGAAATTGTCAAAATAAGCATTAGGTACTATACTTGACGTCAAGACACTACTCAGTTACTTAACGATAATAAAATACATTATTGCCTTACCTGGTGAATAATTCAGGGAACCAGACCATGAGGGTATAATAGCTGCTGGTCAATCCGAACTGGATACCGCATGCCAGCAGAGTATTCTTTAAGTAGGGCGGCTTGCAGAGCTGCTTTGTTAGATCCCAAACTTCCGACACAAGGACTTTGAGGTCCTTGTGCTTGTGTAGCCTTAGGGTCCTCGTGCTTTTATCCTTGGAATTAGGCTTCTCCTGGAGAGACTTCACCGGGTACGAGTCAGGATCGTTACCGGTGTTTTGAGCGTAGATGTATTTGAAAACCTCGAGGGCAGCCTCAGTCTCACCGCACTCGAGCAGGAACTTGGGACTCTCGGGGAACGCGAAAAGCCAGAGGCCAAGCATGAGTGAGGGCAGGGCACACAGGGCCACGAAGAGATTCCACGATTTGAAGTCGAAGCTGTTCGTCTCGTACGACAGGTTCAACGGTACTATCAGCCAGGCGATTACTGCAAAGAGTACGTATAATGTTGAAGATGTTTTGTTAAATAAAAAAAGGCAGCAGTTTTTGTTGCGAAAATAAAGCGATCAAGTGGCGTGGTAAGGTTTAGTTGTGTAGTACAGAAAAGTATCTGTATACAATGCAATGGAACTATACTTTATTCGTTAAAATTTATGTTATTTTTTAAGAGTAGAGAAAATAAACTTACATGGCAGTACGATAACTCCAACGGTCCAGAACATTTCCATCCAGCACAAGATCTTTTCGCGGTGCTTCGTTGGTTGGAACTCACCGAGGTATGGGAAAACGATACCCATAGCGCCGGTTACACTAAACGGAATTAAAATAAACAATACAGCTTTAGAATAAATTTATGAAATTATGTTAAATAAAATAAAAATTCAAGCGTATGTGTACTCACGCGAAACCGTTGAAGAATCGGAAGACCAGGAAAACCCAGAAATACTGAACGAAAGACGATAGTATTCCAACAATACCGTCCATAAGTAGAGTCGCTATGAGCACGATTTTCCGGCCTTTGGTATCAGCCAGGCATCCCCATATGTACGATCCGATCACCATTCCTACAAACGCGAAATGGAAAATTATTGGATCTGTTTCTAATCAAATATTAGATGTTTCGATATTCAAATGGCTAGACTAAATTGTATCAGCCAAGGTAAATAAAATAACTTATATGTTATTCAATATTAGCAAATAGTTTCTTCGAGTTGAAGACTCAATTTTTTCTTATCTTTCGCAACGCACTTTTGCAAATAAAAGTGGATAAAATTTAAAAATATGTTTCATTCATTTATATATGTACGTACCAAGCATCGGAGCAGCTGTTAGCCACCCTTTGGATGTAGAGTCCATTTCGAGGTCGCATTGTGCCGCCGGCAATACGAACGATAAAATCGTCACGCCGATGGCAGTGTCCATGTAGATCAAGCCGCTGATCGCCAGCAACATGTAGTGGAATTTGCCGAAGCCTGAAAGGGTGAAATTTGATCTTGAGGAATGCGTTATACCGAGAAAACGATCAATGTATATCGAATCGTACGAGCACACACGTTTGTGTAAATAAAGTAATAGTCTGATTGCTATACGCAAACATCATTTACGTGGGTATTTTACAAATGAAAATTACCGTTAAATACATTTGGTAAATATTATTGCACTTGATAGTTTCGTACAGCGCTTTTTATACGACAAGTGATTAATTGTTTAATTAGAAAGATTTTTTTTTAAATTACGATTACGATAAGTACTCTTCGAGCAGCTAATAAAATTGGTTTTTATCAGTTTACAGGTCAATGAATTGATAAACGCAATTTACGATGAATTTAATGATCTCGCGTTGCCTCATTGTGATGTGAGACAATATCTGGATCATTCGAAAATCGAATATATTATATTTGCTCGGTAGAAGTTTGCTTGTACTTGGAATTTAGGGGAATCGAAGAAATTGGAGCATGAAAATATATTTTTTAAATTAACTGAACATTACTTAATTTTATCAAACGTATAAATAATAACATTTGCTTTTTACTTTGCTACATTAAATATTTTTTTGGAATACGTGTAAAATAATTAATAATTTATTGAATGAAAGCTAACTTATTTAAGACCAAAAAAATATTTAATTAATTACAAATAAATTTTTGTTGATAAACTCAAAAAGTCCCTTCGACGTTCAAAATCCCCTGTACCGAAAAATCATGTTTCATACGGTTTTATCTTGATGGCATCTTGACACGCGGCTTCCAAAGTCCGCGCGTATCGCGGATGCTTCGAGATCTCAATCGGTCTTATCTCTCGCTCTCTCTCTCTCTTACTTTTGCGCACAAACGTGTGGACGCAAATATTGACGCGACGATAAAACGACGAATTCTTCTCTGTCTGTCTGTCTGTCTATCCCTCTTTTGCGTTTTGGTTAAATTTTTTTCATCATCGAACAAGATTCAAGGTTTGTTTGATCGTTCCTTTTTCCCGTCGCTCTTCAAGGAGAAAAAGTGATACAAGGGATTGATTTATGGGAAGAGGATACGTCGATGCCTCTGTAACGTACATGATAACGAACTTATTTTCGCGAATCTTTACAAATTTTTTCTCTTTATTACAGCTTCTGCAGAATTTTTCAGTAACTTTCTGAAAGTGCGTTTATTAAAATAAGCTTTTATAAATTCTAAAACCACGAGAACCGTAAAACCACAGACCACAAAAATCGTAACCCTTTGAGTACTTGTTGCACTACTTATAAAACCCATCCATACATCAACGAATCGAATCAGCAAGTCATATAATCGCGGTGGTACATAAAATCCGTGGAACAGTCCACACGAATTTCCCCTTCTCTTATCTCTTCGATTGCATCTCGTCGCACGTGCGCTCGCGAAACCTTTTGACAAATCGTCGTTCAACCGATACGATCTTTTCTTTCCGCTTGATAAGATCTCATAATTTTTTTCCATTTATAAGTCACGTGAGCGCGACGAAAGTCCTTCGGATGATTTTGCTTTTAATAAACGTATGTGTGTATGTGAGCTATGTGTATCATGTGGCGAGCGTGTGGGTGTAGATAAAGATGTTTTTGTGCTCACCTGTCACTGTGATCGCGTGCTCGAAGTCGGCACCTCCGTCTGCCAGGAAGTCGAGCCCTGAAAACAATGGATTTTTTGTTATTTGTCAATGGTTATTTAGGGATCCTTATTATTATATAACAGAAATGTTAATATATTTCTGTTCTTTGTAAATTTTTAAATATTTTTTCAAAAGTTGATTTTCATGGAAAACTATTTTTTGAATAAACGTTTATGATAATTTTGAATAAGTTAGAAAAACGTTATTTCAAAGCAGTTGCTTTTTTAATAAATAATGATTTATTGATCGTTTGTTTTCTTATCGGCATTCATAGTGAACGTTAAAAAAAAGACAGATATTAAATATTTGTTAAAAATTCGATAAAATAAATGTCAAAAACACTTGTTGAAATTCGATCATCATTACATGTTTACACCAAATGTTATAAAATTTAATAAAATAAATGCCAAAAACACTTGTGGAATTTCGATCATCATTATATGTTTACACAAAATGTTATAAAGTTCATTCTGCAAAGTGAAGTATATTAACAGTTCAATTGCCATGTGGTATGCGACCTTAAGAGCGTAATGGTTTCATAATGAGCACGTAACGAAGTACACGATTCCAACAAACGTATCTTCATTTCCAAATCTTTATTGTTTACTCTCTAAACAGAGCCACGCTGAAAACAATTTAAAGAGTATTTTTCCTCGCACTTTATCGCTTTCTGTTCCGTGAGCAGTAATTAAGTTTCGATTAAATGGTTAAACTTCGATTTAGCATTGACATTGCCGTTAATGTTCGATCGATTGACACGTAAGAAGGAATTTTCGAACGTCAAGATCATTGATTGTTTACCGATTTTTTTCTTCTAATCAAAGAATTTCTGTTTAATATTCTAAGATCATTATTCATTAAATTCACATGAATTAAATTTTAAATTTTACATAATATAATGATTTTAAATAATTACATTAACACCTGTACGATTTCATCACTTTTATAGTGAAATCAATGTTAAATGAAACATACATCATTCAATTAAATAAATTACAATTTACCATTGTTCAATCATTCATAAAGGCCATTATTTAAATTATTAAAAAAAAGTTATATTCACGAATTGCTATAAAAATCGAATATCGAACAGTGAAAAAGGAAAAAATACTTTTCAATCGAATCTCGAAACACGATCCTATTACAAAATTGATTCTCGAATGCGCGAACTAATCGAGACGCGCGAGGCAAACAAAACGAATTTATTAATTATACGCATTGGGCGTCGTGCTACATGACTCATTGCAATCGCTGAAGGGTCGCGCAAACAGTTAGCGTCAATTTGCTTCTCTCCGCTTGTACATGTGTCGCTGCAAAAGAGGGGAATTTTCAAAAGCGTTCATATTTTCCATCACGGGGCATGAAAGGTCTATAGAATGGTCTCGAAGTTTCTACCGGAAAATCGTTGGCTTGCATCGTCGTCTCTTATCCAACGTGGAAATAGAGCGAATGTGGAAATTGAAGCAAGACTCGTATACGGGGTGCGAAGGAGGTCAATGTTAATGAGTCACGTAAATCTCTCATTGTAATCGAAACTGTACACAACTTTTTCTCTCTCTTCGACTGCTTGTACATTCGATTGCAAATTCAAATGAATTAGCGGATATTTCACGTTTTAATTCGCTAATTGGCCAGTATTTTCGCAACTGTCGAGAATGCGCGCGCGCGTTCATTTAGCCGTTTTGATTTTGACTCACGATCGATGACTAATTTGTTTATTTTACTGCAGATGTGTGCACGATACTGGGTATTACCACTATATACTTTGTCACTGGACGACTTCGGAGATATCAATTCCAGTTTGAGAGTAATGGTTTTGCTTACGTGTCGATTGATATCGACGAGAGTCTATTATATTGCATGTACCGCGGTATAAACTGGTACGATAGTTTTGCAGTTGGCGTTGAAATTGAATAAATTGACTATTATTTGTAATTTAGTTATTTAATCGTTTTATATTTGATAACACGGGTATGCACGGTTGATTCCTCGCGTTCACTCGTTCATATTGATTATTCATAAAGTTATACGTTACTTTTACGGTTAAACTACATACAAGGAAAAATCATTTAAAATATTGAATTTTTAACATTAGCTATATATATATATATATATATATATATAATTCGTTATTGAACAATCAAAATAAAAGTTAATTTAATATTTATTGTATATTAATAGTCCTCGACAACTTCCAACAGCAATAAACCAACAACTGGACTCGAACCCTTACCGAGCCTTAACAATCCCGTCGTCAAGGATACAAAAAAAAACAGAAAAATCACAACTCACCCATCTTGAGATCCTTTTACGTCGAAGTATCCCGTGGTAAAGAAACGATCTGTGAAGACGGCGTCGTCTGCCTTTAGATAATTGCTCAAGTCGACTGAGTAGCAGTGGCAATAGTCCGGTGACTTCACTGCTGGGCACTCTCGTGCTCCACTGTGCTCTCGTGCCGTTACCGTGCCACGTTCCCGTCGTCCCTCGCGCCGCTCGCGCACTGCGTTCATTTGTGGCCGGGCCTCTCTGTCTTATCCTCTCTCTCCTCCCTTCGATCTCTTGTTTTCTTCCTTGTATCTCCCTCTATCTTTATCTTTATCTTCCCTCAAATCACAAGGTAAGAATTTCAGACGACGAGTGAAGAGAAAAAAAAATTATAACCCCACGGTCGCGCACTGTATTTTATATGTTATAGATGAAGAAAGAAAAAATAAAATAAAATAAAATAACTGGTCGTTATATTATCTCTCCCTCTCTCTCTCTCTCTCTTGCGTGTGCTTTATGCACACTCACCACCACCACTACTGGGGCGCTTCGTTTATTCTTTTTCTCTTTCTCTCCTCGCTTGTGTCACTGCGAGCGCTGAGTGACTACTGAGGTGGCGAGCCGCGCAACGCCGCCTTAAAACCCTCCGAGAGATAAGCCGACGACGACGACGATGGCAGCGGCGAGTCCTACTCCCTCCTCGTATACTGTCGAACGTCTGTGACTCACTATGCGTACGTGTATGTGTGTGTGCGTTTGTTTGCGCGCTGCTGCTGCTGCTGCTACTGCTGCTGTTGCTTCTACTACCAAGACGAAGGTGGGAGATCAAGAGATGTTTCCAGGTTCGCAAGTGTCTTATCAGCGCCGTGGCTTCTTCTTCGTTCTACGTTTAGCCTCGGGGATATTCGCTGACACGTATAGCCTTGGTTCTGAAATGGAGACGTGAAAGTTAGCATCGATCATCGATTTTTTAGGTGTATTGATTAATTTTTGTTTTGTTTTTAGCGATTAGTAAGATATATTATTATAATAATTCGATAAGAAGATAGTAGTTCTAAGTTGCTAGGTATGATCGTAATGAATTAATTGTAGGTTCAATCTTAATTGTAAATGCTCAGAAGGGATCTATCATAATCCTTTTGTTATTGCACTTCTTTGTACAACGCATTTAAAATTATCAGAATGCACGGTTGTGATATATGAGGTCACGTATGACTCATCGAATCATTGTTTTTATTCTTCATTATTATATATAAAATCAAAATGGATTTTTTACAATGAAGAATTACTATGCCATAGCAATGCTTCACTAGAAAGCTAAATGTAAATAATCAAAAGTAAAAAAAATTCATCTTTAAACCCAAAAGCATCTGGAATCAAAACACCATAGAAGTTTTTCGAAGATTTTAGAATGCACATAATACTTGGAGAGGTCATGATTAACGATCGATGTTGCAATCGTTATACAATAGTGTATATATAATTCTCAGGAAACTTCACCTATTTTTTCAGTCTCTGTGTATCACAAATCGTGACAAGCTTTTGTATATCTCATACGTACGCAAGTATACGTCACCATAGCTGATTAGAAATTAGCGCGTAACAGTTGATCCCGTATTTGACGCTGGATTACTCAGGTAACAGCTGTTAAGTTCGAAGCCGAGCACATAAATCACTTTCGCGAAGAAAGACGAGCATGTCATAAACTGTTTCTCTCTCTTTTTTTTCAACACAATTAATTAAATACACAGACACCGAGACGATGAAAACATTTGTTATTTTACAACGACTGAGTAGAGCCCTCGTAACCGTGAGGAAGACAAACTAGCCATAAAATAAAAAAGAATTAAAAAAGAAGCAACCAAACAGATTTACAATTAACAAATTCGTACAATATCTTTATGATTTATTTCCATGGATTTCGAAACGAAATGTCTTCACTAAAAGTGCGCGTATCCTGTATTTGTACTTAACTCTTATATACCACGGTAATGAAGCTATCGAGTAATTAAAAGAGAAGAAAAAGAAAAGTGTCTCAAAAAAAAAGTAAAACGCATGACCACAAAGCTTGCACAATAATATACACACATTCTTGGAAACATTTCCCATGTGTCCTTGTACCATCGATCGCCACCTCTCCTATCTCACGCCCTTACGGAAAACTACCATAGGCGTCTTGGTATATGCAACTCTGGTAGCACGTGAACTTTGCAATTAGAAGTAATTATATACTCGCATATTTTACGAGCTGAGAAATAAAATGAAACACTGGAAAATTAGCGTGAACGTATAATTTTGACGGCGAATGCGATGATTTTTCCCTTAAACTTTTTTTTTCGGTTTTAGTGAGGTTCGAGTAGTGAAAGTAGTATAGTATAATCGGATTCGATAACGATCGCAAAACAATTTCGGCTAATGGATGAGTCGCCAGGGAACTACTTCTCTGTCTATTTTCGCTGTAATTACATTATATACACACACGCCTTTCTTATGTGTATGTGTATATATATATATATATATATATTTATACGTTGAATTGGACTACGATTTCGGTCTCTAATATTTAATGTTTGTCGAATCGATTTTGAATAATTCGATTATCATCGTTTATACTATTCGTCGTGAATATTAAAAGAAGACTACAGGTACATATATATGTGGTTCGTAATTATTGCTCACTACAAAATTTTCTCTATATTACTTTCCGTTCACTGCAGCTTCCGTTACAATACCAACTTCTACTAAGCAAATTTTCCATAGAATTGTATATACATACACGCTTGTTAAATCACAGCAAACCTATCGACAAAATACTTCGTAGAATATCATGACAAAGGTACACTGCAAATATGTATGCACGCATGTCTATATGCTACACGAGAGAGTTCGAAAGAAGTGTTTGAACTCTTCGTTAAGTCGAGCTACGCTACAGATCCCGGGCTATACTGTTTAATGTCGAGTGGTGCGGGTATGTGCACGCGCTTGTATAATGGGAATGCGTGCAACGCGCACGGCTTATCGGAATCACGGCGGTTTTTCCATTACTAATGAGTAATAATTGTTAAAATTCATATATATATTTTTTTTCCATTGTCATAGTAGACACAGTAAATGATTGTTTTTTCTCGCGTTTATTATGTTTATATTTATTTGTTTAAAAAAAAGCCGTACATCATCGTGACTACTCGTTTAATTATCTACATCTTAATAACAAAAAGCCACACACATACACATTTCACTCCTATATATATATTTCAATCTAAAAGGACCAACGCAACAGCTCAAAAATAAAAAGCAGTCGTACGATTAAGCAAGAAATTCCAATCCAGCTTGACTCGACATCAGCGCGAGAAGGAGGAACTCAATCAGCGATAAAAGGAGCCGCACACGCGCTTGTGCTCTTGGAAAATGTTTGCGCGCGCGCGCGCAAGAGCAGTGGAGTAAGTCTTTTCGATCAGCCGCGACGTCCGCTACAACCAATTCAATCCTCTTTTTCTCTTCTCTTCTTCTTCCTTTGATTATTCTTTGTATTCTTCTTTTACGTTTGGTATATAATTGTTTACTCTCACAGGAACGCGTAATTTCACCCTCGCGTGTATGTTTTTTTTTCTTCGCTGCTAAGGGTGTGGGACTAGTGATGAGTTTTCATTGAATTTTATCGCGTGGCGGTGCTGATGTGTATGTGTGTGTGTGTGTGGAGCTATTGTTAGCACGCGCTCGCGGTAGTTTATATGCGTTACTCGTACTGTAATATCCTTAATTACTCAAGGGACACGCGGAGGGCACGTATAGTTTCACGGTTAAAAATTATAACTGTATTATATATATATATACATATCTTGTGAAAAATAGAACCAAGGATTTCCCTATTTCCTCTAGTTCAACAACCTTTTTTTTCTCCTCTCTCCTGTATACCATGCAAATCTCGTCCTTCGTTCTTTTCTTCATCTGTTCGTCCAATAAAAACAGTATATACCATACCGAATATTGACAATCACGCGCGAACACGAATCTTAATTGTATCCGGATCGCGGCCGATTTTTCTCGCCTCGTGGCCTTTCCAGAATGCTCCAGAACGACCCGCGTGTTAATTCTCATCCCGAGAACTCTCTCATATATATATATATATATATATATAGAAGTGCAGAAAGCTCGAAAGCACGCGTGCGTCACGTTGTATATATATGGTTTACGAGCGTTACCGCGTTTTTTTTCTCTTCTTTTTATTGCTTTCTGTAAGAATGATCTTGATCGTACATCGTGTCCGTTCCCGAGTGCGACTGCACTTGATGATCAACGCACGCGCGATTATAGTGAGACTTGACACGGTTGATATTGATGGTCAGCTACGAAATTTAATCGGTAAAACAAATCACTGCCAGAAAGCTACAAAACTGCTGTAACAATTTGATTATATAAGTGTACAAAACTTGTTTTCTCACATTCTTGCACGTGTGTCTGTATGTATTAAACCAAGTCTTCGCTCGCTCAAAAGCGCGATAACAATTAGCATTGGATTATCAAACAAAGTTCTGCCATAAATTATTTATTTTTTCGTTAATAAAAAAAGCCACGTTCATATCAATTACAATACATCATGAACAAAAAGGTCTACTACTAGCCCTATACGTAAACCGCAACACCAAGCAGCTGGAACATCTCTAATCTCGCGTTAATCGTCGGGATCCCGTCGGCAATGGGTGGGTCGTACAACGAGTTCGCACTTCCTTAGCACGCTACAGTTGCGTAATAATCCGACGCCGTTGCCGGCAACTCGACGCCGCGGGGCGGTGGCCTTAACCTTGGCCCCTTGTTGCTACCGTCGCCGTCGCACCTGCGTCCGGTGCAGGATCGGCAATTGCTTACATGCTATCCGTATGTCGCGAGGTCGACAGTCGAGCTTTTGTAGGTTTTCTTTTTTTTCTGGTGAGATGTATGGTTTTACATTTTCTTTTCGATAATACAGTGTTGGGGTTTTATAATGTATGAGGAATTTTATAGATTATGTATATACATAGAGGGTTGAAAAACTAAAACAAATGATTTGAAGGCATATCTCTGTAAACAGGTAAAAAAGATTGAATGGGAAATATGTAGGCTGTATGTATAGTCCTGGCGCTTCGTGATGAATATTGGACGTATTATTATCCATATTCATCTCATCTATAAAGAAAGATAAGTATGGAGCTAATACGAGGAAAGTACAGGAAAAAGTAGAGTAAATATTTTACTCGAGACGCCAGGGCTATCTAACCATATATTGTATTTGGTTCATTTTCGGTAAGGCAAACATTTTTTTCTCGCTCTCTAAGTCTTACAATAGACAAAAATAAGTTGCAATACTTGTAATCGGTCTTGTAACACTACAAATTTAACATGGAAAAAAATGAAAGAAAAGCGGTCACTGATAATATTAAGCTCTGATAGGTGGAAAACAAATTTTCAACGAAAAGTTTTTACATTAGAACAGTAGCTGACACTCAAATAATGTTGAAAATTAAAGTTGAAGGTCAAGTGCAAGGTCATCTATAGATTGATATTTGTGGTGTTAGTAATTTTCATGTGTTCACTTAATCGTAAAAGTTAACGGGTCTGTCGAATGTACGTAGCTTTACATAGAATTATCCGATTTCAACGAGCTCTTTTCTCCTTCTATAATTATTTTCTTGTGAAAAATTTGTTGACGTTCGTGGGAGATTAATATTGATTAGCTATCAGTAATAATTTTTTATCAATTGTTTTTATGTTCAAAAAGAAAGGTTTACAATTGTCGTTTTTTGACACCTGAAAAGGTAACCATTTTTTTTATATTAAGATTTTATTCGATAAAATAAATTATTGGAAGACAAACGAACCTGTTAAATTTTGCCAAAAAGAAACTATTAAGAGGAACGGTTTTGATGAATAAGTTTCATATGAAAATTAGGAACATTACAAACATCAATCTATAGGTGACCTTGGACTTGACCTTCAACGTAATTTTAAATATTATTTGTGTATCAGCTATTTGTTTAACACAAAAGTCGACCATTTAACTCTTCATTCGCTATCAAACTTTATGGAAATTACTTTATTGAATAAAGTCTTAATATCGAAAAGCAATCGTTACTTTTTTTTACAGATGGACAAAAAACAGCACTTACAAGACTGTTTTATGGTGTTGGAAACTTTGCTCTTCTATTGTATGATCTATAGAGCGATAAAAAAAATTCAGAACAACAATCTCAGAGCTGGGTTTCAACATCTTTTTTCCTATTTTTCGAACCTTCTTAGCGCGGATAAGCTGTAGAATTCCTCACATATATACGATATTCTTAGAGAGATTATTAGGAAAAATTAACAGAAAAAGTGTCTCGCTCCGTCTGAAGAGCGGCCCTGAAGTCACTTATTATATATATAAGAAATGGTTTAGTTATGAGTCAGAATGTATTTTTGTGAGGTCCGTATTTAGTATATATATATTTGGGTTACTCAAATTTTAGTAATTAGAAAAACATAAATAAAGTAATATAGTTGTTATACAACCTGATATTAATTATGTGAATAGTAAAACAAATTTCACACAAAATTAACTAGTTATTAATTAGCAAGCGCACGCATCAGAAGCTATGATCAAAATAGAAATATGATTTATGCGTTGTTCGTAGTTCGAAACGGCACGAGCGTGTTACACTAAAATAGCCAAATTAATCTTATCTCAAATATTAATTACGCAACTATATGCCATCGCTCCGAAATAACTTATATTGTGTATTAATAGACCGAGGAAAAACTTGGGTCGCCTATAATAAACCCATTAAATTTTTTCATTATATGCGGGCATTAATGAAAAAACAAGCATGATGAACTCTTTTCCAAATCGATTCGATCCTCTTACATTCGACATTGTAACGACAAGATACCCTCATCTTGTAGCCATACACGCAAAAAAACGTTTTGTATTTCGTTACAATTTTTCTACACCTATAAACCAGTACATTTATAAAATAATAATACACGATAAAAATTTTGTGCAACAAATTAAACCACCGCGTCATCTACTAACCCAAAATTTCACATAAATAAAAACTATCACTTACGCGTGTACATATACCTGGGATGCTCTGTTATTCTCATATACAGATAAGAATCCCGTAACGCGAGCTCGAGAATTTATCAAGGAAACTTTCCGTACTCGCGCACACACGTCGATTAATTCTTTCGTAATAAGCGCAGCTCGCTCGCCACGCGGCAATTGACGCGGTGCACGCGTGCACATCAAAGCTAGCGACAATTATTACGGTAAACAAGGAGAGCAGTGCCTCTGAGTCACCACACATACATACTTGGGTTCTCCCGATTTGTTTGTACATCTCGCGATCATTGATTTTCGTTCTACCCTGCAACGTGCGCGGAAGATTTTTGTCTTTCTTTCGTTTCCATAATTATTACAGGCTCTTCGATACATTGTGGATTTTGAAGGAAGGGTAATTAGCGCGGGAATTTCATAACCGGTTTTTTTCCCCAACCACGCTAAACTCACGAACCGCAACAACAACGTAGTTGTCCGTGGGAGACTGAGAAAGTTATATACTGTCACGAGTAATTTCTTTTCCTTCGTTACACATACACACATTCATATATATACACACACACACACACTAGGCGTCGGGTCGTTACCGAGCGAAACCTTAATTTTACAAGCGCGTTATGTCATTTTGGTTTGAATCGATGATGATGTCATATCAACGGGACATAAAAATTGCCTTTCAAGTCCTTCCCAGAATCCAGCAAAGTTCTTTTATGCCTGATTCTTCTCCTCTACAATCCCGTGCACTCAATACCAGTGTATACCGACTTGAACCAGAATACTCCAGTGCGCACCGGCGAGATTTTATCTCCCGCACAAAAATTCATAGACGCCATATCATATTGATATACGTAATACATAACATATACCACATGACGAAACCGAAATTTTCGGCAACATTCTATTATACCATGTATTTCCGTTTCGTCCAATCCAACACACACACACCCACACACACACACAGACAGAGAAAATCTCGTGTACTGAAGAATAGAAAAATAAAAGAACCGACAACAAGCTGTTAATCGATAGCAATCGTTCGTCGTCGTCGTCTCCACGTATAGAAGATCCGCGACTATCTTTGGCCAACGGTTACTAGACACTCGATACTCTCTCTCTCTCTTTCTCTCTCTCTCTTCACCTCGCGCAGGCGAAGGAATAATTCGATCGCACGTGTACGCGCGTGCGTAGTTTTATCTATCTTCTATCTTCGTATATAGAGGCGACATCATTGGTGTTGCTGGTATAAAAAAGGAAAAAGCTGTTCGATTATGTATTGTTGAGAAACGATGTGTCTTTTGCGCGTATCGCCGCTTTTGGACGAGACAGTCCAAATATTGGCTTAGCGTGAGTATCGATCAGCGACGGGTATTGTAATAATCTGCGTGTTTAGGAAAATTACCGAGATGGTATATGGGAAGGAGTGAAAGTTAAGACGCGTGTGTGTATTATATTATTTGTAGGCACGTGTCGTTTTTTTAACTAGGGAAATCTTTGGTAAGATTATTTTATCATACGTGTGAAAATTGACAATTTCACGGGTACACGAAATTACGAGTTATTCTCACAAACTTGTTTATTCAGTGTACAAGAGTTACGTTTGTTTAGTTAATAGTGACAACTTGAACACTATAAGTAAAAAGAAAGAAAACGAAACTTTCGACCCGGGAAAATGAAAAGTGCAAATCATTGGGAACAGTATATAACTTCAGCGTATAGGTACAACGCATCGGGAAACTCATGTAGTAGTCCGCCTACTCCGTCACTTTACGTCGCTCTGATAACACGCGTTTGCGATTGCGACAAACGTCACATATATCTCCATCTCTCTCTCTCTTTTCTTCGCACCGCATGTGTACTTCTATATGTATATACATGTACGCTAGCTCGCGACACATTGCGTCTCGCTTGACGTCGTCTCGATAAATCAATTGCTCGTTTCTCCTTTTCTCTCTCTCACTCTTCTTCCTTTAGTATATAGCTGCTAGTACACCTTTTATCAATCGCGTAAATCAATTACGCTTAATCTTCAGTTTCTTTTCTTCTCTCTTTTTTCGTGATTTTTTTTTATTCTCTCACGTACACGAGATTCTTTTATTACCGCGTATATACTCTCGTCTATTTGTACATATATGCATACTAATGTTTAGTTTCACGAGATTTCGTGTGATTTATATTATAAGCGCCGGCGGCAGATGAAGGACTGTTGTTTGAGATCTGGGGTATTATACAGCGAGACTGGGATCTGAAAAACATAACCCAGAAAGGTTTTTTCAATTGAGAGCAAGGTGCTTTTCTTCATTTTTTATTGTTTTAACAGCTATTTTTGGCGTTCAAAGTGACGCGTAGGATTGATTTATTTAAATAATATATATTCATAAATCTCGCGGATAAGTGAGAGATGCATGCACGTTATTATTTGCTCGTCGTATATTTCAAGAAACCGACGACGTTTTGTCAGGGAAAAAATCGTCACTGCTTTCTTATTTGTTTATCAGAGAATTCTTATATTGTAAATAAAGTAGAGAAGTATACACGTGTCGATCAAACATAGCTGACACTTTTACTACATTTTTTTTCTTTTTGCGTTGTATATCTGACGGATTGTACCTTATGTACGTACGTATGCTTACATTTCGCTTCTTGGCAAATGTGCTAAAGATGTTATCGACCGTTTTAATGAGGTATACGTGCGTACATTAACTCGTAGGTGTATGTGTGCTTTATGTGCCTCGGCAGCTTAGCGCCGGCTTATGAAAGTTTTTCAGCCATTAGTGAGCAAGGAATAAAAGAGAAAGAGGCGCCACGAAAAGCATGACTAAACGAAACTTTAGTGCGGCAAATAAGGAATAAAGATATACACAGGTTTATTGATTCATTGCTAGGGTAATAAATTAGTCATGTGCTGTGCTCAGTCGAATAATAGTTCGAATAACGAGAGTATAGTAATGAGAATTGATAACGGAATAATATATAATCTTAAGAATAATCGATTGTCCTTTTTTCTTTTTATTGGTAATTTCTACTGGCAATTATAAACTTAAGCCGTACACCTTCTTTGAATTTCATAAAAAATGTTAATATTGAATGTGATTCAATTTTTATTTGATCGAATGACTTGCTATTGAATTTCTTCACATCAATGTATGAATTGTGATTAATTCGTTCGAGATAGTATATAGACTCACTTAGCCATTGTAAATACTTATAAAAAATTACATCACAAAAAAAAGTTTTGCTTTATCACCTTTTAGTCTCTACCTTTAACATCATTTTTGCATAAATCAATCGGTAGGCGTGACGAAAAAAAAATGGGGGTAAAACAGCACTCATTTCGAGACGTACAAGGCAGTTTTCAAGGTGAATCTGACACATCTCGATTAATTCACGTTTGCTGCTGTTGCTGCAGGTGATATAAAATTTCTTATTTTTTCATTTTTTTTTCTCTCATTGTTGCGAAACTATCGTGACCTACTTTACGCACTATACACAGATTTGTAAATGTTTAGATAGTAATATTATTTTGACAGGAGATCAGATTTTTGTTTGAACACCGAAACTTAATGATCAACAAATGTTAACATAGATGATTAAGACAATGAGCACGATAATCGTGACTTTTACCGAAAAACAAACATTTTATTTGCTACATAGGATTCTTCTTCGTGACGTAGTAAAAAGAAAAAGAATCATTATTGTACACCTGATTTTTACGAAAAAGAAAGTTGAATAATATGAAGCTAAATTACATCAAACGACAATATCACGCGTCGTCGTCAAACATCCCATGTAGTTAACGTTTAAAATCTAAAAAGCAATTCCACGAATTATAAAAGAAAAAAAAATAAGAAAAAACAGTTTTATCATTATATCCTATTAAACTGTTTTCCCTCTATATATACGACACATCGTAATTCACGCGTAACTTGAAACCACCCACACTTTTTTTTTCTTTTCCTCAAAATATGCTTTTTCAGTAAGCTCTCGTCAACTCTATATAATTTCATCAACGTGTGTATATACTATTACGCGTAAAGCTTTATCAGGTGCCGTGATTTCCTCTCTCGCTCTCTCTCCCGCGTTTTTGTTCCTCACGCAAACGTCACAAATCGCGCGAAAACAATCGGCTTGTTTACGAGAGAAAAAAGGTGAGAGAACAAAAATGCACAGAGCCTCTGGCTTTGCTCGGTAAATAGTCAGTACTGGTGGAGGCGTTCTTCGTAATCGCTCGAGCTACTCTACGTACCACGTGCTCTCTCTCTCTTTCCCTCTCAAGTTTAATCCTCGGGATTCAAAGAGGGATTTGAGCGGAGTGACTGAGACAGTGGCAATAAATTTGTCTCTCAAGTGGTTTTTACATGGTATATCATATATATGTTTGATTTACACGCAAATTAAATAGGGTTTAAGAAAGTGCGAAAACAAAATAATTTTTTATAAAAAATATAAATGTCTATTCAATCGAAATATGTTTTTTTTTCTTGAGAAACAAAAAGTCCTCGGTTAAATTTCTGCAGAAGAAAAATTTTAACTATCAAAACTATACCAAACAGGAGAAAAGCGGATTTCGTGCACCAATAAATATAAAATTTATATGGAAAAATTCGATAACCATCTCTCGCACAGTTACGTCAAGTATATAGACACTCCAGTAATCGTGACAAAACTCGAACCAACAAGTTAATCACACGTTAATACAATTACACAATCGTCAAATGAGCAGGCTTACCCGGGAGCGCAAGCATTATTACATATCTTCCTGAAATCCTCCGCAAACATATACACATACACACATATATATACTTGAGTGCCGCAAAAATCCGCATCTTTCCTCAAACAATCCTCGAAATCCGCAAACAGCTTCAAGGTTAATCTCGCGCTCGCGCTAAGCAGCCACTTAACGAAATTGGCAGCCTCTTGCGCGAATCAATTGACAAGTGTGCACGCGCGCAGGGGAAGAACGCACATAGAAGCTGTGTATGTGTGCGCCTTGTTTGCACGATTCAATCGTTTAAGAATGAGAAAGAGAGAGAGAGAGAGAGAGAGAGAGAGAGAGAGAGAGAGAGAGAAAGAGAGAGAGAGAGTAAGAGGTAAGTAAGAATGCTTGTTTAGATTTAAAATATTATGTTTTTTTTCTAGGGTAGTTTACGGTGCGACTGTACTCGATTGTAACTGAGAATGTATAGCTTTAAGTGTGATAATTTTTTGAGTTCTAGTTTATTTGTCAAAGTGTATACTTGACACACATTGATTTATCGAGAAAACATAGTTTGTTATTTAAATTTACAGATTTCATTAGCCAAAATTGCGTTTCAAAACTCTATTTACACAATTTATAATTCGTCCCAGTAGATTTTTACTTTTTGAACGTATAAATGTATAGGAAATTGTATATCATTGCTATGCAATAAAAAAAAAACTTTAATTACAATAATAAAAGTTTACCTGAACAAGCAATGATATAATGTCTTTATTACTTATTTTGACGTAACGAGTATATAACATTACGTTAATTAAAAAAGAAAAAAGATTAATGACAATAGTTGATATACAAATTCATGCATAGAACAGTCAAATATAGAAAAGCACAAGCAACCTGTTGATTTAATCATTGAAAAATACGAAACACCACGATACCCTAGTATATTATACGCAAATACACAATATTCATTTTTATAACTGACAAACATTGACACGCGCGTGTTATAGATTTAAAAAAAATTATACTTTTTCTCGTTCATTTCTCCCGCGACTCATGCTCATCTCATCATATATAAGCATTACAACAGGCGTGTCGTGCAAACAACCAGGGCGTGAATCAGAAGGAAAAACAGAATATATTCGCGTATAATGCTCATTGCAAATTTACTCGTGCGCACTTTATAATGTGTGATCAAGATCAAAACACAATTGTATTAACACAGTTGCCTTCGATGAGTCTTTCGATCTCTTACTTTCGATGTGGAAAGCAGTAAAAACTGACTTTTACGAATCCCTCCGTTACAAAATACTATAAAAAAAACAATTATTCTCAACGGGCCCAATTAAATTGCTACTATTCGCGTAATACAGTATATGAGCCTTGCGCGTCATCGTTTTTCTCTCTACACAATAAACTTTATATCTCTGGTATTGTAACCGTTGTGTTGAAATTTTCATCGTCGAATAAAATTATTCATTAATATTGTTATGATGCCATTGAACGACGCACGGGAGCATTACGATAAATCAAGGATATTATATTATAATTTAACGGTCATTCAAATTTCCACGCCACACTGTAATTATATATTCTTCTCCACTATACAATATACATTCCACAATTTCAGCGTGTCGATATATACACAAACTCCTCCCTTATCACCTACTCTACACGCATCTCACTTTTGTTGCGTGACGAACAGTGAGCGGAAGGTTGAAGTTCGCGTGTAATTCACGGCTATACACTTTCGCGCGCACGCGCACTTGGCCTCGTAACCGATGATTCTTTCGTTTTCATTGTCATCACGTGTATATATATATATATATATATATGTGTGTGTGTGTGTGTGTGTGTGTGTGTGTGTGTGTGTGCTTTGTTGACGTATACAATCGCGAGCACCGAGTCACATCGTATTATTTTATTTTATTTTTTCTTCATTTTCGGATACGTACTTGAAGTTTTTGGGTATAATTGATACCTTTTTTTAATTTATACATTCGGGTTGAAGAAGCTTATGTAGATGAGAATGTTGAAAGTCATGTGTCGATTCTCGTTAATCGCACTGCTGTATATATCACGATATCGGTTTTTGGCATTGTTTGACCATGTTTTCGGCCAAGTCTTGCTTTATTATAGCCCGAATCGACCTATTTATAAACCAAAACACTGCGCGGCGTTCAGTCTTCGTCTGGTGCATGAGAAAACCGAACGTTTTATCTGAAAACCATTTCCTTTTTCATCAATGTTTAGGCATTAGAAATTGGTTTTAGAAACTTAACTGAAATTTCTTAAATTAAATAATAATATAAAGTAATAATATAATAACATAATAGTCAAACTAATAGAATTTCAACAAAAAACCACATGTACTTGAAATATCAAGTACATTCCAATTAACCCTTTCAGGACCAAACAATGAACATTAATACAAAATTTTTTGTCACTCTTATTGTATCTAAAATATCATAACTAAGAAAAAACAACAAAAAATTTTTTTGTTTCTTTTTTGTTTTCTTTTGTTTTTTTCTGTTTTTTTTTTGTTTTTCAACAAGAAAGCAACAACAAAAAATAGACACTATAATCTTCCAATTGAGTCATCATGAGTTCAAAATATTGATTGAAACATTTTTTAATATCATGTTA
>JAYJLV010000001.1:1990159-2030009 GCA_036873485.1 Torymus texanus | reverse complement strand
TGTGGGGTGGTGCGCGTTCTATGCGTGTGTTGTGGAGAGAGAGAGAGAGAGAGAGAGAGAGAGAGAGAGAGAGAGAGAGAGAGAGAGAGAGAGAGAGAGAGAGAGGTCATGGGAAGGCGAATGCAAAATCGTGGGGGGTTTTTATGGATGAAGAGTATGTATGATGTGGTCGATTGTTTCAATCAGAGGTGAATAAAGGTTGTGTTATATATTGGGATAGTGATAGCAAGTGAGTTTAATATTTATAAAAAAAATGTAAAAAAAATATATTTTTTTTTTCAAAAACTTCATTTAATCCAATACTACAAAATTAAAAAAAGTTATATATCTCCCAGGGACTCTATGAATTACGTTCAAAGCACTCAGCGTCATACTTATTTTTACGCCTTAATTTCGAATTTGTATTCGCCAGCCGAAAGCTGCACACATACATATATATACATACATACATATATACGCATGTGTGCGCGGAGTGTGTACTTGAAAACCGCAATTAAGAATGCGGGAACGTGCGCCCGAAATACTTATCCCACCACGGCCGTACACTAGCTTGCGCTATTAATTATTTCACGTTTTTTCCTTCTCTCTCGTTCCCTCACGTGGGCGTGTGTGTGTATATATATGTGTGTATTGATGTAGCATATAAACCCCCGAAGCAAGAGGTGGAGGTGGGATAAAGATTTTATTAATATTCATCCGGAAAATCTTAACCTGGAACGCTACCATCGCTGTAGCCACACTGCACACACCGTCCGCCGTGTATTATTGATCCCGTCTGACCTAATTAATACAATAGGGATGTGCACAGTCGAATCAAAATAATATATAGGGTATACACCGGCTGCTGATGATGTGTATGTATGTAAGAGAGAGAGAGCAGGGTTAATTCGTCGTGGAATTTATTTAAACAAGAGCTCGTTTAAGAGCGCGTCGATCGTGCAAGCGTATATGTAATTGCTTTTCATATGTATAGAAATTTTATATATTCACGTTCGTATGTATAACGTTTTTTTTTCTTATGAAGAGAAAATTTATTGTACTTGTTTATATTTAAAGGCTTAGAAAGTTTTGTTACTGATCGAAAGTGATACTACTATATACATTCAAACGCTATTACATTCAGAAAAATATTATTTTTACATACACTGAGAAAAAAAAGTTTAGCAGTTATTAATAATTTTGTAAAAATTTCCATATACTTTCTGATAAAGCTACCACAACATATTACCATACTTTTATAAGAAATTTTGATTCAAATATATAGGCAAAATTAACTATAAACATTGTAAAAAATTTACTGTTTGGAAAATTATTTGGATATTTTTTCAAAACTTTATTTTTCTGCTCAAAAACATTGAACATTTTACATGACCCTTTCTCCCAAACCAATTAAAAAAAAAAAAATAATCGAACCTCCTAACATTCATATCGCTCGTCTTTCAGGAACCACAGCCACGACGACGACACGTCAACTACGGTGACCCAGTCCCCACCACGTGAAGGAAGTACGTCGACACGTTCGTCGGCGCATCTTGAATTGGCCAAGAGTCATTACAACATTACCAAGCTTGTCCCAGAGCCACGGGCAGCAAGAACAACAAAATGCGTGAATATAAGATCGTGGTGTTGGGCAGCGGTGGTGTCGGCAAATCTGCCCTCACCGTACAATTCGTCCAGGGTATATTCGTTGAGAAGTATGACCCGACGATCGAGGACAGTTACAGGAAGCAAGTCGAAGTTGATGGACAGCAATGCATGCTTGAAATCCTCGACACCGCTGGAACGGTTAGTATATACCCAAATTCTATCGTTTTATTTATTTTTTTTTTTTTTTTGTATGTTTTTATAGGTAAATGAAAGATATATAAGGTGTCTATATTTTCTGGGATAATTACGTGTATATATAACGAGGCTACGCGATGCGCCTCGTTGCGACCGAGATTTTTTTAATGAGAATCCATTGAATTCGCTCGAGGATTCTGTATTTTTTTTTCCAAGCGTATACGTGCCGGAAATTCATTAGACCCAGAGATCGTGCATTATACCGATGTCGAAATATATAATTACCCCTTTCCATATAATACTTTCATAAACAAAAAATAGATATAAACCAGGTTTTGTTTACCTGCTCTACTTTGAACGATAAAAAAAAACACAAAAATCAAAGCAACCGCAGGTCATAGGCTCGTAAGCTCTGAGAGAGAGTTTCTTTGAGAATTAGCTCCCGTGGGAGAGAAGCTGTGAACGGTATGTTTCCGGGGTATATACGAAAAGATCGTTGGTACATACACATGGGTCCATCCATCATCGAATCTCTCCCCCTTGTACGCGTAGGTTGTGGGAGGGATGAATGGATCGGCGGTTATGGAGAAGAAGAAGTCGCTCGGGGGATTGGACGGACGTTGAATTATGTAATGTTTGGTACACACGCACCCAAAGAGAGATTAAAGGGAATCGGTTATACTATGATAATTCTTAATGGGGGAAAATTGATTTGAATTTTAAATCTTATCTATTATATAGTCGGTATCGTTTTTTTAAATACACTACATTTTAGTAAAGTGTGACCCTCTAAATGTGTTTTTTTTTTCTTTTATTCGTGTCTTTAGGAACAATTTACGGCGATGCGGGACCTGTACATGAAAAACGGCCAGGGCTTTGTGCTCGTCTATTCGATAACAGCCCAGTCGACGTTCAACGACCTGCACGACCTGCGGGAGCAGATACTGCGGGTGAAGGACACGGACGACGTGCCGATGGTCCTCGTCGGCAACAAGTGCGACCTCGAGGACGAGAGGGTCGTAGGCAAGGACCAGGGCGTCAATCTTGCCCGGCAGTATAACTGCGCGTTCATGGAGACATCTGCAAAGGCCAAAATCAACGTTAACGATGTTAGTATACGTGTATATATATATGTGTGTTGGATTATTGAGGCGGACGGGGAACTTTTGAACTTGCTGCCAACTTTTTTTTTTATAGTGTTTTTGATTGTTATTTGTAAATACGGTTATCTGAGCAGTAGAAAACATTTTTTTTGTCTTTTACAAATACGTGTAACTTTGATTTTTCTTAGTACTTTAAAAAAAAAATACAATGTACGACGGCGACAGTTATTCAAATTTGCAGTGACACGTTCTGCGCTCAATCCATCACGTGAATGCACCAATCTCACGCTGTTCTCATCCCCCAACCCTTACGTGATTTTCTTCGGAACATCCCCCCCTCCCCCTGTGCCTCGGGGGGAGGAGGACTCAAATTAATCCACACCTCGTGCAAACTTTTTATCAGTCGAGCACGCCCCGCGTGTCTCTCTCTCTGCTCTCGCGAGTCGAGCGAGTGTTCTCGACTGAAAAACTTTCTCGAGAGGGGTGCACACGTGTATATGTATGTGTGTTCATTGTCCGTCTGAAAAGCGACAACAAGTGTCGCGAAGGAGTTATTTAATTCTCGCGTCGTGTCGTCGACGGATTGATTTATTGCGTATACGTGCGGTAGTTTGGATACAACGGAAAGAGACACTTGTGTGGTTTATTATTATTATTTTTTTTTTTAAGTTTAAAGTCGATAAGAGGTGACGACGGCGAAAGTCCATATTATAGTATAAAGGGTTTCGAAATTTTTTAAATACTTTATCTTTTCACTGATAAATTGCGTGATTATATACGTTCCTGGAATGGATAATGTGTTTACAATGTTATGAATATAAACGAAGAGTTTTTATGAAAAAAAAAAAATGAAAAAATCACGTCGAAGACCGACACGGGGTCGATGACTGAATGAAGTCCAATATTCTATCTAGCTTACCCTACTTGCATACTTAATTTGATCAATACTGCTCAGATATATAATGTGTCTAGTAAATAATTCATTCTTTGCTCTTTATAAAAGGAATATTAACTACCGTATTTTTGCGTGCTTTTGCATAAAATAACTAATAAGTGTTCGTTCCCCCCTCCGTATTTTATTATATATTGCTATTATTCCTTTACGAGTGAACGACAAGTTTTTAACAATGAATTATTTTCTCTTTTAGATCTTCTACGATTTGGTGCGACAAATCAACAAAAAGTCACCGGAGAAGAAGACGAAGCAGAAAAAGAAAGCTTTGTGCATCATGCTGTAAAGTAGCGGCGGGGCCTGTGCCGTGTGTTCTCGCGTTTAATCAAGGAAAAATAAAAAAAGAAAGGAACAAAACTAAAAATACAAAGAGCAGAACAAGATAGAGAAGAAGCGAGAGAAAGAGAGATGGAAAGAGAGAGAGAGAGAGAGAGAGCGCGCGAGCGAGAGCGAAAGAGATTGAAAGAGAGCGAGAGTGAAAGCGAGTAAGCGAGCGAGCCGAGCGCGAAAAGTTATAAATAACAAAAAGTCTAAAAAAGCAGGCAAAAAAGCGAGAGGGAGATAGGCCGAGGATACCAGTGCGTCGGTCGAGGGTTTCACGAAACATATATACAGACATCCCGTACAGCTGAAGCAAGAGCAATCTCACACGCGGAGAAGCAGAGAGACGCACGCGACAAGGGGGACATACGACGTCGTCGTCAGGAACACACATACATATATATATATAGATGCGCTCGCGATGGAGAAAGAGGGGAGAAGAAGGAGGAGAAGGAGGTGGAAGAGGAGGTGGAGGTGTAGGCGAAGAAAAGACACATACACACGCGTTTCATGAATATACTTGTATATACACGCTCTTCGGTGTCCGGCCGCGTAACGGCGCACAAAGACGCGAGGGCGAGAAGAGAGGAAAAGCGGGACGAGAGCATTTTTTTCACACGCGTATATCATACCGAGAGAAAGAGTGAGAGAGCCACGCCCGGAACCGCGCGAGAGACACCTTTTGCGTTCTCTTCTTATTCTTCTATGTTTTTTCAAACGAGTTTTTCCTTTTTTTTTAAAAAATCATTATAATTATTATTATAATTAATTATTAACGGGGAGGAGATATTACTTGGAAGGAGAGACCGAGAGAGTGTGTGCGAATGAGGGAGAGAGAGAGAGAGGGACTGATAAGAGTGAGAATTGATGGGGTAGAGAGAAAAAACCACGATTTTTTCTTTCCAATGTGTTGTAGGGACAGAAGATGCATTAATGACAATGATAATAATAAAGAAAGAAAATTCGAACGAGAGAAAAAGAGAAAGAAAACGAAACAGTATGTGAGAGTGAACAATGAGAGTGATAGATAAAGAAAGAGAGAGAGAGTGAGAGAGATGGCGAGAAAAAGAGAGTGAAAGAGAGTATGTTCATGGGATGGAAAAAAGAAAAGGGATGAAAAGAAAACGCATAAAAAAGCATGTTCGGAAGTGCGCGTGCGCGCGGCGGCGGCGGCGGTGGCGGCGACGACGGCGCCCACCAAATATCGTCGCGACCCCTTCGGGACTACGCGAGCGTACCGCGCGCACATCTCTCTTATATAATATAACAATTACACATAGACGACTACATACCGCGAGAAAAAAATGCAAGACAAAAAAACAATGATGATGATTATTATTAATTATGAAGGCATCAAAATATTCATAAGTTATCGATTGTTTGTTTTTTCTCAATCAATATATGTTTTTCTATATCTCTCCGTATTAAAAGCAAATAATAAAAATTCAGTAAGTGTTGAAAAAAAAATCATTCGAAGAATTGAAGTTGAATTATGTCGCACTTGGGTATCCTTCCCTTAAACCCGCCCTTCCCCTTCTCAAAACCCACCCAGACCCCTAAGAACACCCCGAAACTCTCCGATGCAGATAGAGTGATCCCCTCGATGAAGGCTTTCGTCTAGCGAACTTTAAGTCATCTACTTGTTTAAGTGCCTTTTCTTTTGAACGAGGAAAAAAAAGAACGCTAATAAAGATTTTTGCGTAAGATTTCTTTTTTAATACATCGGTAGTTATGTAATGGATAGAAACTTATTCATTTTAAATTGTATTTGATAAGTATTTAGGGTTTAAATAAGTTTTAAATGATTTGCATTTTTGTTCTTATTATTTTTTTTTTTAAGGAAATCGAGTGGAATATTAACCATAGCTCAAAAAGCATCTTTGCCGAAGACACAAAACTAGAGTTCTAGGCTTTTTTTTAAGAATTAAAAACATTACTCCGTCTATGAATTTTATATAATGCAGTTTATACTTTAGTTTGTATTGTAAAATAGAACAAACATTGAGATTCGCTGAAAATCGTTCGGTGTTTACTTAATTTTTCACAAGGCAAGATGATAACGACAATGATAAGTCACCTATTGTGGATATAAATAAAAGTATTTAAAAAAATATTCAAATTACTGTGTAGATGAATTTTGGTGTTTTGCGTAATCCCTGTATTAAATTGAAACCTTAAAATTGTAATTCATGACACTTCGATTTCATATATTCAGTGTAATAGGAAAGAAGTGACGGAGCAAAAAAATTGACTAGAAATCACGTTAATGGCATTCCGAATAGATTTGTTAGTAGCAATGTTTGTATATTCTTGTAAGATTTTCTTGTTTCTAATCTATGCGTATCTGAGTAACTTTAAATGCTACTATAATTACGTACAACATTAAGGCCTTTGTATTAAAAAGAATTTCATAAACTTTTGACGTTAATGCAATCGGTCTACTTATTAAAAAAAACTACATCTTTGTTCCGAATCATTACTTATTTCACTAGACAATGTGAAATTGTTACACACAAATCCTTATAAAACCAAGAAAAGGTAGCAAAATATATATATTCAATTTTGATGAAATGCTAGTTCTATAAATCTTATAAATGGATAGAACACGTGAAGATTAATAGATTGTTTTATACATCTTTTGCATAAGTTTTTTTCTACAAATTATCAACTAACAAGATTAACATCAGAACATTATTTAGCATACTATTTACTTACATTATTAGTTCACTCTTGTAAAGAAGACATACATACTCTACGACTTGCAAATATATAGACCGAGAGCTTTACAATTTTTAAATCTAGACTTATGGCGTTTTAATTCCAGAGTAATTAAATAAAATCCAGTAATCAATTAAAAAAATTTTAATCTTTCTACGTTCATCATCCTGTTATTTAAAAAAAAAGTTAAACTCGCGAATAAAATATCCTGTTATATTATTTTTTATGGATTATAGATAGTTTAAAAGACCAATTTTCGACATTTAGTAAACGTATTTATACTATAGTGCAGTAAAACGAGCAAATTCCAAAAGGACGAATAGTGAAAACGAGGCTTATCGTTTTTGACAAGTTTACATGCAAATTTTAAACTATACATATAATATACTATACATAATGTGTTCTGCTTGTTATTAATAATAGTTGTGCTTGTAATTGTGAGCTGATTATTTTGATTGTTTGAAAAACTAGGATTCTTCTGAACAGTTAAAATAATCAATTTATAATCTGCATAATAATTTGTTAAAAAAATATGTAAAAAGATATTGCAATAATTTAAATCTAGTATAATAACTTGTAAAAATAATAAAATCAATTTTTGGTCGAAATGCTTCTTCCGTAATAACAACAAAAATTATCCATATCACCTTTGAAATTTTATCCTTTCAGTTTTATTATTAAGATAAATAGCATTACTATTGATGCAATCACTTGATCAGTTTTGATGATTCCATATAGGATCTAAATTATCATAATAACAGTACAACTGGAGGTTGAATATTCGAAATTAAATCTAAGTGATAGACAATAAATATTTTTATAACAAAATCGAAGAAAACAAAATCAGTTAGGCAAATTTGTTAGTAAAATTGTTTCGAGTGTCGTAGAAGCCAACTTTTTTTTTAATTTCTATACACTATGTCATATTATATATGTATAATCCAGCACTTTGGAATCTCACTGTATAACTACAGGCAAACCTCTGCATCAAATACTTCCACGAAGTTAACTTATATATACCATATGAATTATTAAGTTTATATTGTTAAAAAGAGTGTTATCATTTGCTAAATACAAAGAATTAGTGAACTAATAAATATTAAATGTATTTACCTGAAAAGCAATTTTTACGTACACTCTTCTATAGTGTAAGATCCAATATGTAATGCGGGTAATAATTTTCTTTATTTGACCATAAGTGTAAAATAAAGACTTGTCAAGAGAAATGGAGAAAAAAGAATATTGTATCGTAATAAAATTGCTATCTGGAGATGCAGAAGTTTTATTGTAGATCTCATTCACATGACCCTTTACACAACCTCACCAGTCACACATTAATTACTGTGTACAGATTTGCGACATATATATACAACCGATACTTATTCAATTTTCTTCAATTTGATAAAAAATAAACAAATACTCTGATCTACTTCCAGATGAATTTTCGTAAAGCTATTTCTAAAAAGTTTTTCTTTTTTTTTTATAAAATTGCTGTCATTAGTATTCATCATAATCAATAAGGAATCCATTGTGTTTTTTCTTACAATAGGTAGAATATACAATTTAGTCAAATACTGCTATAAAAAGGTAAGTTTTTTAAGACAATTTAGAAAGAATAACTTTCAAATAACTATAAATTTATTAAACATTGACAAATATAAAGTAATTATAAGCTACTGATGTGAGTCATTGAATGATATATCTCCAATTGTTTACTGAAATACACTGTTCAACCTACAAATTGTGTGGAATAAAATGTAGGTTTGTTCCTAATTAAGTTTTTATCAAAATGTTTGTTACTGTATTTTAAGTATCGTTCAAATATCTATACTGTGAATGCCAATGAAGATACAGTAAATGTTAAACTATTAAAAAGAAAATTTGAAAAGAAAAACACATTAAGTTTCATTTACATATTAATTTTATTAAAATTATATAATCATTAAATATATATGAAGTTCTTAAATTATTTTGAAGAGATTACACATCTTTAAACATCAAAATGTAAGCAACGTTTAATATCTTTCTTCAACAAAAAAAGATTTTCCTTCTATTATTTACTACCACCAGAATGAAAGTGTCTAGTTGTCGATTATTTAAAAAAAATATTTACACGAATTTTTTCATTGTTCTCCACTGTAACTTTTTTTTTAAATTAAGCATCTTTAAAAGTGATTGCCAATTTGTAATCGAAAGGTACTTAAAATTGATAGATTGTAATAAGTTTTATAACAACAAATATGTTGTCGAATATGTTTGCGAATTTTACGAAACGTAAATACATTTATTTCCTACGGAAAAATAAGCTTTTGGCTAATCAATATTTCATCCACGTTGATAAAACAGTGATCTGGTAACATCTCGACAGGCTATTTAAAATTTCGATATCTCTTCTTTACTTTCTACATCAACAGTAAATAATTCTTCAAATTACAATATCTTACTTCTAATTAAGTCGTCGTTTACAAATTGTGACTCTTCGACTTCACGTAGTAACATTGAAAATATATATATTCCTGTTTTATTCTCCGTAAAAACAAGCGCACTGACCATCACTGCATCAATCGATACTGTGATTTTCCAAGTGGTAATTTTTTCGCAGGTTCACCAATCGTCTATCGACGAATCGAACGTCCCTGCGCCACAACAAAGACACAATAATAAAATCTTTCATACTGCTTATCAAACGACTTTTCTTATACAAAGTTTGTTCAATTATTGTCTTCCAAGAGAGTCTCTAGGTAATATCTGGAATTTACAGTAGAAGATTTATAAAATAAAAAAACTAAAAGCAAATTGAAATTATTACAGTTGCTCTCAAAATCTACTTATCTTTGGAGCACCTCTGCGCTTCTTAATATTCTTAATGAAAAATTCGGTACTTTATCTCTTGAACATAACTATTTGAAAACCCGAATCTTCTCTAAAAACATTTTCACTAGAAACAACTGTTTTCAGAATTATTATCCTTCGTAAAGTATTCTAAAAACAGTTTTCTTCTATAAGTTGCGAGAATACGCTCCTAAAAGTGCATTATATTTAGATCGAACCAGCGTAAACCTAGAGAAGACCTAGAGACTCTTCGGAGCGACAACGAACGAAACCACGACCCACGCTGGCCTATCTTATAATGATCCGTTCACCAATCACCGTCCACCTCGGCATGCGAGCAGCCTATTCTCTTCAAACAAAGAGATGGACGGTGAAGTATCGCATGATCGTGAACGCGGCGGCGACGGCAGCGGCGGCCGACTTGACGACGATCTCAGGTAGCTCGCCGCCAGGCTGGCCAACCAGCGCCATCGCCGAGCTCGTGACGTTACAGCAGTTGTTCGTCGCCGCATCCAGCACCGTAGGATAGTATTCGTTCCAAAAAGCCAGAGCCTGATAGTCAACAGCTCCGGCATCGCTCATGTCTATGTTGCGCTCGATTATCAGGATACCTGGACTACGTTCCTGATAAGGTTCCCACTTGATGGTCGTAAGAGAGGGATTACCCGAGCGCGCGAATGTCGCGAACATGGACATCATGACGTCAGCCATCTTTTTGTCCGCGGCATTCCATTGAACTGTGGGTCCGGCTGGACCGAAGCCGTAAGGAAGGCCCCAGACGAACGGCAGCTCGAACATGTGAGGTACACCTGCCCATTCAGGTACGTCACGCGTTACTGCCGGGGTACGCGCTCGATAGTCGAACCTGTAGACGAACGCCGGCATCTTTGATGGATGGCTATGAACAAAAATGAGAAAAGACGTTCGAATAATCTTAATTATAGAAGGGATTAAACACTACACTTTCACATAACTCAATTATCTATAGACTTGGTATTAGCATAGGTAAACCTAAATCACCTCGATACTCTTCCGGCAAGTTGCGTTAATCCGGCTGCGTAGTTCTTATCGGTCTGCAGATCAAGATACCTATCCCTCAACACCTTTTGGTCCCTCGTAGTCGGATGTGGCTTGTAAAAGAAGAGTACCGCCTCGGAAACCAGTTCAGGCCTAAGCTCGCATGTACTGTTCTCATCGGCAGGTATAACCGCAGCTTCGCTTTCTTCTCGTATCATTTTTTCGAACTCATGTACTGGCAGTCGGCCATCCATGTTCTTACTCTGCATGCTTTCGATGTAGGCCAAGGCTTGCTCATTGTTCGTGAAGCCCGTGAGCAAGGGTACCGCATAAAAGTCATCGGATCTGACGTCACGTGGATGAAGAGGTAGGTACGGACCCTGCGACGAGTTGTTGATGTCGGCATCAATTATAGGACCCCAAGTTTCGATGTCCTGGGTATTGTCGATCAGACGCTTGATCTCTACGTTTCGTAAGCAATCCATCATATCCGATGTCTTGCGATAGCATCCGAATCTTCCAGCGACCTGTGATATAAGACGATTAGTTATCTGAGTACCTAGAGAATTACACTATGAATCAGTTTGAAAACCTATCTATTTATTGCAATCTATATGTGTATATATATATAAGTATGAAAAGTTCTTTTAGTAACATTTACTACTGAAGAATTTATTCCTGAATACCTAAATATACCTAAATTTAGTCAACAATATGAATAAAGAACGATGGCGAACCTCTTCGACGATCGGCACCTCGTCTCTAGGCATCCTAACTGAATTGATGGCATCACCACTCATGGCGATAGCCTTGTCGAACTTTCCTCGACTGAGCGGGCTCATCATGTGCAGACCGACGCTGATGGCACCAGCGCTGTGCCCGTAGATGACAACGTTGGAGGCTGAGCCGTCAAACAGCTCGATGTATGCCTTCACCCAATCAAGCGCGGCGATTTGGTCGAGCATGCCGTAATTACCAGGCGCCTCAGCGTCCGTTGTCGTGAAGAAGCCCAGGATATTTAGCCGGTAGGCAACTGTCACCACGAGAACCTGAATTTCATAGGATTAGTTGTTAATTATCTGCATTAAGTTTTGCTTCAATTGCTTGTACTATTCAACTATATAATAGCCTTTTAACGAATCGTCAAGTAAGTTCCTACAAATCGATAACAAATCGTAGAAAAACCTGAAAGCAAACATTACCCTTCCCTTTTACGACTCGTTAATTAGCTAACAGCTTGCGCGCAACCGTCGTAACCCCGTCAACATGTAGGTCAGCTATATGCCAACAAAAAGCTTCCTTAAAAGAAAAACAAAGCGCACGAAAGGATAACTCGTGGAAGGAGGATCGATGCACGCGGAGCATAAGAGAGACGCGAAGGTCGGATATCTTACACTACTCCCTGAGAAAGGGAGAGAAAAGGTCGGATAAATAAATCAAAAACGCAATTGGACATTGAGTTGGTACGAGCGATGGGAGTGGTTTTACGCGATTCTAAAAATACGGAGACTCAAGGATGCCCAAGGTGGATGCTTTTCCAACGGAGGTGTCACTTTGTTGATGGACAAGTGCGCGGTTTGGAAGAAACGCGCGGATTAAGTATTGATAGATTGTGGGTGAGGTAGAAGTCGTAGGTATTTTTGTACTGTTTTTTTTTACTTGTATGTTCGATGGGTTGGCGTTGAATGTACTATGAATACGTGATCATACTATAATTTTATAAATTTAATACAGCTGTTTGAATTTTTTTTAAACATAAGCTAAATTTGCCTTTTTATCAGATTTCCGTCTACGTACGTACATATCTGTATAAGATTGTTTGGTATAAACGAACCTAAATTGTTCAACACGTTCCGTTTAAAAAAATCTCAAATCCCACTTTTAGGACATTGATTTTGTGTATATACATCGCGTAAAAAAATTCTACAAGTTATACGTCTTTCTTACACTCGAATGAATCCTTGGCGGCGGGAGTTTGAATTTCAAGCAACTATATACGCTCGCATCAGATAAGTTAACGTCGAGTTTCTTGAAAATTTATGACACGCGTCAGGTGGGCATTACCATAATCACGCACACGTTCGATATATAGTAATTTGAAAACGCGCGCTCGAGCAGCTGTTTTATCCCTCGTCTTCGACGAAACATCAACACAATATATTTATTCATAAATAATTTTCTTTTATATCTACAGACATGCATATTGTGCTTTTTAACTCACAGTACATTATATCACGTATTCCACGAAAGAAAACAAATATTCCCGCGTATGAGGTACTTATCGTAAAAAGCTATACGCGGCGAACGCGTGTAGAAAAGGCAGTGGCAGTGAGATAGCGAACTTGACCTTCTGCTTGGTGACGAAGACGGAAGCATCCCAAATTGCTGGCGTGCCGGTGTTGAAGTCGCCGCCGTGGAACCAGACGAGTACCGGCCATCCTTCGGGTGGTCGATTGCCTGTGCATAAATTAAAAGCGACGCCGGTTAGAACTCCATTCCGACTTATATTACAAGGTATACACATATATACACACACATATATACGATCGATTTATTCTTTCTCGGTGAGAGGTTGGCAATTAGGGGGATCCCCGCAAGTGGGCAAGGTTAGGATTTGTTTCTACGACTGCATGTTTTAAACTGGACGGTTGTATATAGAAAAACGTTTTCGCCGTTCTGAGGATGTATATAGATATTTGGGTATACCAACGTTAAGTCGATAGGGTTTATTGTCCTTTTTGTTATACTGAAAATTAATATGTAATAAACTTTTTATATTTTTCTGCGTGAATATATGACATTAATTAATGACTTGATGATATATTCTCAACTAAAAATTAAACTGGAACAACTTTTCATCCTTTCAAACTTACCAAACCTCTTAAATATCGTGAAAAAATAAACCGGCAAATTAATTTCCCTCTGCGCGGCTCTTTTGGAGTGACCTACGGTTGACGTATGTGAGCCATATACACACGAAGGGTTTCGGTTTCTGATACAATATTCATGAGTAGATTGTTAGAGCCGCGGATCTTATCTAGGATAATACGAGAAAAGTTTGTTTAATTCCGAACCGATTCTATCGCCCATGCGCGTGTGTGATTAGGATGACGAATGGAAGTGAGATACGGTCATTTGCCGTGTGATTTGTTAGTCATAAATTAGGGTAATTTTAAATGGCCTTCTTTTTTCATAAATTGTCTGCATCGTTCTGTTCTCTCTCTCTCTCTCTCTCTCTCTCTCTCTCTCTATTTTTTTTTCTTTTTCGCTTGTATAGAGGTCAATTTCATTACCGCGGTCTAATTGTATAATTGTTATTATCGTTGCGGAGGATTTTGAAATTATACACGTATTTATACCTAGGCCTGAAGTCGAAAAAGGTTGCATGATATGCAGCACCGGAGGAAAAAAAGAAATTAGGTTATCATGCCGTGCAATATTTAATTTAACATTTAATAACCTGCTCGAGTTGGACACTTTTCTATATATCCTAGAAATCATTTCGTATACTATTTGTTCTTCTAAATTCACTCATTATAGCTACAAATATAATCATCATTTCACCCCCTCTTTATTCTCTCTCCCTAGAAAAATCTGTGAAAACGATTCGTGACAATGGCGTCCACCATTCTAACGTCTCCGTCGCGAAGGGGCTGCTGCAGGTGAACACGACACGCGAGGGGACAGCCAATTATCGGCCTCTCTCTTTCTCCTTTCGTATAGGATATAAGAACAGCCAGAGTGTGTGTACATATAGGTACACTGTCACCCTTTGTATATATATGTACACCATGCGGCCGGCTGGACAAACGAGGGGTAAGTATATGTGTTTGTTCAGAGTGTAAAAGACGACGTCGTCAGGGTCGCGGTGTTTGTGCATGCCACCGTATGGCGAGTCAATTAGTAAGAGTAAAAGAGAGAGAGAATGTGGCTTTTTCCATTGATTTGTGGAGAAGAATTTTTAAGCTGGTGTGTAGTGGCCGATGTGTTTTGTTGTATACGAATAGGTGCAATAATGCAGGCAACAGCTTAAAAATACGTTGCAGTTATACTGAAACTGCTTTAACTAGTCATTTAACTCCATTGATTGGAAAATGATTACCTGAAAGTAAGTTTTCCTACAAAAATGAACCTTTAACCGCGTCTTATTTCATATACATTTCAATACCTTTTACTCAGGATGTATTCTCTAAAATTGAATTAGTGATAAAACCACTAAAGATTAGTTAAAATTGGTCCACCGAAACATTAGTGAATATTCACTATTTAAAATAGTGAAACTCTTCTTATTTAATTAGTAGATATTTCCATATACTTCCACTAAGAATTAGTGAATAAGTATTCACTAATGTTTCGGTGGAGCAATTTTAACTAATCTTTAGTGGTTTTTTCACTAATTCAACTTTAGAGAGTATACCAGTAAAGAATACGTCTCTATATGAGAAATTATTATAACAGACGTGGGATATTGTCGAAGGCCGCGGCGGTCGGACGCGTGTTCCCTTGCTATTCCGCGGGTAAAACTGGAACAACGGGTACTTACAACCACCGCCGCGCATTTCGAGCTCTGTAACGACGCGCGTATATTTACATTTCAACGAGCGCGATGAAGCATAGGAAAAAAAACACACATACACATTACGAGGTATATAAGTCATATATGTATGTGACTATAACTGCGGGATTCACGCTGTAGGTTATCGAGTTTAATAGTGTAATTTTATACTTTGAATTTCAATTGTAAAACCAGCCAACTGGTCCTATATACATATATAAGGACAATTATATTATTCCTTTTTAAGCGATTTCTAAGTATAGTATATATACATACAAAAAGTGAAGAAATTTCGTTGGGAAAGTGTGTGACAAACTAAGTAACCTGTTTCGAGAACCACGAGGGAGGAAAGAAAAAAAAAACACACGCGCGACACCCATTATTTTTATCGAACAAACTAGCGACCGCGCGCGACCCTAGAAATCCGGTCACTCGTTCGTTCGTCGGTATCGGTTCGTTGACAATTTCACCCCCAAAAAAAAAAATCCAATCTCCCTTCCCTAATAAAAAAAAAACACCCATCAAGAACCACGTGCTACTATCCGGTCTGACGTGCTTGTGCACCTTGACCCGATTTCTCATAGCTATATATACGATTTTTCGGTCAATCGGAAGGTATGTATATATATGTGAGTGGGTGAGAGTTAGTATATATGTCGTATAAGATCTTACAATCTGATAACTACCACCACGTTGTGTTATTTCGGGCCTCGTGTATAGCGATTAATATCAACTCTTTCACCCTTGTGGTCTTGGAATTTCCACATATACGCATATATATATAGAAAATCTTTTCCTCCATTCTGTTAATAAAGAAAATACCATGTATCTTATACATAAGAATAAAATCACCTTATGGTAGACTGTTGGGGTCGTTGTCCAGTGTATAATATATACTCTTAGGCGACGATCGACCCTTTGCGAGCGCTCGTAAAAGCCAACCCCTCTCGCGTTTTCCGCACGCACTTGCTCGGCTTGCTGAAAAGTCGCCGTATATACATATACCTATCTACTACTGTATGTTCCCTATGCTGTTACTCTCAGAGGACTGCAAGGAGTTACTGTATGTATATGTATATGGGTATATAGCTATACACAACGTTGGGAGCTTATACAGTTCGCGTGAGCAGCTTTTCAACCGCGCCGAGCTACGATCGATTCTGTGCAGCTCTATGTACATGTATACGTATATGTATATATATGCAGAAGAAAGAGAGAGAGAGAGAGAGAGTTTTGTTTTGGCGAATGCCAGAGGAGTGCGCGAGTTCAGGGGTAGTGAGAGAGAGAGAGAGAGAGAGAGAGAGAGAGAGAGAGAGAGAGAGACACGGCAGGTGCGCGAAGAGAAGTTTCGGGCGCGGGTCGACGGACTCCCGGAATGAATGGAGAGTTGTCAGGTTGTCGAATACGGTGAGGAGGGATGTATGCGCGTTGAATTTTAGTGCGGTTGAATAAAATATCATTGTTGTTGTTGTTGTTGTACAGAGAATAATTATTTCGTCTGATTAATAGGATGGTTAAAATGAACATACAGAGTGGACGAATTTCAGGAATATATATACATACGTATGTGCAAACGTATGAGACACGAGTGTATAAATCTCAGGTCGAATGACGAACGATTTCCTACCGGGGCGCGTAATTGTTCACGGCGAGCGCTGGTGTACGGACGATTGCTTTGACATTGCGTGCGAAATTACCGCGGATATGGGGAGGTGGAGAGTATAGTGAGGTTGGAGTAAAAGAAAATTTTCGTCGCCTTTGTCGCCCTGATGTATATAATTTGTCTTCGTAGCTTTGTTTGTCCCGCGTAGTATGAGGGTAATTAACTCGATAAAGTAGCGTGTGTGGGGTTTTTTTTTTTTTTTAAACAGATATTATATATTATTCTATATAAATAATGGAAAATTTTTTGGTACGTTTTTAACTAAGGATATCTTAATAAAGGATATTTTAATTTGTTATTTATGCTCGATTTATCCGAGGTCTTCATATAGAACTACCTTAAGAAATTAAAAGAAACTTTCTAAGAATTTTTTTATGAAAAATTTTTGAGTTTATTTTTATTAGAAAGCAGGTGCAAATGATGATGTCAATACGTCGATAGAAAATTTCAATTCTATGTTTCACCGTTATGGAAAAAGTAGTTGTAAGATATTCTTGATTGACAAGCAACCTGTTAAAGCGCCTGCGCGTTTAATTTTTGTTTGTACCGTTACTTCGTAAAATAGTGTTTCAAGCTAGAATAACGTTTCCTATGTTTTATAAAGAAGTTAATTTAATTTTTGGTTGCCTTTTATCTTATTTCGAAAGATCTTTTGCGTGTTCGTTTTGTCAGTGTTTGGAATCCATTCATCGACAGATCAGGCAACTTGAGGCTCCATATCAAGTAACGATTTTCACTAATAAGACAGAAAGTGATTACCAACCGGATATTAATGAAATTTATAAAAGCATCATGCATGGAGTCACATGTAATATTATTGATTTTAGTGAAGTTAAAAGAGAAAATGAACGCTTTCGAAAATTTCTAAGTCATCACATCTTTTATGAATCTTTAAGTGTTATATTAGAACTTGAATTAACAGGTCACTATGATCATATTTGTGATCTAATCGGTATTGTAAAAGACAATTGACCCAGATCACTAAAACTCTATTTTTTTTACTTTCAACAGTCGAACACCAACCATTAGAACAGAATATTTCATTATTGCTCGAGTATATTTGGATTAAAAAGTTTTTAGATGTTTCAATTGTAACAAAATTTTCGGGAACTTGTTTTCTTTCGCATTACAACCCATTTTACAAAAGTATTACTGTCTAGTAATACACTTGTCTAAGTGTTAAATAAAAGTATACAAATATTTCCAGATAAGTTACAAAATGCTAATGGATACCGATTAAAGTTAACTGTTATTAGTAATGATTATTACACGAAAATCATAAGAAATTCAAAAGGTCAAATCATTGGTATGACAAGTTCGAAGGCAGCACTAACTCGTGAGGTGTTCGAATTCAAAATAAGTGTTATCATCAATAATAGCGAATGCCAGATGATTCGACGTAGCAACGGCAGCATTTACGCGATACAAGCTTTCATGTTTCCGATCACCTACACCGTCATTCGTTTGATGAATATCTCCTTGCATTACGTTGAAGTGGGCAAAAATAAATCATACACAGAAGGATTTAAAGGGACGATTGACAAGCTAAGCAAGAACTAGGTTAACTTAGCAGCTATCCCTAATAAGTTCACCGGGAAAATCAGCACCTCTGTTCTGCAGCTGAACCTAGAAAACGATTGCCAGAACCTGTTGTCGATGGTGCCGATCACATCAGTTATGAAGCTATACTTACCAATGACCATACTGACCAACCTAGTACTCATACCCTCTGTGATCATAACAGCTGTCTACATTGCAAGTAATCTTAAGATCGTTACAGACAAGTGGACGGTGTTTCAGAGCTTTTGCATCATTTTTGGGATGCCCATGAATGAATATCTATACAAATCCTCTATAGGACTACTGGAAGAATTCTGTTATTATCAATCTTCATCGTATCATTTCCTTACTCAGCGGACTTTTACTTGAATTTTATGAACATCGAGCTGGGAGATTGTGAGATATCCTTCGACACTTTCGAGGACATCGAAGCTACAGGTCTTAAAGCGTACATTTACACCGGTTTCTACAACCATGCCTTTTGGCAGAACGATTTCTACGTGCAGAGCATACAGCACAGAACAGAAAAGGTGGTAAAGATAAAACATCTTCTTATCCAGAGATTAGTCAACGGTTCGGCACGTCATATCTGCATCGACATCGATAATTACTTAAGGATCTATACGAACCGATCGCTGTATCCGAATCCAAAAGCGAAGATTGCTAAACCGGTGTTCAACTGCTTGCGACTAGTGTATAAATTTGAAAAAGCATCACCCTATGCACAAGCCTTTCACCATATCTTGCGACGGATGTATAAAGCTGGGCTGGGTGTTTTTCTCGAAGGAAGTATAAGTGAATTGGAGGCAGAAGATGAGGATGAAGAAACAAGGAGTTTTCTCGCGTCGAAACTCATCATAATCTTAATAGTGGTGTTTGTTTTTGCGTATCTAAGTCTAAGCCATTTTAGTGTTCTTGTAGCTGCGTCAAAGTGTTTTGTGGATTTCTAAATATGCATATTTTAAATCAATTTTGTTATTATTAAATGCAGATAAAATAAAAGAGTTTGCTTTATAAATTTAAAAAAAGTAAGTTACAGAACGAAATTAATATAAACAAGGATATGTTGCATGAGCATAATAAAAATTAAAATACAAAATTTATCGATTATTCAATTAATATTTCCCATGACTAAGATATATAATTGTTTCTTCAAATTGCTCATGAGATACGCCGGTTAAAAATTACGAAAACATGAATATTAATATTTTAAACAATATTATCGTAAGTAAGTTTGCTTTCATTTCAAGCGCAACTATAGTGGTTATCGGTAATCTAAATTGCACCTTATTTAGATAAAACTTTATGATTACGCGAGAAAACGTTTCACCGAAAATATATATTTGTTAAAACTTGTAATACACATGTATACATATATATTCAACAACAAGTTCGCACTACTCTGACTGATTAAAATCAATAAGGTACCAGAACAAAAATCTACAATTCCTTTGCGACATCTTAATCTATTCGGTAAAATTGATTTTCCAGAAGAAAAAAAAAAGAACGAATAAGGAGCCGCTTGTAAGCAACTTTTTGTATGCCAATGCCACTGCGACAGTTGAATTCGCGACTTCACGCTCAACGACGTTGATTTATGACTTTGGCAGTATAGAGCACGCGTGGGTGACGCGCGTCGTCCCTTGTATAAAACATTCGAGTGGCCCTTGCGCCACATTGCTGTTTCTTTTGTATCGCATATAACACCAGTTAGTTTTGAGCTAATCGACGTCAGAGGACAGATTTTACGATAAATTTCGTTTCTTGCGAACTATTAAAGTTTTCAGCGCGTGACGACGAATCGTGTTATAATAGATGTAGTCGCCAGGATTCCCAGAATGCATACGAAAACTTTTCGTATGCTTTTCTTGCTTAGGTATATACTTGGTAGCAATTCAAGGTGATTACTTGAATGTATTGAAGTTAACTGATAGTAGAAATTAAAGATTCGTATATATGTAAGTACGGGAATCGTTTTTGTTTTTCATCCAATTTCAGAAATATTCGATGACTTCTTCGAAACTACTTACAATATTTTATAGTCCTGCAGACTAATTTGTATATAATTATGTAGACCTTCATGCCGAACGTGTAAAGTTTCATCGCGGCAACTCCATATATAAAATTGTTTAACGAATCGAATAAGCCTTATTCCGTTATTAAAATCCCTCATATCCACATATCATTATTCGTCCAATGAAATTTTACCAACCAATACCAATGATAATTAATCATACCACACACATATACATGAAATTAATTAATTAGAAGAAATACTTACTATCCGGCACGTAAATATTAAGCAAGAGACAATCCTCGTCCATTTCCAGATCACCTGACATCTCAGGCAGGAGTCGTCGATAGAATTGCTCATGAAGCTTCTTCGTCAGCATAGCCTGGGGACAGCTTGGCCCATGGGCCGAAGCGTTTCGTACACCCTGCCATGATGGAAGTGGTTCCGTTACCGGTGGTGCGAACCTTAACTCGTTGATTGGCGGTTGGGCATACGGGATACCTAAGTATTGGATTACTCGCTGGGTCCGGCTTAGAAATACCTAAAGAGGCAGAGAAAGATTCATGGTCTCTTTTAATTCATTATTTCGTGTAAGATACTCTACTTTTTGTTATAACTTGATGTCTGAAAACTTAAAATCTCTCATATACAGTACCAGGTTTAAATGTATTCATGGTATTTGAAATGTTATATTATCCAGAAGGTCAGATAGATTTAAGAGAGCTATTGAAAATTCAACCTTAATACTGTCAATATAATAGCAGATTAAATTCATTCAGATCCATCTTTCATCAAGTAGGTTTCTTAAGCATCTGTTTAATAAAATTTTGATCTCGATTAATTTAATCTACTATTAATTTAATATTTTTCAAAAAGGTAAATAAACATCGAGAAAGAGGTGTTTTTTCTTTCGAAGTCATAAACTTTTTATAGTAATTATGATGTGTCAATTTAGTTGGCAAGCTTTTCTTACACTATATAAAAGTTAACAATTAAGAACTAGATTAATTTTAAACATATTTATATTATCTTAACAAAAATTCTGATTTGAATAAAAAAATTATTTACTTTTAATTTTATATATTTGAATTTCAATGTAACTACAGCCTAGTCGGATATATACCGTATACGTTTCTTTACGAAACTAAATTAATACTAAACAAAATACGAAAAAAATTGTTTAAATAAGTAAAAACGATTCATAAAATTTGTAAATCATATATTTCTTAAATCTTTTAGCTGATTATACGTTAAATTTTGTATTAATTTTCCAACAACCTTATTTCCCCAACAAATCACTAAAACAGACTTTACGATTCGAGAAGAAGTCAAGAAGAAGTTCTCGAGCCGCGACCTCCAGTGAAAGTCTATTATTGTCAAAAAGAAAGCGAGCCACCGCTTGAAATAAAAACAGATTGAAAGAGTCGTGTTCAACCGTAATTTTTAAGGTGCAATAAAGTCAGGTCATCGATCCAATGCCCACCGAGATAGGATAAAGTTCTTCGAAATTCACATTTTTATATATATATAAAACGCTCTTCTATATATTTGAAGACACGCGTGCTCTCAATACACCGTTTAAACCTAACCACTGGCACGATTCTTATCTAACCCTGTACATCTATATATTTCTATTTATAAATAATCTACAATAAAATTTTAAAATTATGAAATATACAAACATAAACCTACCAACAACAAAAATTTGACGTTCCCTTATATTCTATCCAATTTCAAACTCAAAAAACTACCCCTTCGAAAACTGGGCCATCCGAAACCTAGTTTCGTCAAAGCTTATAGGTGCTGGCCGAGCGCGCGCGTACGCGTATGTATACACATGTTCTTATCACTCGGATCATTACTTATAGCCACTGGATCCGGCCAGAACCCTGGTTGATAGTAATCGGGGCTACGCCTTCGCGTGGCGCGCGAAAATTTCACTGTAGAGGACGTACTGTGTAATAAGACCGGTTTTACCCGATTTTTTTTTTGTTTTTCATCGTACGTTTCGTTCTAAAAACTTCGAGGTAGTAAAACTTCATTTGTAGATTTATAAGAAGAGCGATTGGAAAAGAAATTTATGGAGGTGACTGTAGTTTGCGTAATACTATGAAATACACTGAAATTTAGTTGTTTTCTTACAAAATCGCAAGTGACTCTCTACAATGTGAAACTGCCAAAAGCTATGTATCGTCGAGGAAACCATTGACTACAGGGTCTACGTTCTCACCTGTACATTACATTTCCAATTTTCTCTCGAACAAAAATTCCAGGAATCATTTGTACTACCGTCACTTGCGCTGTTTGCGCGGCCCCCTTTTTTTACGGTAAAATTGCGCGACGAAGTCACGCGTGTGAAGGATCAATGAGGGGGCGCGAGTAGATTGAATTGCTTTCAAGGGTTCTTTTTTTTCAGAGCTAGAAAGTATTGCTTGATAATTCGTGCGATTTACACACTGAGAATATTTATTTAATAGTTAAATAAAATATTCGCTGCGGATTTAGGTAGAAAGACTAAAAAGCGTTTCTTCACATGTGCGAACAAGTATACCGATCGAACCTCGACCTTCGTGTGCGTTACCCTCGCAGGCGGAGATAATTTTTACGACCTGTCCGCGGCCTCGTCAATTCTTAGGATCGTTAATTTTTGACCGAATGAAGTTGTTCGATTCTCTTCTTCTTGTCTCACTCGGACAACGAGACTAAGAACCGATTTTACGACCGATCGTATCGAATCAGAATAGAGTTTTAAATATTTTCTCTGCTTCTACAAAAATATTATTAATTTCTTTATACTATGCCTCAATGTATCTGCAAAATCACACTGCTACACCGTATATTTAAAAGTAAATCAATCAACGTTCCAACAAGCCTGCCAGTAGTAGTACTGCACCCTATTAAACTCGTTAAAAACTATAATATACTTTCGTTAAACTACAACCGACCACAAAATGTGCGAGGCGGCTTTCTTCATTCGCGATGACTCGCGCGTCGCTTGGGCAATTTTTATACACCCGCGGCGACGTGTTGCTAAACGGTGCAACAATGCTGCTCGAAAAAAGTCAGTATTATTGGGTTTTGTACAAGTATTCTGGAAAGTATAATATTATACTTGGACGAAGCTTATTATACCGATAAATTTTTTTTTTGTTTATAAACAGCAGGAGCGATAGTTTAAAGTCATTGCTTTTCTTTTCTATAATAAAAATATTTATTGTAATTACATAAACACCTAGGGTATATATATATAATTACCTAAGATCGCGGGTAAAAAAAGAATAACTTTTCCTTTCTTCCATGAAACTTGGGGGAAAGCGAGAGTTTACGATGGTACACTTTATAAACCAGAGTTATTAAAGATTCGTGGTTAAGAAGTATGGTCATCCGCAAAGGAAATTATTTTTTGTTATTACCCTATTCCTGACGTTATTCCGCGACTTTTCATTTCAGTAGTTATACAGCTATACACTGACATTTATAATTGCAAAGTCATTCAATAACTTTCCGTTAAACTGATAATTAATGTTTGTACAACAGCTATAATAATTGACAAAATCAATTAAATTATAATGTCTGTGCATATCATCATAATGTTTATTGAGTAAATTCAATTATAAATTTAATCTGATAGAGTTGCAAATTATATTAATTGTTACGTAAATATAAACCATGAATTCAGACCTCACCCAGTATATGACCTTCCCGACTATCCTGATCTTTCTTCCACAATCGCGTAATCCAGCCCAACTTTTTCACGCGCGCTCGATTAAAAAAAAAAAGAAAAAAGTTACAATCACACCCTTACAGAGAAAAAGAGAGAGAGATTATGTGTATCACGCATGCGAAAAGCGCTCACGCTAAATCCCAATCGTCCGGTGAAAAACAATCTCTCGAAGGTTTGTGCTTTTAATTGCTCGGTATATATAAATAATTAGAGGCTCCGAAAATCGTCGCGCGATTTATATCTCTGTGACTATACAGCTTGGATAAATGATCTCAGGAGCGAGTTTTATGAATTATTTATTTCGCGCGGGTATAAGTATACAATGTACATAAAAATAGAAAAATCGTATTATAAAAGTACTTTGGTATATTTTTGGGCGATGCTTGATATGATTTAATTTTGGTTATTATACATGTTTCTTTTCTATCGCATAATTAGATTGATATATTAAAAAGTGAAAATGACGTTGATTGATTCGCGTGAAAAAAAGAGCTTTGAAACAAAGTTTTTAAAACCACATACATATATATACTAACCAATTAAACCGACCGATAAAACTTATGACTTTTAACAAAACCTCAGTAAGCAATTATACATATATACACCGCATCACGCATCCCTCAACGACCTTTCGTCACTTATACGCGTGGCATCGACCACTACCTAATTATTTACAAAATTAGAACAATTTTCCCGGAAAACGCACGCTTTTCCCGCGCCTCTATATACGATCGCGTGTTGAAACACGCGCATTAGGATGATTATGCACCGATGTGCCGAATTTTTCTTCGATTTTTCCATCGTCCTGAACTCCTGAGAAGTATATGCACACGCTACCTCTGATTTATATAAGGAGAGAATGTAATTTGCGAATAGCTAGTGTGGGTTCTTAAGTGATTGTCGGTAAGAACTGGGTAAATTGCTGATGATTTGCGAATTAATTTACTAACCATAATGTAAAAACAACTTTTCCATACATATATACTATCACAAACAGTAATATTCAATTAATTGGACTACCGAGCGTTTGCTAGGATATATACGCGTGTAATTATCCTCGCGAAAAATTGTGTACTTTATATACTCTCGCCAACAACTACATAGCATAGTCGATATCAATTAAACTCTTCGTGGTGGCCCAGCGGTAAAGTTTTGCGCCGAATTGCTCTCGAGTGTGCTATAACACTTGTTTCCACTAGATGTGATAATTGGAAAACAAATGAATTCAGTGATTATTGGTGTAACCGCGAGAAACTTAATGGAATATTAAAAGCCTGATCATCTTTTTCTCATCATGAAACGTATATTATATATACATAAGCGAAGCTCTTTGTCGGTCTTAAATACATCCTATTTTCGTCCATTATGTTGATACACGCGTATACGCGCGTACATTAAAAAGCACGTTAACCTTCACACCAGATGGAATTAACACACGCGTCTCCATCTGCGCGTACTTCCGTTCTATGTATTTGAATGTGTATATACGCGTACTAATTTTGTTCTTCGCATGGGCTAATGGTACATACACGATGATCTCAACCAAAACAAAGAGAGTCAGTGAATCTCTATACGCGGTTATCATCAGTTTTTAGGAAGATTAATCGACTTGAGATTCTACGCGTCTAATGATATTATGTGAACCGTGATTTTAGAATTTGGATTGCGTAGTTAACGTCGTCATTATTTTTTTTGTTATATATGGGGTTCAGATGTGTGTGTGTGTGTGTGTGTATATATATATATATATATATATATATAGGTGATGTGGGGAAAACCCGTTTAAATGAAATCTCCCCGGGTTTATCCGAAATTTTTTTTTTTTTTTTTTTTTTTTATATGAAATGATGTATTTGATTCTTTTTTTTGCATAATTTTGAGTGGAACCTGTTTTTTATGCATAACGGATTCAATTTACTATAAATTTTTGTAGTTTGAAAAAACCGATAATAGAAATGTAGAAAGAATAAATTTCTCAGCATTTATATCGTAGAATTAAGGATTTTTTATAGTTATGGAAAACATTAATTTTGAATTATTAGTATGCTAAAAACTCTTTTTTATTTTTACAATTTGCGAGCGTATTCACATAAACCGAACAATTATTGTTACATTTCTAATGATTATTCTTCGAAACATAAACAATAAATCATTCATGTAAATATAGTAGTAATTATCTTCAATATATATTTTTTAATAGTAGTATTTTTCAAAAAATGGACGTTCATTTCGCTATAAAGCATGCAATTTTAAATTCAACGAGTCTCACTTATATTTGTTAGATTTAAGCACAGTAATTTGAGGTAAATGAAAATAAATTGGAAGGAAGTAAAAGTTTTGAACTCACACGATTTGTTGTTGTTGTTTCTACTTTATACACCGATCTTACTAAACAAGTGACAATAAACCTCCCTAATCAATTAAACATGAATGAAGCTTAACACTTCACCCGTGCGCCAAAGTCGTACATAAAAAACAAATTACCTGATAAACCTCATTGCTGTTTAACAACCTCACCTACCTTACTATACACTAAAAGATCAAACATCTCGCGACAACAATCAACTTCCCAAAAAAAAAAACAACCTAACCCTTCCCCATCTACCCTTTCCCCCATAACAATATCACCATCACGTACCTCACGTCCAGCAACAGTACCCTGAACAGGTAACCGTACCGTAGGTGGTCCTCCAGCTCCAGGTCCACCTTGTCTTGCATGTGTCCTCTGTCCTTCAACATTTTGTCCTCCTTCAATGATGAGTAACAAACAGCAGGAGAAGGCAATCGCGACAACTCGCGACGATACAAGTAGCTTAGAGCACCTCATAATCCGGTGACGGCGGCCCGGCACCGACTGCCGCGCAACTTACCTCGATGCCATCGCGTGACCTGTGCTTGCTCGCCTGTTCGGAGGGAGCCCGAAGAGAGAAAGAGAGGGAGAGTGGATATATACCATTGCGAGCGGTTGCAAGAGCTTTTTTAGATGCCTGAGAAGAAGAGGAGAGGGGATGTGGTAGGTTTTTTCATAAGGCGAGGGGCTGTGATTTTTTTTTAAATGTGGATAAGGAGAGTGGGATGTAATTGTCGAGCGGGGTGTGATGGTGTATCAAGTGATTTTCTTGTTGTTGAATTAATTGTGTATAGGATTAGGTATATGGGTGTGGATATTTATTTTTATAAAAGTAGGGGGAATGATATTTTTTACTTGGCTGCTGTTGATTGTCATCAATATTACATATAGTTATATGACAATATGTACCGACGTTGTTGGATTATTTCAGTTAACGTATATTTTATTTTTTAAATATGGAAATAATTTAAAAGTTATAAAAAGCAACGAGTGCTTTACTTCACATGCCCTTTGTACCTATTTATATATGCTTTTTTCTCCGTTTTTTTTTTCAGTTTTTACGTTCTTACGTAATGCAACAACAACGTATATGCTATTAAATCACATCGCTTCTGAGATTATACTCAAAGTAGAACTAATAACTCACTCTGATATAAAAAGAGCTACTATGTAATTATTTTCTCAACGAAATCTTAACAAATTTTTTACGTATACACGTGCGCGAGGTTCACGCGATCTACTCCAATTTCTTTGCCACTTTTGACTTCAACACTTTGGGGTTCCCCCTTTTTTTCGAGATTCATAGTACGATTATCTTCTTTTTCGATTGTTTCTAATTTTACTCTTTTTCTCAGTTCCAATCTAAATCATTTTCTCACCCTTTCGAAAACCGTATATTGAGATATGTGTATATCTATATATAGTACCTATTTATAATTTCAACGGTACAGATGGTTTACAAACTAAAAAAAACTCTTCGTCATGTTTAATAATCATTTTATTTATGCTTGACAATTTTATTTCACAATCTATACCATTCTATCTGTAATTTCGGTAACAAGATAAACGATAAAACCATCAATTTAAAAAAAAAGTCATTCCACACTTATAAAACCTCAACTCAAGCATAATTTAAACACTAATTTACAAAGAAATCGTCAACATTCAATCGATTCACAGATAATACATATATTTATATATGGGCTCTAACAACATCAATAACGAATCAACAACGTAAAAGTTCTATTTTTTTCTCTCTCTCTCTCTCTACTCTCTGACTACGAGATAAACACTGCTTTAATTTCTCACACAGGACTCGTAAGTCGGCACGATGTATTTGATATTGATGAACGCATCCTCACCGCCATGTTGCTCGAGCACCTCAAGGGTTTCCTGGATCAGATCAGCTACGTTCTCACCTCGTTGCTGCGAGTAGTCGATGCCCTCGCCGGTATTCACTATTTAGTAATAATAAAAATAATGGTTTTATCTTCACTCACGTATTGATAAATTTAATTAAATAAAAAAAAATCTCGCTTACCGTTCCGGTCTTTGAGCAGATTAAACACAGGCAGGATATGTCGAAAGTAAGGAACCAAAGCTTCACCAATGCAGTTTCCAGAGCGAACGAGACGTTGTAGTACGCGTAACGTTCGGCAGATAATTTCCGGGGTTCGAGTGTCGAGAGCCTCTGAAAAATATTTCAAGTTCTGTGTTAGAGGATTCTTTTTTTACAGAAGTAGCAGTGGCAGTTCGTTTGAACAAAGATTCGTTTGTCTCTTGACGGCGATTTGATTGAGCTGTCAGACACAGGCGGTCCGCAGCACATTTGGTTCACTTTTTTTTTATGAAAGGAAGTGTAATCACGCGAGTGTAATTAGTTTTTATGGCGTTATTGAAACATCAAATAGAAGGTTTTAAGATTGATAGATCTACTCTTTCTAACTATCGTATGCTGGCAATTAGATAATGAATATTTCATAGGTGATGCAGTAGTTTAAAATTATATTTATTATAAGTTTTTTGTATTTTAATTAACTCTATATTGTAAATTCTTTGTGTAAACATCTTAATGAAAAATAAATTTTTTTTTGTGTAGAATCTGTTGTTCAAAGATAATACTTGACGTATTTCTCATCAACGTTTTAAATAGCAATGAAATTTGTTAATTTTTCATTAATGAGTACCATCATTGAGATATTTTCGGAAAATTGAATTTTTCCGACTTAAACAGTCTCTCAAGGTGTTAAAAATGATATTCCAATAAGTTTTAGAAGAAAATCAGGAATCTTCTAATACTCATCAATATTATCTAACAAAAGTATTTTTTAAATTTTTTTAAAAACTTTTGTATTTCTTTTTGATAAATAATTTAAAATATATACTAACTAATAATTTTAATACATAATATCCTTCACTTCTCCCTCCCATACTCACTCTTAATCGGCTGTATAAGTTTGGGCAGTACATCAAGAGCTTTAACACTACCACCAGCCTCGAGAAGATCGGCAACACCTTGTTCGACAAGGAAACTATAAGGCATACGTGCCTCAGTGAGGCCATCAAAGAACAACGGCAGATAAAAATGAAAATCGAGGTCCTCAAGACGTTCAGCTCTCCAAACAAGTCTATGACCTGCTCCGTCGCTCTCTACTGCCACTGGGAACACACCACGTTCATAGTAACGACGGAACGTTGAACGACCAGCTGGACGTTCACTGTATGGTTGGCAACGTGGTGGTTCGGCCACTATGGTGTTATCCTGTAGAATAATATACATGGGTGGTAAGATATGTAGAAAGGATTTTTTTTTATACGGTAAAAAGGATAATTTTTTTTATTTAGTTAGAAGTCGTTGTAACTTACTTATGTATACCAACTATGCTCTTGGTTGTATTATGAACTTATATATTTTATTAGATAGAATGATCTAATCTGCATTTATTAAAAATTGTATAACCGATACATCTAAAATGAGAAAAACCCGCACTGATCTGACGTTTACCAACGTTAGGATACCGATGCGTGCAGCCGCGTGTTTTTATGCCGCAGTAGTATAGCTCACCCTGCACTGCAGACCTCACACGTGTCTATATATATATATATGATACAACAACGCGAACGGAGAATTTGATATTATCGATTGATTATGTTTATAGAGTATACAACCACCGAGTCCTCAATATTTTTCACTCGCTCTTGTTTAGATACTACGTGTACCGTGTAAATCAAATATATATCATAAATTCCTCAAATTAATTACGTTACATGAATTACCCTATACTTGTAATCCTCTAAAAGTCTATAAAAAATCTAACCCTCTTCTCTCTCCTCATACCTGAAGCGCCTGTATGGTGAACGCGGGTACAACGCGTGGCGGTCGCTGTTGTTTACGCCGTCGGCGCATCTCCGCTCGGAACTCGTTCTGGCTCACCATACTGTAACAACACAGTTCCTCCTCCGCCTTGACACTCGCTTAAAGCTCTACTAGCCGCCGGGCGTTCGCATTGTTGCCCACGTGCCGACTGTGTTATAGAGAGAGAGAGAGAGAGAGGGAGGAGAGAGAGGTTGAGGGTGTGAGATGGTGTATGTGTACGTGTATGTGTGAGGGAAAGGTTTTGTTACGTTGCGTGGCAACTGCGTATAGGTATACGAGGAGGAAAAAGAATTATATATATACATATATGATATGGGGTGAGAGAAGTCAAGAGGAAGGGTTGGTATATGGGGTGTTATGGTGTATAAAGATGTATGTACCTACCTATCGTGGGAGTTTTCTGAAGAGTAAGAGAATGTGGTGTAGGTTGGGTATAGACGGTTGGTTGAAAGTAGCAAATTTGGTTCAGATATTATTTTTATAGTAGAATGCGTTTATACTTTGAATTTCATAGTTGATTGAAAATTTAGGAAATAAATACTACAAATGGTGGTATATAAAACAAAACTATTCTTTGGTAGAATGTCAGATCTAAATCGTAATGTATCAAATCTATACATGTATATATATGTAATGGATGTTTTTATTGGCTCGTCAAGATTATTTAACGAGAAAATAATTTGATGAAAAATGTATAAAATTCATTATAGGAATAATTGAATTTTCACAACGGTTACGACTTTTGTTTTATACGGAATTAATTCACATATAATAACAGTCAATTTTTTGTGCTATAATTAGTTTTTTCAATCATTGTTAAACTATGATTTGAAGAAATTTTTAAACTCTTGAATCAACAAAAATTCCTGATGTGCTTCAACACTAAATTTTATCTCTAAAAATATATTTCGTACATATACATACGCTACCACAAAATATACATGTTTTGATGACACGTTACTCGAAATATTTGTCACAGGCACGCTTCATTGACAAAACTATTGAAATCGATTATTTCTCCGCTACGTTGCTGTGTAGTACACACAAATATAAGAGATAATCGTGTGGCCCAGTGCGCTCCAAAATATCGGTTGCGATGTAAACAGACAAATGACCAGATTTTATAATTAAGATTTAATGCTAGGTTATACTGCAGCATATACTGCAATATACTCTTGCGAGTCATTGACAAAGAATTTGAAACACATTAAAAAAAAAAAAATTTCTATCTACATACACCTTCTTTAAATGTTACCACGTACCGTAACGATGTGTAGCACGCAATATATAATGCTTGTAATTACATCCAAATCTAAAATCTTCCAACCACACATACACGCGCGTGTCGAATCTATCCATCAGGACATTAAAGAAAAAAAAAACCCCGAATTTAAATATACGCATATATGCTCGAAACAAAGGAAATTATTCATTACCAAGGCCATCATAGCATTGTATACAAAACACTCGCATATAGTAATGCCTCTTTTTTGCATGCGTAAAACTATACATATATACACGAGTTATATACTCATTACGCAATACACACACTCGATCCATGAAAAAAGGAAAAAAAAAAATTCCTCTCTATCGAGGAACCGAATCTCTTCACAGGATCGATCGATGAACCTCGCACAAGGTCGGTGAAGAGAGAGCGAGAGAGAGACAGAGAGAGGAGAGAGAGAAAAAACGCGTATTTACGCTATTAATTCTAGAGATGTTATCGCGCGAGTGGAGAGAGAAGAGTTTTTATTAACGATCGCGCGCATTTTAATTGCACCTATATATACGCGAGAGAAGAAGGCGTATGACGACGTGAGGGTGACTTTAATGACAGGCGATGCAGTACGGTACTGTAATGGAATTTGATAAGTTACAATAAGTGTAAAGTGGGTTATTTACATGACGGGTGATTGATTGATTTTAGGTGTGTGTGTGTGTTTACGAGATCGGTTGTAATGTCTTTTTTTCTTCTTCGATATACATTGACTGAGTCTTTATGTACTTTGTCGAAGTTGTATACCTAGGTATAGTTAGAGCTAATGAATTGCGTTTAAATGTTGGGCAAGGAGAAGGAAAAATGTAACATTGATTGATTTGGTTCTGAAATATACATTACATTCGAAACGTTGAAATAGACCTACGAATGTGTATAGATATATATGAGTTCAAACGATATACAGAAACAACCGAGATTATCTAAAAAAAAAAAGGATCAACTTAAATTCCAATACTTCCTTACCAAAAGTCCATCTTAATTTTATGGAAAAATTCACAAACAAAAGCAGCGTATATCTCGCATTATCAGTGAATCAGTTTCGCGCGCACATATATAGGTATACCGAACCACGTAATTTATTCAATCGTTGACGTATGTACACACACATATATATATCGTAGTAAAATCTCCAACCCTTCACTATACTACTATCAAACGTCAATCTGCTCGTTTTCCCTTTTATTTACACAAATCCGAATTAGCATTCCTGTCGTTCTACACTATAACCCATATATATACACGCTTATATGTACAATGGACAAAAATTTATAGCTCGCACGTACGCATTTATATAGCGAAAATCATCGCTGACGTGACGAAAAACGATCCTCTCTGACCTTATATTCCATGATTGTCGAACGACGCGATAGTATTATGAGGAAGACGTGGGGAACGCTTTGATATTACGGGAGTAGTCGAGATAACAATATATATGTGTGTGTAAGTGCTTTGAGTTTCCCAGAGCACGGCGAAATTATGCAAATTGTAATTGCCTTGAGTGTATGATACGCGTGTGCGGGTCGTATAACGATTATATAGAGAGAGAGGCGAATTAGTTATAGTTTCGGTGTGTATATATATATATATATATAATTGTTTTGTATGGATATATACTGGGATCGTATGAAATAATTGTTGAGGTTTTTAGTAGAAGATTATTATATTCTAATTTGATTGATGAGTTCGGTAACATTTATTTTTGCATTTTTCTTCTTTTATGAAAAATCTCTGCATCGATGTCTCATGAAAAATCAATTTAATTATAATAAATCAGCTAAATTTACTACTTGAAATGTTTCCTGTTCTGATCCTTAAAAAAGCGCGTAATATTGAATATTAAATATTTTTTACTTATAAATATATTGAACGCTATTATATTATAATGAATGGCAATCATCTGACAAAATCAGGCTAAAAGTCACATATTAGCCCGTATATATATTTAAAGCAATCAGCTGTTTAAATCAGCTGATTAATCACCTGATTATTTTTACAATTTATTATAGTGTATTAAAAGTTCATGATCCTTCTTCATGTCCAAATAGATATAACAATGATATCCTATACTTTTTATTTTTATAAACAATTAAAACATAAGAACTAAATTTTTTATAATAAGAAATAAAGATATTTTATACCTCGACCGCGACACGAATATCATTTATATAAACGCGCACCTTTCCCATGCTCTAATAAGAACAATTTTCACTCGGCCTCTTCTCACTACATATATATATTACACATAAGTACTCACGTATGTATATACCTTTATACGCCGTTCAGCTTATAAGTGCACCCGTGCACTGCATTCCCGCAGTGAACATTATTCACATCCGAGGAATCCGTTCTATTCCCCTCTCTCTCTCATTCTCCTTTCCCGCAACAATGCGCACGAGTCACCATCACTCCACACATATACACACCTGCATGAAGCGCAGGATCGGCAGCGATATCGTGTGCGCGCGCGGATTGGAGCAGGGGGGAAAGGAGGTAGACAGAGCGCGTCGTCGTTGCATATAACCGCGCCCTGCGGTCGCGTATATACAAAGCAAAAAGGAGCGCAAGCGCGGCTTTATTTGTTTGTTTTTCTTTTTCAATTCATTGTGTATATCGTTTTGGAGTGTACACGTTGTATATGTAGATATATAGGTATATATACAGACGACGCAGGTGTTGTAAGAGGACAAAGATAGAGTGATATAGCATACGATTGTGTACGCGGATTATGCCGCGTGTACGCGCGGGCGTTGTTCCTAACCTTACCCAACCACAGCACCGTGTATATACGTACGTTGTGGTAGTGTATACACGTATCTACGACTGCTGAGTGTATTTTGAAAACGTCGAGTGTGAGTCAGGCTGCGGTGCACACACGAGGTACACGCCCTGGAGATGCATTGAGACTGTGCGCAGGTAGCCAGAGGCTGAGGTGTTTTGTCATTGTGGAGGGTAGAACTGGCCTGCCAGGATGGAGAGAGTTGTAAGGATTCTAGGGTTGTTACTGGCTCTGCTGTTGCAAGGATGTCTAGGACAGGAAAGCATTGGATGCTTCAAGAGCACATCGTTGGATCCTGACCTGCCAGTGCTTGTGGCTAGGAGGGTTAGCTCACCGGATGAGTGTATCAAAGAATGCAAGGCTCGATACTATATGTGAGTGTGATTTCTTTTTTTGCTATAGATGGATGTGGTGTACAAGTTCAATGTGATTGGGTTCTTGCACGTGTAATGAAATAAATGTAGTATAATTATCTTCACAATTGGATGGAGTTGACACTGAATGAATAATAGTATAGGAAGTGATTCAATATGCTAATAGATACCATAAAAATAAAGATTATTCAATGTATAATGTTTTTTCTTCAAAGAGTTTAATGAGTTTAAAGAGAAATTCATTCTCATTTTATAGCTTAAAATGGTAGCTAAAATATAGTATGTTTTTATTTTTATATAAGATTTGTTTTTAAAATTGCAATTGTTTTACTAGAATGATGTTGAATAGCTTTTTAATGAACTTATCACTACATCATCCTTGCTTGACATCTCATAACTTACAATTAAGTAAAGTAAATTAGAGCTAATTAGCCAATTTAGAACTATTCCCCGATGAGAAATATAATTTAAGATTATGATTGTATCTCACATTGAACACAGTCTTTCAAAGAATAAGTCAATTTAATATCAAATTAAAAAATGTACTATATTAAAGTTTTTAAAAATTACTTAACTTAAAAAATTACTTATTTTTCAGGTTTTCTGGTTTAATGAATGGTCATCAATGCTATTGTGGAAGTCATTATGGAAAACATGGTCCATCGGACACTTGTAAAATGCCATGTATCGAAGATCCAAAGATATTTTGTGGCTCTGATGAAGCAATTAATGTTTACTCTACTGGACAAAAAGGTAAAATTTAATCATTCATACAATGTTTAATAAGTCATTTAATAATCTTCTAATATTATTATAATAATTACAGGACCAAGTCCTCCACGGCAAGTAGCAATAACCAAATTTGGTCAAGAATCCCTTGAAGTAATTTGGCAACCTCCAGATGTTCCAAATGGAAAAATAGTGTCTTATACTTTGAAAGCCACTGCCATAGAAACGCACGCTCATTTTCCACTACCTCCAATAGAATCTGAAGTTCAAGGGGAATATGCCAATATGACAACTTTTTATGGCCTACATCCAGGCACTAAATACAATATCACTATTTTTGTATCTAATACCCAAGGCTCTAGTAGTGAGGCTTATGCCATTGATTGGACTCGCATAGGTCCACCTGATAAGCCAGAAAGTCCAAAAATTATTGCAAGAAATGATATGACGGTTACCATTGAAATTCCACCTGGAAGCAGTGGAAATGGTCCTTTGTCATACTACCACATTGTAGTGGTACAATCTGGAATAGTTCCTCCAACTGGAAGCAATATTGTATATAGTAATTTTGATTTATCAAACAAAGATGGTCTTGGTTATTATATTACTGCAAAGTTTGATGTATCTGATTATGCTCGATACAAGCGTTTTGTTGTTGGTGATGGAAGTATGATTGGAGGCTATTACAATGCACCTCTTGATAAAAGAATTGGACCACCACAGGTAAAAATTTCAGTTCTCATTTTTTTTTTTATAATTTTCAAAATCAATGGCAACAAAAAATAATCTTTTAATTTTAGATCGGTATTGCTCTTGAATCAAGAATCAGAGGAGAGGTTCAATACAGCTATTCAGACTTAACTGGTGCTGCCCACAAAATCACAACTCGCGATAGTCGAGACACCAGTGCCAGTGCAGCTAACATTGTTCTCTGGATTCTTATTGTTCTCCTAGGAGTTTTACTTTTGGCGTCAGTGCTTATATTTTTTGTTCTTCGTAAGAGATTCCAACAGGTATATAGAGCATTTAATGTAAACGTTGCTTTTAATACAAATTGATTTTTAAATTCGTATTATACCTTGGATTATCGCAGGTACGCATGCACAGGCTACCCGAGCAGCAGGAACTGACACTTCAGGGTCCTCTTTACGAAGTGGACAACATGGCCTACATTCCGGAAGACGTACCTGAACGTACGAATCATTATCAAGAGCTAAAAAGTAAAGTCTGGAGCATACCGCGAAACTTTTTGAATTTCGAAGCAAATCATGTGCGTAGAGGACGTTTTGGAACCGTGCATATGGGAACGGTACAAAGAGATGCGATTCCGGTAGCTGTATCCGTTCATAAGATCTCGGATACTCAACTCAAAGGCTCTGAAAAAAGGTAATTCATGTTCTTCCTAGCACAGAATACTAAAAATACTTTGAGATTACAGTCGCTCTCGACTTTCAGACAAATGCTACGTGAGCTCGACATCTGCATCAAGGCGGGCGCGTTTAGGTACTTGGCGAGTCTGGTGGGCAACTGCGAGATCCCGGACACACTTTTTGTCGCCTTGGAGATGCCGCCCCAAAGTCTAAAGATGCGATTGTTGGCCGCGCGATCGGGTGAAAATTTTCCCCACGAGCAGATTCTGCGTATCGGCGCCCGCATTGCTGATGCTCTCAGACACTTGGCCAGTTTAAAAATCATTCATAGCTGCGTGTGCGCAAGAAGCGTCGGTCTCACGAACGACTGGGCGCCTAAACTCATGGGTCACGGTAAGAGTTTCCTTCGCGTTGGTTTTTAATATTTTTTTTTGTGCAATATTCGTAATTTAGAATTTACGATTTTTCTTCCTTAAGGTCTATCCAAGCATGCTCTCGAGGATGCTAAATATGCACGATGGACGGCCCTGGAGTGTTTTAGTAATCAGGTGAAGCACCAGCCGGGTGTTGTATGGGCGTACGGCGTACTTCTCTGGGAGATGTTCGCAATGGGCGGTACTCCGTACGCCGCCTATGAGATGGACAGCGACGTCGAGGATGCCATAAACGCTGGTCGTAGACTGGAACAGCTACGCGATGTACCGGATCCCATACACGAGGTCATGATGAGCTGCTGGCTGGTCGATCCCCAGGAGAGGCCAACGTTCGACGAGCTCGTGAGATTGGTAGGTGTTACCGTATATAATAAAAATATTAAGTTACTACTTATATTTATTAAGGGTGTAATTTCAAAAGTAAAAGTTATATGTACGTTGGGTACTAAACTTTTGAAATTTTTGTAGAATGTACATTTTTTGTTGTGATGTAATGATCTATATTTAATACTTGTCATTGAATCACGTATAGTAAGACTAACAATTGTGTTCTTTCAGGATACGCTGACGGTATGTCCAATTACATCGATCACCGAACCGTACAGGCCCGAACTAGAGCTCAACTAAACCAATGGCATTGGCTTCCACGTCAAAGATCGCGCTCGAATAACCGAGGAAAAAAAACTCTCTGTACTTAAGCACTACTTAAGTCGATATTATTATTACTCTCGATACGTTCTCCGATTGCATTTGTGTTTTTTTTTTATTATTTTTTTAATATCAAAGAACAAATCTGTTTTGGAAGCGACAAAACATCGTCTTAGTTACCAAGTCATTTTTACACGAGTGTGACCCAAATGAGATTGTTTTGTCGCATCTTTTTTTATTGCAATATATTTTATTTTATATTCTTTTTGTTTTTTTTATACGGCACACGTGTCTTAATTGTAACGTTTTTAGTTATTAGTGGAAGTTTTTTCAAAGTACTTCTACTTTTTTTTTATTAAGAATCTCGAGGAATCTCAACAATTGTAATGAAAGTAAACTTTCAGTGACATTGTTTCCGTCCATTTTTATTAAGCTAAGCTACTGTAAGGAGTCTTAGATCGTATTAATGTTTTTTACTATTATTTATAACGCAAATCAAATTGGAAAACTCGTTTTTATAGACTGACTTATACTTCAAAAAAACGTACTGTTGTTAGCCAGTAAGTTTTTTTTTGGAAGGCCAAACTTTTTAGATATTAACAATGTATTTATTAGTGTCATAGAAGATTTTCGTCTCTATAAAAACCATCGATATTATATAAATTTTATACTTTGCATTTACTCGACTACTGTAATAATGTTTCCTACGGAATATCGACAGTATTCTCGCCTTCATCAAACCATCACGATTAGATGTAAATATTTTTCCTACCGTATGAACTTTTTCAAGTTTTTTACCACTAAGCTTACAAAAAAAAAACAGTCGCATCTAATCACAAATCTACAGAATCAGGAAAACTAGGGGGGGAGGGGGCAAGTAAATCGAGTCAACAAAGTGCATTATACGAAATATAATATCTGTATTTTAGATCAATTATTAATCACCGATGCCTTAATGATCATTATATAAAAAAGCGCCGTCACGCGACGCACATCACGTACAAAAAAACAAACAAACAAAAGATAATCGTTAGTATCTCATATACCATATAAATTATTATTATAAATATCGTACTCGCACATATATATTTATACGCACGGTACTTCACGCGTATACGTATAGTACGAAGGCGGTATACAATCGCATTGAGCTTTGGCGTTGAATTATTTATATATATACGAGAGAAGAACAAACTGGCCGTATACACATATAGTTTTAGAATGTCGAACAAAGGGTCGCTCATTATATTTGTAAATACACGATCGAATCAAATTTCTGCATGTAATATTTTTTACTCGCACGTGTAAATATAGCGATGTAATATTATATTCTTCATTTTTTTTCGTCTTTTTACGAGAACACTTTTCACGTATTAAAAGAAAATCTCATACAGCATTATCGTTTGTAAAAGCAGTCGTGTCTTTTATTAAACTCTTGTTCCAACTCCTTCTCCTCTCATCCACTTTCAGTGTTAGTCTCCTTTGGTATAAAACATTATAATCTTGATTAATCGACTGGTACAATAAATATACGTATATATTTATATAATCGTCTAATACCTACATAGTATACATGTATATATATTAAAAAAACCTTTACAACGTCTCGTACTCGTATCAAAATTGTGTACAAAAAGGTATGCGCGCGTGTCTGTTATACGCTGAAGCCGCTAAAAAAGCGCTATGCACGTACAACTCTCTCTCTCTCTCTCTCTCTCTCTCTCTCTCTCTCTCTCTCTCTCTCTCTCTCTCTCTCTCTCTCTTTTTTTTTT
>JAYJLV010000001.1:1941505-1990059 GCA_036873485.1 Torymus texanus | reverse complement strand
CCGGAAATAACGCTTATATACAATCAATATACAGGGTGATATTCCCGGAAATAACGTGTATCGATATTTATATGTATGCACGTCGAGGAGAAGAGCAGTTAATGGGGTGCATTGTGCGTTGGAAGAAGAAGAAGAAGTAGGAGGAGGAGGAACAGGGAATGGGGTTTTCAAATGGTGATTAGGGCTGTTTTCAAAATATATATAGCCCTATGGGAGGTTTCGGTATACACACGAACTATGAATGAAAGAGGCTGTGTTTGGGAATTTTTCAAGTCGCTTGGGATGATGGTAAATACCCTTTTTTCAAGAGGATTATATTATAGGTATATAGGCGTGAATTTTAATTTCACCTTTGCGCTGGTGTACTTTTATTATATATTTGTATAGATTAAACGATGAATACATTGAGACCATATTTTCCTTTTATATCCATATATAAAATATAAGAAATACAAAACCGTATCAATCGTCGATGATTCATTGATTCACCTACATTCTCCTCATCGTCAATCTCTCCCCCGCTTTCAATATCTTTTTTCACGCTCTAATCGTCGTACAAAGGCCTCCTTGTATATATACATGCATCACATTGCATTCGCGAATTCCTTCGTATATACTATACTAAAACTACATACATATACGCATCGAAAACCTTATGGTTACGTAACGCGTTTACGCGCCGTGAAAAATCGTTTCCTTACGTATAGCGACGGAGTCATCAACCGTAGTCGTTATGTAGAATTAATTGGAATAATTGATGCTAATTGTACGTAATAGCGCGCGTACAGGGAGACGAGGGATATAACAGAGAGGACGTATCTATATGTTATACGGAACCGATGGATTGCTTGAATTTCCACGAATTGACCGATTAATAATTCATTGAGTTGCTATATAATATAAACGGAACACGAAAACAGAAAAGAAGGGATCTTTGGCCTGTTTTTTTTTGTATTATTTGTTTAGGTTTTTATTATTAAAGGTTCAAGTGGCTTAACTCCAATTAGACGAAATTCGTATATATCTCCGAAAAAGACGTAGACCCTAAATTTGCCACGTTAAGCTTATATTTTTTTCAACTGAGTGTATATATACGTGCAGTTGTGCAGAATTTTAAAAAGCGCGATCATCGTTTCTGCACGCTACACACGTTGTATATTATAATATACCGTTTTTCATATCGGAATCGAAGAAGTCAATTTGTCACGCTTGTATCATCGTCGCTGACGCACGTCATTCTTGACTTTTAATAGTTGCAGAGCCTTACTACACTTATATATCGTATCTCTCTCTTTCATATATATATTCACGATCATGCGGTTGAAAAAAAAAACGTCGAAGGCATCTACAATTTCTCGATTACTACCGTTTATATACCAAGAATTCGATTGTTTCAATGGTAAATTACATCTATAATACCGTGAATGTCTTTTTCGTGAACGAAAGGTCATGCAAGAGCGAGTGATCCAACGGCCAATTGATTGTAATTGTGTATAAGTTGCGACTCGCCTCGGCGCTTGTTTTTCCGCCGCGGCACTTTTGACCTATGTATACATATATACGATATACCAAACACGCGCCAGAGTAAACATTGGAATAATTGCTTGATTCGGTGTCTCTCTCTTTTAATTTTCTTTTTTTTTTCAATTACTTTTTTATTGCAACGGAACATAATGTAATTGTCGTATTAAGAATATATGAAAAATAGCATAGCTGTGATTATATATATATATATATATATATATATATAGTTTCTCATAATAGAAGTAAAGAAAAATACTTGAAACAGTAGAAAATATAAAACAATTGAAACCAATGAAATTTTCTTTTTATCGGACGCGCCTGCGGAGAGCGCAACTGCGCTTTAAAGACGACAATTGGTTTTAATGCGTGCGTCGCTCCAAGAAAGTCAACGCCGCCGTTGCGGAGGCTGTGTACCATTGTACGGTTTTTATAGATACCATCAGTTTTCATCTTTAATGCGTTTACGTTGTTTTTTTTAGAGTCCAGCGAGTGAGCGACCTATTTAATCAGTTTTAAAGCATATTGAAAATTTAATTTTTAGGATGATCGTAATCAACTGATATTACAGGGGATTTTATACGTATAAATGGAAATAAAGTAGATTTAATGATTTTAACTTTCTACTGAATTGTAAACATCTGCTTTCTACGTTTCTTTATACAAATTTCACATGTCACATAATTATATATCAGCAAATAATAACCTTACAACCAATCCAAAACATTCTTTATCTCATATCTTCTCTCCAATACCCAACTCATCACGAAATCACTATACAAAAAAAAAGAAACATACACTCATAACGCGTTGACTCACTACGCGTTCAAACGTTATTTTTTTTCTTCGCACTACCACCGCTTGCACGCGGAATCTCATTAAGCTCGTTTACGTCGACGCTCTAGTTTAATTACGCGTGACTTCACCCTATCAATTGCTCTCTCACACGCGCGCGTCGTATGAGTTGGCCCTTCTTCTTCTTCGGACAATTAATTGTTTCCGACGACACGATGTATATATATATATAAGATATGGACAGATGCATCGACGCCCGGACTTACGTGTGATTTGTCAAGAGGAGTAAACTATGATGGACGATGTATATTGTTGTTGTTTATCGGTGTTACGTATATAAGCGATTGAATTTATTATTTTTGGGTGGATAGAAAAAAAAGGAGTTTTTTTGTTCAGAGATACTTTAATATAGCCGTTTATTTTCGGATATATATATATATATATATATATATATATAAAGTAATATTTATTTATCGTTGAAAAGAAGAAGAAGGCGAAGGCTCAATTGATCGTCGCAAGTGTATATATATATAAGAAGTTATTGTTTGTCCGGGAGACGTCAAACCGTCGCGCGAAAATAGAAAAATCGACTACTGTGTATGCCTCTGTCTCTCTCTCTTCTCGGCTGGATATATAGTTTCTGGTGCGTACGTATGCGTATCTCTCTCTCTCTCTTTCGTCGTCATTAGATGAAAATAAATTGATTATAGTCTCCATATATACATCGGAGATCTTTAAAAATAACTCCTTCACTTCCTTGTATATAATCTTTGTGATCTCGCTCCATACAAATAAATAAAATATTTAAAAAAAGAAAAACGTAACATAGATCTATAACAACAGACCTTCACCTGTCGATTACATCGTATACGATATACATCATTAATAACCGTCTATATCTCTCAATCGAGATGAATAAGAAATTTTTAATTATATACTTGTCTTGGTTTACCTAGCACACCAACGATACTGAAGAGTATGGCACAGGCGGCAGCGACGATGGTGACTGTGCGCGGAAACTGAATCGTCGGCTGATGAGCCAACTGACTCCATGTGTCGTTCTCTACCATCTTCTCAGTCGCTCTGCTACTGCTTGTATACGATTGATACTGTCGATTGACGAATCACCTTACCGACATTGTGACTGTAGAGAAGAACATAAAATCGTTAAAAGTTGAAGACACAAACTGTTTGAGATGCTATATATAATTGTCTTTTTTTTTAACTTTAAACAATTGTTTTAGTTATATAGAAGAGCTGAAAGTATGATATGTATTTTTATTTACGACAAAAAGCATTCTCGAGAGTTAATTAATTCTCAACCCATAAGCATACCATCGCTAATCCATGCGCACTATGCACTTCCGGGGAACGCGTCCGCGCCCGCCCGTTTTAGCGTCGTCTCTCAGTCGTGTGTATAAGGTTCTCACTCGTTGCATTAAATATATATACCTATGACTATTTTCAAGTAAGCGAGCTACGACGCGTCGCGCTGTCGGGTTTATTTGGGCTGTGCCCCGGCGGCCCTTTTTTTTCTAAGACTGATTAAAGAGATTAGAGAGGGAAGGGAAGCGGAAGAAAATTGGTGAGTGAGTGTATGATGGTGGTAAAAATTGTCGCATTTGGGTTGTTAATAAAGAAGAAAAATTAGTTATTAGGTTACATTTCTTCCTCTTATTAATAAAGAAAAAAAATGATAACTGTTTTTTCGTAGAAAAAATTATTCATCGCAACAGCTCTTATATTATACGATGCCTATTATAAATCGTCACCCGGTAATGTTTATAATTCCAGTAGTATATGTGCACCATCACCAACACATACCGCGTCAATTTTAAACTCATAAACTCTCATAATCCATAGTTACGAAGAAATAATCGAGTCGACCGATTTACCTTTGCCATCGCGTACAGCATTTACACTCCTACATGTTTTTACGTACTAACGTATATCCATAGTGCACTATATGCGATATCACAGAGCTGCAATTACTGTGAACTGTGTTTTCGTTAATAGACGTATATACGCGAGTGAACAACCGCGTCACATATACACGTACGCGTGTGTGCGCCTCGCGTATAGTAGAGAAAATAGACATTGTGAGAGATAATAAAGACGGGATTTACGATGGTTCTACGCGTGTATGTGTTTTTAAAATAAATTAACGGAAGACCTTTTATCTCTTATATATTGTGGCACGAACTGCTTCGGTCTCTCTACTTTATATTCGCTTTCGTTTTTTTTTCGAATAGGCGAATGATCGTTAATAGAATTTGACAAAAATAGTGTGCGAGTATAAATGTTGGGTAGAACGGTTTGAAATAGAGACCAAAAATTTCATAAATATCATACACGAATGCTTTATTCAGTAAAACAAAAATAAAGAAAACCCTATTAATTAAGCAATATTCAGGATAATCGTTATATTAAACGATAAAACCACACAACTACACCGAACCATCTACCAGCGGATCATGCCACAGGCGTGGGAACACATCACATATATCCATAAGCGCATCTCTTTTTCGCGCCCTTTTAGCATACACATATATATAATCACACATCTGGCTGGCAGATTTCGGTTCTTCGTATGCTACGCATGCGTCGGTAAGAATAATAAAAGCGTCACGGATGCTGTGAGATTTTCGCTAAATATTCACTAATTCTTATAGATATGCCGTAATATAAAATAGCGATATTTTGCTCTTATATGTTTGTATAAACGACGAAGAAAACGAGGATCGCGGAACCGTGATGCGATTTTTCCCCGTAGGCTGACGCAAGTGAGCTTTTTGTGTCCGCATGTATGTGGCAAGGAAACCGCACGAGATTGTCGCGGTTATATATATAAAAATTAGCGTAGTGTTGAAGTTTTTTTTTGCAGGAGTATATAATTAGCACTACAGTTTGTCGGTAGAGGAAGTAAAGTGACGGTGATTTGTCTACTATAAATTATATATCCTTTGATAAATTTATATATACAGTTGCAATACGCGTAATATTGTCAGACATCGCGTGAACAATAAATCGTATATATATATATAGAAAATTAACCTTCTACATAGATAACAAATATATCGCACGTTTGTCACATTGCAACACACCGTGAAAGGAAAGATCTCTCCATGAACCACGAAGCAATTATCACTCCCTTATCGCTTAACACTCTCTTACTATTTTTTTTGTTCAAAGCTTCCTAATATACTCCCCTTCTTCACATATATATTATACCCATCATAGTCGTCCTAAATCATTTTGGCCTTCTCTAATCCTATCCCTGAAATTTTCGGAACACATGGTTCATCCTCTCGTCTTACATTCTCGATGTGTATGTGTGTTTGTGTATATATAAACACCCGCTGAGATTTTCTTCTGACCGAGCGAGATAACGCGGAAGAAAAAGTTATTATCTTGATGAAGTGTGGCTCATCGAGATAAGAGAAATACGTAGCGTGATTCTCCCGCTCATTAACATAAACGTTGTAATTGAATAAACCAGCACGTTATGTATATATATACATGTACGCGATGTTTGTCAACATTCGCCACAACATGTGCGATAGTTGTTGTTTGTTTATCTATCGAATTAGTTATTTTTCAAGGTAAGAGATAACGTTGGGATGTGATTGTTGGAGGAAAAGCGAAAGGCATGTATGTGTGTGAGTGTACCGAGCAATTATGTCATTATGTATGTACATACGAGTATAGTTTTTACTTTCATTTTGTACAAAGTGTATCTAATGAAACTTTATGCTCGTGGAGAAATGAAATTTTACCAATTAATCGTACTTTAAAAGACATTCATCACCGTACCATATATAGTCACAACCATAATGAACGTTATTATAAAAAGATTTCACAAAAAAGACACTAAAGTATATTGGAGTACATATATACATTCGGAATGCGCAAATCATAAACGAGAAAACTTTAAAATACAAGTTATATATATATACACCCGCGTGTGGCTACCATGATCGAGGCGAAAATTCGATCACCATTGTGTTCACGCGGACTTGCGTAATTGCTAACGAGGCTATCGAAGCGTTCCACTTTGTATAAGTACAGCACATATACATACTTAACGCCAATATACGAGCGAGTCTCGACATGTCCAAATACAAACAGCGCATCGTACTATACGTGTGTATATACATATATATATATATATATATATATATGTACATCATGAAGAACCTCGCATTCTTTACATGAGCGGACAGCGAGGTTCAATTCTTTTTTTACGCTGCTAAACTCGAAACAAATAGTCGCGACGCGCCGTGGCTGAGATAACATTATACGTATATATATATATGCATAATGTACGCCGCGCAGTGCGTAATTGCGCGCGATAAATTGCATGACTAATCCCGTATACTTTGCGCCGAGCATGCTATTGTCATTGGCGCATCTTCTTGTTCTCTTCGCGGCGCTGATGCCTCGTGCATGTACAAGTATAGTTATAAATTGCAAGAGAGAAAAAGATATGTATATATTTTTGTACTTGATTGAGAACTAATATGAGCAATAAATTACAAACCAACACGCGAATAAAACCAAGACGATATATAGTTACATATATATCTCGGCTTGAATTTCGCATTGAGATGTGTATAAGTATATATTGTAATATGCGACGAAGTAATGTTGTTATTGCTGAGTTTATTTTTTATCCTTTTTAACACCGATCGTTTCCGTTTGTTTTTATACATGCGTATTATGTACATCGCAAAAAGTCATTGAAATAACTTTCCGTCCTCTCTCTCTCTCTCTTTTGTAACCAATTCGCCAGCCAGTAGTTATTATACACACTCTTGCTTTTTTGCACACACACACTGTCACGAGCACAAATCGAAATCTGCTCATTCGCAAAGCAAATTTCCAGCCGCTCGCGATCGTCGCATTATAATATACTTGCCTTTGTGGTACCGCTTTTATAATGAAAAAACTAACAGGTTTAGTATAGATCCAATATTATTATTATTATTCAGTCACACACGTGCACTTGTATATATATATTTACAGGCCGATTTAAACCGATGAAAAGAAAATTGTGTTATAATAATAAATAAATACATACACTGTTAAACATTGGTACACACACATATTATTTATATACACGCGCACTGTGCGAGCGCGCACATGTCTCTACCGGCACGCGGTCGCGCGTCGACTGCCGAGTTGAGCGAGAGCAGAATATAAGAAGCGAGAGTTGCTGCTGTCGTCATGAGCGCGGGGTGCTCCCCTACTATATATACTACTATACTCGCTTATATGAGCGGGAATAACGCACTTGTTTGGGATTGTTGGGAAGGGTTGGAGTGCGTGTGTGTGTATTTTTTGGGTTGTGTCGTGTGGAAGGTTTGGAGAGTGATGGTATAGAAGATGTGATTTGAAAGGTATAGAAGTAAAGTGACATTTAGTAGGAGAGTTTGTATACGTGTATATAAAAACTTTGTAAGGATGTGTGGGTGATTTTTTTTAATTAGTAATCATTCATTTATGTCTGTTTAAAAAAATTACTTTTTTTTTTTAAACGAAGTTAGTGAAACTGAGTTACAGTATATATCGAGAGGAATAGTTATATACTATTTAACCTCTTCCCGTACTTGTTCAGATATGTGATGGACAAAGTTACAATATTTATTGCGTCGATATCTTATATACTAACTAAAATTATATTCATCTGGTGAAATACTAGAAATATTAGTCAGTTTTACTCACAGACAATGTAAATTTATTTATTAAATCATTAAAAAAATTAAAATTTGCAATTTTATTAAAATAAATCGTACATGAAGAAGTTAAAGAAAAGTTCGCTAAATGATAACTTCTTACGGTCACCCTTCAACATGAAAAAAAAAAAACAATCCATTCGATTCATTTAGAACAAACACGCGGAAAAAACAATCAATAAATATTATATTTCGGACAGTTGATTTGACTCTAAAGTGGTAAGTTCCTTTTACTTTAAAAAAATATAGAATTTCTGTTTTGAAATATAGAATCTCCATTTTTTTAAGAGTAGAATTTCCATTTTAGGATAAATACAACCGATCACTATATACAACACGTTTCCACTATTTTTTTCGCAATAAGTATATACAACCTCCTGCTTTCCGCACCATGCAATCGTCCACCGCCCGCCAATGACACGCACGCATCACATAATCCAATCTCGTTTCAAACGCACAGCATATTAATTAAAAAAAAAAAAAAAATCGCATATCCGCTCGCTCACATATACTTTTCTCTTCCGCGTGTGCATAGCAGAACCTCAATCGTCGTCGTTTCCTAATAAGGCCTTCATATATATCTTGGCAGACACACGCACGTATGCGCGCAGAATACTATACAATGCGTTATTGGTTCGCGCTAAGGTGTGCTCGTATACATGTTAGGGAGGGACGACAGCTGCAGAGGGACGATGTTGTGTATTTGCCGCCTAAATGCGCCAACTGCCGCAGGGGTGTATATATATAATATAAGCTGTGCGGGAGTAAGAGTATCAGAGGGGTGTATACACGTGTATGTGTATAGGTAGGTGCTGATTTGAGGGATTAAGGATCGATGTAACGAACTTGTTTTTAAGGTGTATATATACGTGAGAAAGCACGCGGATTTTTTTATCTGTAAAATATTTTATATATATATAGTATAATATAATATTAAATAATATAATAACCAGCCTGTATAAAAGAACAAAAATTTTCTTTTGCTCTTGTACACGAAACCCTCGATTATTTAGCTCCCTAGAAGCGTCCAAAATTATTGTTTCAGTCAAAAAAAACCCTCCCTAAGAAAGTATATAACCCCGTGTTATATACTCATACGTCACTACGGGCTTAAATACCCATCAACTGTACACCTTAGCTCTCAGCCCACACAACCGCACCCCACCATATACACACATATACACACGTGTACGCAATTTTCGGAGTTCTATGTGTATTTGTACGGAAGGCCATCTCTTCGCCTATATATATACTTTTGTTTTCGCGGTGGAGTATTGTAGCGGAGCAATTGATTGGACACGATATTTGTTATGATTCGTTAGCTGTCGCTCTGTAGGGAATTTCGGTTCAAGGCTTCCACTGTCGTCGTCGTTGATGCTACTGACGAGATCTAATAAAGTTGAAACGATATATATATATATATATAATGTTATTGGATTAGCTGGGATATTTGAATGTTAATTGGCACGGGTTAATTTAGGAATGGAAGGCGTTGAGGATAAAATTAGATATTACGGGTAAAATAATAAGTATACTATAATAATGTATTGTAAAATTTGTAAAATCTTCATCTACCCGAATTCCAGCTACATTACAGTAACCGTGATGCCGATGTCTCATCATCTCTTGAGTATCTTATCCAATCGATATGTGAGTCACGTGAAAGTCAGGATACATACGCGTATACCGGAGATTACGAATTTCGAAGATCAGCCGCGTTCTGTCGATGCACACCCTTCAAACGGAAGGGATGACGAATATTGAGGGTTATATATAGGGGACGTGAGATTTTCATATATATATATATATACACACGAAACTCTGATTTTGTAGAATACGAGTGCAGTTCTATACACAGCTGGCCAAACAAACAACGGACTAATATACAATGTCAACACCATCGTATATAATAATCCTGATACCGTCGCTGAACGCACGTGTTTAAGAAGAATCGTTTAACAACGGAGGAAAAAATCACGCGTTCTTTTTACTTATCGGGTCGACCGGACGGACTTATATATACACATTACACGCATTTTTCTTCGATGCGCGATATATCGCGACGGTTTCTGCGGCCGAGCTTTTGCGATAATGTATAGCCGTCGTGCGGTTGTTATATTTTTGCGGGAATTCCTATAATATGCGAACGCGTGGTTTAAGTGTGACGTGGATATATATATGTGTGTTTAAGGATGTATTATTTGGGGTTTCCAAAAAAAAGAGGCGAGAAGGGAGTGACGATTTTAATACGTATTATGATGTATGTATATATGGAGAAAAATGATTATTTATAGATATATATATATATATATATATATATATAGGATGCGATGTGCGTTTTTGGTATACAAGTACATATGTGACAATGAGACAATGAATGCGTTTGAATTATGAAAAGACGACTGCGCGCTTGTTATATAGGATTGACGTAGCTGCAGTAATTTATATTCGAGGGATATATTATGCCTAATAAAAAATAAAATGTGGCTATATATACCTGCGCGTGTCCTGCACGGACTACATAGAGAGAAAATATACGCAGGTCAGTGTTCATGATAATCTTCAGTCATTCAGTATTGGGTGAGAATAATGTAAATGAGGGTCTCACAGGTGGCTAGGGCTTATTAGTGTTTAGTCGATCGTAAATATAACTCCAGGAGCATATGTTAATTTATATATGTGTACAAATTACATACTCCGTTGATCCAATTATGTATATATATAGAGGTAAATATAATTGTAGGGTCTTTAAATATCACTCGACATTCTCACGGTATTATTTGTTTTAACTTTGTCTTTCATTAATTTATAACGTAAAACCTTTTTCTTTTTGTTCATAAACTGTACCGCATTGTACAACGTCTACGTCGCATTGTATAATCGCTCAACCTTAACGCTGTTAAAATCATATTAAACAACTACCATCGCATAACAATAAAACGAGCGAAAAAAAAGATTGACCATATTGCACATACGAAACTAACAAAACGCTCCCTTAACGCACACACATACAATTGAAAATTCACTTCACCATCGTTATGCCGCACATCCACGTGACTGGTACCCCGTCGAGGTCCTCCCTTGACTCTTGACAACCACTGGGCGGCTATAACATGAATGGGTCCTATTGTCGAAGGCACGAGCATTCGCGCCAGACGCAACTCTGCAGCCGTCGTTACGTTTATGTGTGTATGTATATATATGGGAAACGTACTGGTGAGACTTGCTTTTGTAAATGCATATTAACGCTGATTTTCTAAGCTCTTCCGGGTCATTGTTTTTTCTCATTCTCGCGCGCGATAATAATGTAAGGGGGTTGGTAGTGCGAAATGTATAGTACAATTCTGCTGTGTAGCTATTAGCGACGGTTGGCGAAAGTTTCTTTTATTTCACTTTCATTTGAGAAAAATATGCTATATATATATATGAGTGTTGATATATATATATATATATATATAGTGTAGTATATTAAAAGTGATTATCTGAAGTTTGGATAAAACTGAGTCACTTGTGTTATCGTATATGGCTTTTGGAGAAGATGTGTGGTGGCTCTGTCTTTGGCAGTAAAAATTGTTTAAGTCGTATGATGGCTGATGATACTATTTTATTACGTTTAGGTGGCTTATCTGCTTCCCTTACATATATAAAAAATTTATTTTATTATATAAACGATGAGTGTCATCACGGGTTCGACATTTTTTAAACGTCAATATAATTTTTACGAGCGCTTAGTAGCTGCTATTATCATGAAATATAAAAGCTGTTACATTGAAGAAAAAATTAGAGAATCGTGGATAATCTGAACCAATGTGATATCTACGTGATTTTATAAAATATTTCTTTTTTCAGCGTGACTATAGAAATTGTACAACCAAATAAGTTTAATAAATTCAAAATATAAAACCTCCCACAAATCATAAACTAAAACACCCAGCTTTCTTTTTTACTTCCCTATATACAAAAATCCAAACCTTCATCACCGTCATCACTTCACAACATATTCTCGCCACCGGCCTTACGAAACAAAGAAAAAAAATGCTCCTAACGACTCAAGCAACTGCACTCGAGCTCTAGAAAACTCACAAAAAAAAATGTGCCACAGGTGCGCGACACATGCCACTCGTTCTTTACCGTCCGCTCGCATAGTATAAGTATAAGCGCGTAGCATAACGCTGAGAAAATATACACACGTAAAAGGCACGTCTTTCTTCTTCCATTCTCCGAAGGGCGAGCCAACGTTGATAAGATGTATAGCAGCTATCGCTCCGAGAGTATATATATGCAATTTCGTCGAGTAAGCGCATGCATATGGTTAAGTGAGAGATACAGAACACAGAGATGAACATCATGGAATGCGGTCGCGGCTTTTTTGCACGATTAAATCCGGCTGGGATTGGATGCTGCTGTTTTGAGAGCTGCAAAAATTTGCTTACGAGCTGTTGTGGTTCGTTCTTAACGATGAGGTCATCGTTATCGCAGCGTTGTTTTAACGTTTTTTATTTGGTTGAAAGATTTGTATAGGATGTTTGGTGTAATAAAAGAAATAATAGTTAAAAATTATAAATAATCGTGAGTAGAAGGTATATATGCATATGAAAAATAAAAAAATTCATCAACATAGAGTTTTAAACATTTTTTTTATTAACTAATTTATATTACATTCCTTAATTTATATAAAGTTGAAGGATACAACGGAGTTTTTGTTCTTATTTTGTCCAGTCTTGCCGATATGTGTAAAATACTTTGCTACGTTTTTATGGCACTATACAGAAGCGTCTCCAAGAGGAAATTGCGGACGACTCTTCATTAATTCGTGATTATATTTTTTTGTTCTTTTTGCGTTATTATTATTGAAATTGGCGAAAAATTCAGATCGAATAATTGTCGGGCGTTAATAGTCGTACAAAAAGACTTTATGAAACGTACAAAAATATGTATAAAAGTATGAAAGAAATGCATTACTGGTATATCCGTTGAGAACAATGCTGATAAGATTCAGAATAATAGACTCTACTTCATATAAAATAGCTAAACAATAAAGTTAAGATTCAAATGTAAATATATATATATATATATATATTTATATGTAATAATATATAATATAAAATCTTTCGCATTTTGTAAGGCTACGAAGTGTCTGTTCCTGCACTGGAGCTACCGAGCTAAAGAAAAATCATCATCATCAGGCTATATTACAGGCTAAGTACCAGTGGAAGTACGTTAATGCAATTGAACTTGAGCTCAAGTCAATTATGTATATATATACTACCTGGTGGAAGCGTCGTTTTCTCGCGAATTCTTATACAACTAACGTATAGTCTTACTAAAGCGACTACGTTTAAGTAAAACGTTAATGACTAAACCTAAAATTGAAAACATTCTGGAATATATATATATATAAGGCAACATAAAACTACCAATACAGTACACTTTTATAATAGTACTAAAATTGAGAAATACACTTAACATATTTAAAAAAAAAAAGAAGAAGATGAAGAAGAAAAAATAGCCGAAGTAAAGGATTATTAAGGCAGACAGTGCGTAGCGACTCTTTGGTATCATAGTCCAATAATTCCCACCCTCCGAATTGAAAAAAACACGCTTCCACCAGGCACATGAATGTTAAAGAAAGAAGAAAAAATGAGACCACGACATGTGCTCAGATCTTGTATTCTCTCTATTGGCAGGCTCTGTAGATCTGCGCCTTGCCCTCGAATTCCTTGAGCTGCTTGTCCATCTCGGCGTTAAGAATGTCAACCTCGTTCATAAGGTCGCGCAGCATACGGTCGTTGTCCTTGTAGACGCTTTCCATGCCTTCGAGGTCCTTATACTTGCTCTGCGTGTCAGCGGTGAGTTCGCTCGCCCGTCGTAGGAGGCCCTTGGCTCGGGTTATGTCACCCTTGCTCTTACCCACTCGCTGAGATAGCGATTCGCCGACTTTCTTGTACTCCTGACCAAGACGCACTGCGTTTGCCTGGACCTTTTTCGCTTCTTCGGAGATATTGCGAGCCTGCTGCTGGATCTCCTGCTTAATCAGGAAGTCGTTGCGTACCGACTCGGTTTGCAGCTGCTTCAACCGGTTTTCTAATTTTCAGGTAAATAAGAAACATGATGTCGATTAGTACGTAGTATTATTTAAAATGTTAAGAACTATCATGTTAAATTTCCTAAACCTTACCTAATTCGTTAACGGAGTTTGCCGTGTCGTTAGCTTTCTTCTTTGCTTCACGCGTGATCTCGGAAATCTCTTTGAGGTCATTCTGCGATAGCTGGATATCGCTTTCAGCTTGTTGGATGGCATCTTGAGCGAGCTGTTGACTCTGTTCTGTTTCCGTTAGCAAGTCAATAACCTTGCCAGCAAGTGCCTCTTTCTCCTGCGCTATGTTTTTCGTGTAAAGCGCTCGCTTTTTCAGTTCGTTTGCCAGTTCAAGATCTGCTGAGGTCTCGCTAAGGATGCGCTCGGGGTCGCTAAGAGAGCCGACAATGTTAGCAATTTTATCGGCTAGGCCCTTAATTTCCTCGGGTGTGAGGGTGATATTCTTGCTGAGGACTTCTTTAGCAAGATCGCGTACTTCAGCTGGAGTGGGCTGATCGGCCTTCAGCAAATCCCAGATCTTCTTGTTTACATCCGACAGGTCCTTGATCATCTTGTCTGACTGATTGCGTGCCATTGAGGCCAGATCGAAGGCCTCTTGGGCGTTGCCACGAGCACCCGTCGAGCTGTCCTTCAATCGTAGCATCTGCGAAAAATAGGAATTTTCAAAATTATGAAGACATTTTTTATCTTTTCAAAGTCTTCAGATTTTTGTTTCGTAATAACTATTACAATTTCTTTAAACAGTGTTCAGAAACTCATCAAACTGTAATTATTACATAAATTTATACAGTTTTTGATTATTACAAAACTTGAAACTGAAGATTTTTGAAAAGAATTATTGCTTATGATAAAAGTTTACATTGCGCAATAGCTGTTCAGCCTCGTCCTTGTGATTCTTGATCTTTGTCGACTGCTGCTTGGCTACGTCCAACGCCTGACTGGCCTTCGTCATGGCACCTGCGTCACACGACAATCCACCACAGACTCCGCAGCCAGCGCCACCGCAAACGTCACTGCAATCGGATACGTTCCTACCGCACATGTCCTGATTCAACTGAGGAATGTGTCCCTTCAGTGTGTCCAGCTTTTCGTTCAACCTCTCGAGGCTCTCTTTGTTTCTTTGTTGGTTATCAGCGACGATGGCGCTGCTCTTGGCCAGAAGGTTCTCCGTATGTTTCTTGTAACGTTCAGCGTCGATCAGAACGCCACTTGTGTCTGCAGCCATTTTCTCGGCCACGCGCGATTGATCAGCCATTTGCTGCGTCACATTCAGTGCACCCTGGACATTAGCTTCTTGCAAGCGGTTGGCATTCTCGCGGAGTTCCACAGCACCCACGTGCAGCACGTCCATGCGGTTCTTCAGCCGTTTGAGGCCTGCGTCGGCTAAGGTAACGCGTTCCGTCACGTTGCCAAGTTGGCTCCCGAGTTCTTTAAGAACACCAGAGTACGAGTCCATGTCCTTGTCAAGGCTCTCCGCCAATTGATTCAGATCTTCTAGGTCTTGGTTCTTCACTGAGGAACTGTCGATAACTGTATTCACCTGTATAAAAAGAATGTTTTAATATTTTCAAAAGATAAGTGACAGCCAAAAGTAAAAAAAAACTCACCTGAGCGATCGCATTATCGATGTCATCGAACTCCTGACTGTAGATACCAGTAGTACCGATCTTTTGAATGTTAGATGCCTCATCGATCACAAACAGGGTCTTGTTTTTCAGCCCATCAAGGATAGCGTCCCAGTTGTCGAAACACTCGCCACAAGGGGAGCAGCTAGGAGCGACGCCGATGTAACTACGGTCGCACTGGTCGCACTTGTCACCACCTATACCCGGGTTACAGAGACAGATACCGGTATCGCGGTCACACTGAGCGCTTGCCGAGCCGATGACGTCACATTCGCAGGGATAGCACTGGACGTTCGGGTTGCCCCAGTAGTTGGCTTGACACTCATTACAACGCCGTCCACCGAAACCAGGTTTGCACTCGCAAGTACCGTCATAAGGATTGCATCTGTAAAGAATAAATGAATAATCAAATAAATAATATGATTTTCTATATGCAGTCGAACCCTAAAAGATTTAGACTGACCTATCGGACACGCTGCCCACGACGTCACACTCGCAAGGTTCGCAACCCTGTCCACTAGCGATTTTCCAATGGTTGTCCTCGCATTGATCGCAAACCTGACCAATAACATGAGGCAAGCAAGGGCATTGACCAGTCCTATGGTCACAAGGTCCAACCCTGGCGTCTGTACCCAAAATATTGCACTGACATGCCTGGCAGTTTTGTTGCAGCGCATCACCGTAGTAATCAGCCTTGCACACCTGGCAGTTGAAGCCGTCGGTATTGTAGAGACACTGCAGACAATGTCCGGTCTGGGGATCACAGTTGCCGGGAGCGTTAGGATCGGTGTTGTTATTGCAGTTGCATGACTGACACTTGCCACCTGGTGTCTCCGGATTGCCGTAGAAGTTATCGGCACAGGTTTCGCAGCGAGGACCTGAGTAGCCCTGGTAGCATTCGCAAATGACGTCCTGGGTGACAGGGTCAAGCGAACAGCTATCTGCATAAGCGTGACCGCTCTCCAGAGTTCCTAAATAAAATAATACGTTATTAGGCTTTATAGCAGCACTTAGGTATATCTAAGTATACCTTGGTATCCTCTGGCTTACCTGGGCAAGGACAAGCTCTGCAAGGAATGTCAACGCCAATCCTTGGATCACCATAGAAGGCCTCGATACATCTATCACAATTGTGGCCGGTTGTGGAATCTCTACAATCCGTACAAGCTCCGGTAGTTGAGTCACACGCGTCTGCGTGGCCGTTACACTCGCAGCGTCGGCAATGGGGGAAGTTCCAGAAGCCAGGCTCGCATTGACCGCAGGTACGGCCGTAGGTGTTAGGACGACACTTACAACGTCCGGTGTCGACGTCGCAGAAATTATCTAGAGCACCCACGCCATCACAGTCACAGGGCACGCAACCTTGAGGTCCAAAGCCGTAGGTCCCTGGGGCACAACGGTCGCAACGTCGGCCAACAACGTTAGGTTTACATTGGCAGCTACCGCCGTAGTTGTCACAGATAAGACTGTGGGAGCCGGTTGGATTACACTCGCACGCTGTGGATTTTTTTAGAAAACAAAATGGAATTTTAGGTATCAGTTATAATCCAAAACAAACATTTAAAAAATAAAATACAATATTTATATGTGTTGAAAAACGAGATAAATTTAATGAAATTCCAGCTCTTAGAACTTCAGAATGATCACCGGAAAATATCGCTACGAACGGAAGTGAAACTCGATAAAGCCGTTGTCTATCTGGTTCTAACTGGATTTCTCGCACGGAATAGATAATTTATTTATCAAAGCACTCACCGTGGGCGCCGTCAAAAACGTAAAGGCCAATGCTGTTCTGGTACTTGGTGCAAATGTCCCGGATGTCGCTGCGGTTCTCGTAAATGCTGTAGTAAGCATTGTTGAAGTAATCCTGACAGCGGAAGCGCTCGTACTCTTGACGGCGGATCTCGCCGGGACCGCCAGTGAAGAACGGTATGGAGTCTAGCCTTGGGCTGAGGAGAATCTGCAATCATCGTTGTAATAATTACATCTTTAATCCATACAACCAAATTATTTATAATGTAAAAGCACTCACCGAATCGATGAGAATCGACGCAGTTGGCTGGTCGCTGGGTCCGGAATATTTCCTGACCTGCAGCAGCACCGTGTACACCTTACCAGCCTCAAGACACACTGGTGGTAAAGCAATCGAGCTCCTCTGGTTTGTGGGCAACTGCACCCAGAGCCTGTCGTTTTCTGGTTGGTAATCAGGGCCGCATGGACCTTCTGGGTCCGGAGGTCCATCACGTACAATTAGGATTTCGGCGTCGTCCCAGGTGCCGCCGTACTTTGACTCGTAGCGCACGATGATGTCGTACCACATGGAGCGACGCACGTCATCGATTGTAAAGTTGAGCATGGAGTTTTCAAGCACCTGCATAAAGCTCTGACCTGCCCCGCTGTTGTTGCGACCGTCACGGTATGGTTCGCGAATTATCACCTGACAGTTCTGTAGGAAATAGTGTATAGTTTTAGTATTGTTTTTTTTATAGTTATAGTAATTTATTGGAAATAGACACTCACATCGGATCCACGGGCGTGCTCGGCCTCGTAGATTAGAAAATCGATCCAGCCGGTATAGTAGCTCTGCTCGGGCAGATTGCACGAGCGTCCGGTGACGTGGGGTCGGCAGTAACACTGGCCAGTCTCTACATTACAGCTGCTGTTGTAGGCACCACCGAGGTCACAGTCACAAGGCTTGCAACCATCGCGTTCGTCGGAGAGGCCCCAGTAGTCTGTCTGACACTGGTTGCAGTCACGACCGGTGACATAGCGCTTGCACGTGCACTCGCCGGTCACCATGTTGCAACCCTGGTTGTCGATCGTACCTAGAGTATTACACGTGCACTCTTGACATCCCTCAGAGCTGAGTTCAGTGAAGTTCCAGAAGCCGTTCTTGCAACGGTCGCACCGTCTACCCTCGACGTTAGGTTTGCAGTGACAACGTCCTGACTCATCTCCGGAGAGTTCGTCGGTGCGCGAGTCACAAATTCCGTCGTCCAACGATCCTCGAGGGTCACAATCACATGCTACGATTGAAAGAATAATTCAGCAACGAACCGAATAAAGTATTTTCGTAAATATCCAAATTCAACTTACGCTGACAAGCGTCAGGATCAGAGATTTCCCTAGTTGGGTCGTGGTAGTAGAACGGCTTGCAGAGCTCGCAGTTCTGGCCCCTGGTGTTCTGCTGGCAATCGTCGCAAACACCTCCGGATACTCTTCCACTCCTCTCGTATACCGCCTCGTCAAAATGACAGCTGTTGGCGTGCCCGTTACAATTGCATCTCCTGCAAGCGTTCGTCTGCTTGCCGACGGCTGGCTTCCAGGGTAGGTCATTGTAGAAGTCCTCGCACTGTTCACAGTTGCGGCCCTTGGTGTTGTGGGTACACTCGCACCTACCGTGTACCATGTCCTCCACATCGGGTACGCCGTCCAGAGGTAGACAACGCGACGCGTGGCCATAGCAGGAGCACGAGCCACGGATCACCATGTCTTTGATGGCGTAGTAGTACTTCTCGCGGATCTCCGGACGCTCGTCCAGCAGATCGTCACCGAGGGTGTGAAGCCGAGTGAAGTGGATGCGAAGGTTTGTCACCTTCAACAGGTTTTGAACTTCCTTCGAGTAGGGGTTATCGATAGGTAAGTTACTCGGGAGCACTCTAAGGATGTGAAGAATCAATATTTAATTCTTGTTTTTTTACGTAACATTCGAGTATACGAAGTTAACTACATTATTTACAGATATACGATCAGTCAAATTTTTTAATCAGATAATTGAATTATATAAATAAATAAAATACATTTTATGGGTGAATATTTCTACGTGCGATGTTTTAACGAAACTAGAGGAATCGAGTTCGTGGAGCACTATCTAAACCTTAATTACTTCACCTATTATGACTACGAATATATTTATTTAAAATATGATAATTATTATATTTTAAAATAAATAAATCAAGAATACTTTATAAAATAATTGGTATATGAAACTACTGATAATAAAGTGCATTGGTAAGGTAAACTATAAGTAAAAAAAAACAAAATATAACAATATCTTAACGTCAATACTATTCCTAATTCTTCATCTATGATTTCAAGTGAGAAATTTAGGGCGCTGGAGGGCTTATATAGATAATTTGAAGAGTGTGGCGATTAAATTAAAACAAATTATACCAATCTAAAAATCTATAATTTTTAAGCTAACACTAATAATAAGCACAAGCTCATTACATTTAATTGTATAACCACAGCTTACGTGTCTTTAACATCTTGAAGACTGCGGGCATGAAAAATGATTTTCATTATTAGCAATATTTCTTATCGTCTTCAACCTTAACATTTCCAGAAAATGTAAACAACTAAACTAAGAAAAAAATAGTTACGAGTGCACTCACCTGAATATAATCTCACCGTCCGTACTAGGCTCGACATTCGAGTACCTCGCGTCACAGATGACGTCTGTGAGTTTCTGCGGCTGGTGGGTCGGTACACCAGGGAACGAGCTCGCGCAGTCATGAGCAAAGTATCGGTACACCTGCCAGCTGTTACCAAAATCGTAGGAGCGCTCAAGGATCATCGCCGCTGGTCGGAAAGTCTGGAAGCGTATGATTATGTGAGTGAAATGGAACTCGGCTTCGAGGTCGAACTTGATCGTAACATCCTCCATGCCGTTCTCCGCTTGCCACCATGTTCGATACGGTACTCTGAAGAATGAAGATAAAAAGATAGTTTAACAATTTCAACTTAATTAACAACAAAACAAAAATGTCCAAAAACTCACCCGCTGACAATGTTGGTGATATTGTGCTGCTGTCGAGGATTCGTGGCGTCGCAGAAGAAACATTTTTTGCGATCCTTCAGATGCGATACGATGCAGAAACGCTCAGGTATATTGACACCGCAGGTCGAGCTTGCATGAAGCTGGTCCGTACGACCGATCAGCAGGTTACCTGTGGCCGGATAGCACGAGCTTTGTTCGCACGGATGCGTCCGCCGTGCTGGTTGACCTATATATAATATACGATGTGTTAAATGACCTTAAGCGAGTGGGAGAAAGGTTAAAAGATGAAGCCTATTCCGTTCAGGTTCTACATTCTTATATAAAATTAATTTTGGGAGGTACTAGATGGACGTGAACAATTTCATTAACTTTTTGTGATCAGTTTTTGTGAACGGAGTAGGCGAGATCTTCTGAAAAACGGTGAAAGAAAAATAATCATATGTTAACGAAATTAGAATTATGTCCATTCTGACCGCATGACTGTTAACCCAACCTCAACCCGTTAACTTAAATGTAAACCATACACCAAAATATATAATAACGTATGTGTGCTCAATTTCCTTATTATTATTATATGTATATACATATTCTTTCACTGAAAAACTGCGAAAATTAAACCAGAATATCATCATTCGCATGCGACCGTTAAAATACAAGTTTCGCCATTCCCTGTGAGTCAACCTGTGCGGATATAGTTTAATTTTGTGCTAGTGTAAAAGAGTTTCCTATCCCTTTTTCTGTTCTCTCATCTCACGTGATAATAAGCTACCTTTCGGCCGCAAGTTGTTGAGCCACGACCAGTCGAGCCGCACATTTGGGCCCTCGGTGCCCGTAATGTCTCCTCTTTGAACGCTGCCTACTATAATATTTTCTTTCTTTAATGGTTTATCTCATTAGGTCTTTCTTTTTTTTTTCTCGCGGCATTATTTTTTACACTCATCTTATTTGTGTGTATAGAACGAAGATGTTGGTCTAACTCGTGTTTTTCGTAAACCAGTGATTCAATTATTTTTGTGTATGTACAGTCTTGCGAAAATTATAATTTGTATAATCATTTGTTTTGAAATACTTTCAGTAAAATTATAAATATCACGATCGCAAATTTGTATTAAATAAATACTAACACGTAATTTTTCTTATATTTTTCCCTATATTAACGTACATTTAAAATACATCATGTAAAGCTAATTATTTCATAAGAATAAGTAACATTTAATATTAATCTATACTATATATATAAGGACTTTTTGTCTTACCTCGTGCTCTTTGTTGACCTCTGTTATCTCTAGCTGCTTCAATTGGATCTAATGTTGCTGTAATACATAAAAATATATATTTTTTTTATTCCATTCAAATACATCAATTAAAATTGTAAAAAAATTACAGCCATCTTATTATAGAAATGAAATATAACTTCGTCAACGCGTAACTTGGACAAATTTAGAACCATCATAGCAACTCGTGTTCTATTATCATCAACCACGCAACATTCGATAAGAGCTACATGAACCCCATCGTAAAAACCACATTCGCCAATCGAATCATCTTGCGTTCTCTCAATTTTCGTCTGACTCACGCGGTTTCATTCATCTCTCCGCGATCGCGACGCGTATATGAAAAGATTCTCCTGTCTTTCACATAATATTATAATATCCAAATGCTCGTCCAAATCAACGACATCGTTGGTCTTCTTAATAATCATCATCGGTTCGTCAAAGATGCGAGTTATACACATATAATCGACGGGTGATTTTCGGAGAAAACGTTATCGCTGCGACGAGGGATTATCAGCAGGGGACAGTCGTAGTAGCGGATGTTTACGAGAAAGAGAAGCTGCCGACGATCGGTTATGGGGCGGAGCGACTATATAAAACCGTGAATGAACGTGCTGCTTCATATATGGTTATTATTATTGTCATTTCTTCTATTTTTTTTTTTTACAAATTCAAGCCCATTGTTGGGTGTTGCTCACGTTAATCTCGACGTGACGAATGTTTTTTAAACTGCAGTTGACGAAAAGGAAGATTTTTAACCTTATCACAATCAGTATAGTAACAAAATCCAAACAAATTATTTTAATGCACAAAGCAAAGGAAACGCTACTTTTACATAACCCAGTTAAGTCTACTGGTGTAGTTGTACGATTTTTCGTCACCACACTCGGGGACAGTTTTTTCGAAACGAAAAGAGGCGACAAAAAGACGCGCGCTCGATCTCTTTATCCGGTATACGGCCGGGTGCGATTAGATAGTCGTTTCTCTCACTCGGTTTGCCTGACCTCAGCGACCCTTCCTCTCTTTCTCTCTCTCTCTCTCTGTGTCTCGACCCAAAAAATATTCGGTGACCGTATTGTACGTTAAAAGTTTATGGGTGTACGTGGATGATTTTCATAATATCTTAAAATTAATCATCAGCTTATATAATCCAGTGATCGAAAAAAAAAATTCATAACTGTTTATACACTCGCTTTACCATACAACGAGGAAAAAAAAAGAAAAAGAAAAGATTCGCGACATTCGAGAGTATAGTTATTTCGCCTCGCCCTGTATTCTGAGAAAACAAGGCCATGAAATCGTGAGCGCACACATATGTACAATAAAATACCTTTCCTCACATGGACGATATATTATTATAAAAATTCCCCAACACCCGTGGGGGTTATATACACGCGGTGTACCGTTTCGCGTAGTCGCATTCGCGTGCTTGGTAATTTCATCCGATAGCCAAGAGCTACTACGTTGCGAATTTCCTTCCCAACTCTTTATGCAATATACATATACATATATAACGCGAGTATGTCCATCGTCTCTACGTGTATGTTATTATTCTAATGTTCTTGTAAAAGTTGCTACAATCTTGTCTGATTTTAATTATGTAAAGAATATATTAAGTATAGCTGAATATATTTTATTGTCGATGAATCATAATAAGTGAACAATTTTTATTACCTGTAAAGTAGAGCAAGAAGACAGCAGTGAATAGGCCGAAGGCCGCGCGTTTACCGGCCATCCTGTTGGTTACCTTCTCACTGTCCTCGTCGTCGTCGTCGGCGGCGTGGGGTCGGAGGTCCGTGTGAGCGTATTGCGCTCAGTCCCTCGACTCCATCATCTGTCGTCCGCGCGAGAGAGGAAGAAGAGAGAAAAAAAAAACCAGAGATACTTGGGTTAATAGGGATTTAGATTCGCCGCTCGCATACTTGAGAATTATTTCTGTCATTCCCGGTATATATAGTTTTTTGTATTTTATTTTATACCCCTTAATTGGTACAATAAATAAAGTTCTTTCAAAATTTCAAATCGTTATCAGTTACATTTAAAGCGATTTTGTTTTTTTCATACCTTCTGAAGAAAATACAAAAACCTATACATGCCATATAGAACTTGCAACGTGTATATCAGATGTTCACAAGTAAAAAAGAATATATTTGTTTCTCATTTAAATTAAATTTTCATTCAACCTGAAACGCCTCCATTCTCTCCTTATGACTTTTCACCCACTCAACAATTGTTCACACCCGTATATCCTTGCATTACGACTGACTGCCACTTTATCCCTCTCTCTCTCTCTCTCTCTCTTACTCGGCGTACCACCTAACCGTACCAAAAATCGGCGTAAATACACACACACACACACACACATACTGAGCGAGAGAAAAAGAAGAAAAAAAAACACTTCGTACTCCATTCTCCCGAAATAAGATGGCCCTTTCCCCTCACAATTCTCTTCGTGGAGACGATAGTATATACCTGCATGCGCTATACGTCGCACAGATGTTCTCTCGCGTTTCACGACGAACTCTCAGTTCCTCGAACGCTACCCGCGTACTGCGCTTTATACTATATACGTGCCCCTATAAGGAAGAAGAAGACGCTCGCGCGAGCGTTTAACTACACTTTTTTTTCATCTCTCGACAGCAAGTAAAAGTACGTGATATATAAGCGCGAAATTACCGATGACGTGTGTATGTATATATAAATCATTGGATGTCAAAGTCTGCGATCGAGTGGTACAACAGGAACGAAAAGAAAAAAGTTTATGAGATCTATAATTAATTTATAAAATACTCAATTACCACGTTTTTGATCTCTGCACAGCTTTACCCGATATACATACATACACACACACGCGTGTCTGAGAAATCGGAGCAACAGCTAACCGCGCGCTCACCACACGTGCGCTGCCTATACTTATACTATACACATAGACACTCAGGCAATAATTATTACTATTATCCTCCGCCTACGCGCCGTAGTGCGAACCGGCAAAAATAGCTTATCCAGCACGAACACTGTAAAGCACTACACGCACTTCTGTAATAAAGCTACAACATACACATTGTGTGTATATATAATATCGTCTGTGTACTTTATTCACGATCGGAATTTTTCACGATAGAGCGATCCGTTATCCGGAAACGGGAAATCGGAAAAAGTTCGGAAAGATGATAAGGATCAACGGCGGTTCTCCTGGTTCATCGGTCGTGTAGATATATAGAAAAATAAAAAGAGAGAAAAAGTACGAAAGAGAGAGAGAGATGGAGAAAGGGAGAGTCGGCCGTCGCTGCACTCACTCACACACATACACACATATATATATATGCATGTTGCTACTGCTGCTGCTGCTGTTGCTACTGCTGCTGTTGTACACCTCGTTGCATCCATATATATATACACACACACGCACGCACGTACACACGTTGCTTAGTTCTTCTTTCTATAATAACCCCATCATCTATATTTATATCTCTACCTGCACTACTAATCACAACAATATCTTCTCTTTCTCTTATGTTTTTCTTTTTTTTTTTGTTCGCAGTTCCACCACCACTGCACCTCTCCTCTCCTTTTTATTTTGTCCCCGCAGTGTTGTATATATATATAATGGTTAAACGACGGAGCCGCCGCTCGCACGGCACGACGACGCTCTCACACTGCGCCAGCAGCATCCGCGCCGCCGCCGTCGCCACCGTCAAGTCCGCGCGCGCGCGCGCGCGGATGTAAGGGGAAAGCGGAGGGGAACCAAGAGGAGGAGAAGTTGTAGCTGAAAGTGTAGGAGAGAAAGAGATAGAGAGAGAGAGAGAGTGAGTGTATAGAGTATAGAGAGGCTGAGATTTTACAGGCGCGTCTTGGGTGGGAGTACGAGTGGCGAGGTTATATAGTCGGAGTGTATGTGTGTAGCGCGCGGTACGATTAAAGGGCGATTTTTTTTTCTTTTTTGGAGTATAGTTGGAAAATTTAATGTTGATGGTGGTATAGTGGATGTTAGTTGATACGATAAGTTTTTTTTTAATTTTTTTTTAGTATAGTAGTGCATTTTTTGTATTGTAAGCTTTTTGCAAAGTTTAAAATAATAATAAATTAGATACGCGCGAAATGTCACGTCGCGACTGAAGCATCAGCCGCATTATACATCAACTCTATTCAACACTTCTCCGAACGTCTGTATATTTCCCGAACGAGCCGACACGCCATTCAATTTCCCATGTCCCCTCTCTTCTTATCTTTCGTTCTCTCTCTCTCCCTCTCTCTTTTACACGGCTGTGCTCTCCGAGATACGCAGCATCTCTCTTTCTCTCACTCTTCGTTTCCGTTCTCCTCACCCACGTTGCTCCTTCTCTCGCTCTCTCTCTTCTTCCTATTTCTGGCCGACAGAAGCCTAACCAGAATGTGGGCGTGTATGTATATACAGACAGGAGAAAGAAAGAGAAAGAGAGAGAACTGTATACTCGAGAGTATAAGAGTATTTACCTCGATGCGGAGAAAACGGGGAAAAACATGTCAGTATATGATTAAATTTGGGTGGGGGAAAAGTTATTGTAATTTGTTAAAAAAGTTTCAGCATTGTACTTTCTAAAGTTGAATTAGTGAAAAATCCTCTAAAGATTAATTAAAATTGCTTCATCGAAACATTAGTGAATATTCACTATTTCATAGTAGACTTTTCACTAATTCAACTATAGAAAGTAATAATGCAAATTATACATTACTATAATATAGATACCAGTAATATACTCTTACTTTGTTTATTATTCATTGATAATATTCATTATTCTATATCATACACTTTATTTTGGAAAAGAAATTTTTTAAATATAGGTACGGACTATATTATGCCATGAACAAACTAAACTTACGCGAGTTATAATTTTCTTCAGCTTAATTACAACAAGAGCTCGCGGTTCCAGTAGAATTTACGAGTGTTAAGATCTGCACGTACGAATACGACGGTAGTTTATGGTTTCTATTTCCAGCGTAAGTACATGCTATTGCTCAAAGGGGCGAGCTTTGGCTTTAGGATCTGGATTTTTCATTTGAATATTCGTAAATATTTCGTGGAAAATCTCCGTCTCTTACTGCAAGGCAAAGAAACGTAGATATGGAAATTTTATGTGTGTCGGATGGAAATATGTCGATGAAATTGTATTATTATTAGTTAAAGGGAAATTTCTTGATAGTTTACGATAAGTTAAAATGCACTAATTATCTTGTTCCAGCTAAAAAGAATTAGTTTCTAAAGCATAAAAATTCATTTAATCTCACGTGAAGTTAAAAAAAGTTTAATAATTGCAAATCCAATCAGTTAACAATACTCAGGTGACATGTACAATATACGGCTCTGACCTTCACATTGGCTATTAGAAACTATATACTCTTCAATATAAAAAATTATACATACTGAATCTGATTATAATTTCACTCATTACTTTGACACTTCACATTATCAGATAAAGGACGAAAAGTCGCCGGATCTTATCTCCAAGACAGTAAATCCAATCTCTCGTATCAATATTTATACTACACCCTGGAATCCTCATCATCATCGGCTCGTTAACCGACGCAGCCCGAGCATTAAATATATACGAGCGCACATCTCTTTCACTGACATTGGTCAGCCGTTCATTAAAACGTCATTAAAGTCACGAGCGTCTTCCTCAAGCTCCGCGCGCGTCAGATGTGAGTGTATTAAACAATTCAGTCGGCACGCGTCCGCTTTGAGAATATGTAAGCACGCCCGTAAGTATATATACGCGCCTAGATATGCACTAATCTCTGAACTCTGTCCTCGAGTCTAAGTCAGCGAGTGTGAAAACGACGTTGATTTCTGTCGCGCCTTTTGTCGCTCAAGATGGCGAGTATCGTCTGGATCGTCGCCGTCGTCTCGGTCATCCAGGTTTTGGTCCTGTATGTTGGTAAGTTCCAGGCTACTAAAGTTTTATTACTGATAAGTTTTGACAAGATGTCGGTTGTAGCAAATGAGTCATTTTAGGAATTGCGCTATTTTTTTTTTAATGTTCTTCCAACGTTACCAGTATTTTTTTTATTTTTTGTTTAATCTTCGTTAAAATTTTTTATGTCCATACAACTTAATAGTTTTAATCATAAGAAATTTTCTTACTAAAGATGCAAAGTGTGTCATCGACCTGAAAAAAGACTACAACGTCAGTTCGCCAGTGTTCCTGAATTCAAAAACCTTTGACATCATCTACCCGTCGAAAATCACACCCAGCATTCTATCTTTCGAATCTAGTGAAAACCTCGCCATCCACTGCTACGGTGGTTATATTACTCAGCCAAATTCCATTGTCAACAACATTACCACTGATACCGCCAAGTGTGCGAAAGGCCTGTTGACCTTCAACCACTCTCCGAATCAATCCTTTAAAGACCTCAGCTGCTCAAAAAACCCGAATCCCATAACGAAGGACAGTTGCAGAAAGCGCTGCCGTAATTGCGTGACCGTCAGCATCGGATACCAGATAACATCGAGTGTTTTCAAGAAAACGATCGACTTGTGCTACGTACCTAAGCTTGAAACCACGACTTGGTCGCACGCTAAGATACCCGGGGCAATCGGTGGTTATAGGAGTAAAGATGTGCCGACGCCGGCGTTCAGCAAGGGAGGCTATTTCAGGAACGTGCTGATGAACAAGGTGTATCCGAAGATATGTCAGGAAAAGATGTTTATGGAAATTTTCCAAGGCGATAAGGGGCTTGTCGAACAATATCTTCCGCAAAATGGTAATTTAATTTACAATATATGTCATATGTTAATCTCTAAAAAGAAACAATATTGGTGAAAACCTAATTCTTTCAGGTCAGAAACCCAACTATTTCGTGAAAGGTCACCTGGTGGCACGCGCTGATTTATTCTACCCGTCGGAACAGTACACCACGTATTTTTACGTGAACGTTTTACCGATGTGGCAGAGTATTAACAATGGGAACTGGAAGTCGGTCGAGTCTACGGTGCGTCGAATCGCTGGATTCGAAGGCGATCTGGACGTGTGGACTGGTGGACTTGGCGTGCTAAACCTAAGCGGCAGGGACATATACCTAGCCAAGGACAAGAAAAATAATTCGACGTGGTTAATACCAGCGCCTAAGTTGCTCTTCAAACTGGTACATAATCCCGCGAAGAACGAAGCTTTGGTGTTTGTAACGGCTAATAATCCGTACCTGAATGAGACGACGATACCGAACGATTATCAGGTTTGCCAGATGTATGCAACATGTGACTCGATGTTTAAACAGTTTGAACATAGATATGAAGGGTTTACGTACTGCTGTTTATACGAGGATTTTATGAAGAATGCATTGGTTAAAGATTTGGATATACCGGTCGATTTCAAGAATGTAGATCCACTCACGTTGCATTGATAACGGTTTTTGGTATATATTCATACGAACCTTAATTTTCAAGGTTCAATTAGCTTTCTAAATTCTGTGATGACAAAACTATAGACTTAAAGTAAATTTTGAATTAGAATGAAACCGCTTCTTCAATTTATCACTGTAAGTAGCGCGTGATTACGTCAGATGTATGCCGCTTTATCTTTTCCTATATACATATGCTCCTCTTTCACTATACGTCTATACGTGTAGCGATAGCGCAAAAATAAATAAAACTTTCTCAACCGACTTGCATAATCCGCGCGGCGCTTTCATAATAAAGGGTCCGGCAATCAGTAAGTTGAGTTATTTTAGCAAATGCGGATAGTTTTTTGTGAGAGTTGTTAATTGTTATACGATCTACGTAACGGCAGATAAAATGAATTTCACGATATAGATAATGTATAATACTGTAGATCTAACTGTATAGAAAAATAATACTTTTTCCAAATGGAAATACGACTATCTGTTGAAGATTTATACATAGATATATACTTGGAGGTTCAACTGTAAAAGCCTGTAGTAGCAGAGATTTCACAAAGACGTGTCTTGAGCAGCACCCGGTATACAAAAGGGGTTGTCTACTGTACGCTCGCAGTCGCAGCACGTGCGGCACACTTGTGAAGCGCTTTTAAAGCCCTATACTACGCCTTCTCCCTTTATATCTCTCTCTTTCTCAGTCTTCGTGGCGTCTGTCTTTCTCCCTTTCTTTATTTCATTCCGACGCCTATCCACGTGTGTATATATATATACTCATTTCGTTTTACTTCGAAACAATAGAGCAAAATTACGACGACAAATGCGCGCGTATAGAGTTTAATTAAATTGAATCGACAAAATGCTATAGATGCTGTTGTTCAGTATATAAAAGTGTGAAAGAGGAACGAAATTAATGTAGCGTATATATTATATGGCTTTTCACGCGACGATTTCCTGTGATTCCCGATAAATTTATCTGAATGGAGAGTAGCCGCAAGCATGCGCGTGACGCTGTGAAGTCCGCGTGTGTGTGATTTGGCCACATTTTCATATCTCTTTCTGTGTTTTTTTCTTTCTTGTTCCTTTTATATGCCCATTCATTGCGCGCTTTCCGAGTTAACGCCATTGAATGTTTCGTTGAGCTTTCGTTTTATTTCTCGTGGGGTATATGATAATATAAATTTTTATTAAGATTGTGTGTCGCGTGTTAAACAAAACTATGGATTATTTTAGAATAATCAATTTTTTGATTATTTATTTTGTTACTGACTTTTAAGTATACATATAAGAAAAAAACACATATACCCAAAATGAAAACAAAAATTTGTAACTACTTTCAATATTTATTATAAACATGGCATATTAGTGAACTTTTATTCTATTCGAGGCTGACGATGGACGGATAATAAACTTTTAGAAAGAAAATAGACTCCTGATTTAGTGTCTTCTGAATAAATATTAAAATTACATTGAAATATTCAAAACATTAATATATATATAAGATCGAGAATTTATAATTATTGATTCACTAATTTAACACTAGATGGATACCTTCGAACTATTATAAAAATATATCACTGTGGCTATTTGGCGTACATTTAACATTGACAATGGTATATGGCTTAATTACTCCGAATAAACGTTTTTGTTATTTTGAGTTTACTGTAAGCCCAAGAATCAAAAATTTTTTGAACATTTAGTATGGTTTCGCCATCACTTTAATAACAATAAAAAAATAAATGCATGAACATCAGGGGTTTCCGAATACTAATAAAAAAAGGAGAGCAAAAAGTTAAAAAAAATATACTCACCCCCTGAAATCGTCGACACACCGAGTATATATATATATCTGTATAATCCGGACCAACGTTCGAGTACGCAAAGGACTTGGGTATACGTGAGAGGAAGAGAATCTGTTATATCGTCGCGGGTGCGCGTGTGCGGGAGGAAGGAAGAGCAAGCCGACGAGGCGCGTGGGCTCGTTATCGCCTTTGAACTCCGGTCCCGATAGCGCGCTCGGCTTTTTCCTCTTTCTCTTGCTCACTGTTAGAAGTTATATGTATGGACAGCGCGACGAGGGACTGGATTTGTCACATATATAGATTTTGAAATAGAGCTTGATTGTGTAGCATGCGACTTATGGGTGATGATGACTGGTGAGAGGAAAAAGAAGAATTAATAATTTTTTGGACAAACCAGGAAATGTTGTACAATATGGTTGATGATGATGGAACAAAATATTTAAATATTTTTCTTGTTTCTAATTGCATCTAAATAAATGATGTTTAGTTTACTTAGTGATTGGTTTGTATAAAAAAAAGTAGATTAATGACGAAATTTGGTATACAATTAAATGTATAATTACAAATGAATATGTGTTACAGTAATAAATAATGTTAGTAAATAATTGCTTTGTTGCTTTTACTTTTTCACATTTATTTTTAGGTACAATTCAGTTCAATTAAAAATTAAGTTTTACCTATAGTTTATTAAAAAAGTTTATATCAGTAAAATAAAATTATTTTCTCTAACAAAAACCCTTTTAAAATTAGTTATTTATTAAAAATTTTAATATATAAAAATGAAGTATTAAATATTTCACCATTAAACGAATAATTTTATATCCAACCAAATAAATACAAATTTCAAAAACTCGCGGGCTTCAATATACATTGCGCACCGCTACGGCGCGTCGATCGTTTTGTGGTCTATATATGTCCGCCACGTGACATCCGGTTCTCCTTCCGTCCGCGCGTCGCCGACATCAGCACCGGCCGGCGGCATCGCGTCTCTCGGGCGTCCATTTTGCGCTGCGAGCCACTACCGAACGGATGCGCACTACTGCTGTAAGCGTGGTTTAATGGCGACGGGGCCGCCGCGACAATCCGCTGGCATCGCCGCTGCCTACGACGATGCCATTGTCAAAGCAGGTAAATCCTCGTTATTGGCTCATTCTTGATGATTGCTTGGTTTTATTTTTTCACTGGGATATGTATTTGTATGGAAAATTTGAGGGTTCGAGGCGAAGTTTGTGCTTGGGTTTCAGAGGTTTTTACGGGAAGATTTTAAAGTTTTTTTATGGAGGATGGGTACGTTATTTTATTGCGAATGTATTTTTTGATAAAGTGGCAAAGGGTTTGTTAAATTTTTTAAGTTTATTGGGATAGTTAGTGAGGATTTGTATGCCATCTTTATTCGGGGTTTTTATATCAATTAGATTAATCTATCGTACATGTAATAGTAATTATAAATGTCCGTGGAATTCTCGAATGTTCTTTCATTAAAGACGATAAATTTTTTGTATTAGTTAATGTTAATTTTCGACATAACCTCAATTTATCAGCTGCATGCTTCATTTTATTATAATCGTGTTTTTTTTGCTGGAATTACGTAATTCCGTGCTGGAGTTATTTCATATTAATAATAATTATTTATAAATGATAAATGCAATGTGTTTTTCATTACAAGTTTTATTACCATATTATTTTAGTCTCATTGTACTAACTAAATAATTTAATTAGAAGCTTTAATTCTTTTTTACTAATTGAGATAATTTGATTTACAGTGTAACTGAACATTCCATCAGATTGGTGATATTTTGAACTGAGTAGAAATTAAAAACTCTGGTGATATCTTCAAGTCAAGATGTATTTGTACAATTTAACGCTACAGCGTGCCACTGGCATTACGCATGCCGTCCATGGCAACTTCTCCGGTACAAAGATGCAGGAGATCTTGGTCTCAAGGGGCAAGTCATTGGAGCTCTTGAGACCTGATCCCAACACTGGAAAAGTACACACAATGCTGACTGTTGAAGTCTTTGGCATTGTTAGGTCTCTAATGGCATTCAGGTTGACTGGTGGTACCAAAGATTACATTGTTGTCGGTTCAGATTCTGGACGCATTGTAATCTTGGAATACCTTGCAGCTAAGAATGTCTTTGAGAAGGTGCATCAAGAAACTTTTGGCAAGAGTGGATGCAGGAGAATTGTTCCTGGACAGTATCTGGCTATTGATCCCAAGGGTCGTGCTGTCATGATTGGTAAGAGAAACTAATTATATTTATATAAATACATTATTTGATTATTTTCGACCTTCAAATGATTATTTCATCAGTCCGTGTTTCACCTGATTTAACATTGATTACAACTTCTGATTATGATTCAACCAAATTATGAAAAAATATTTTGTATCACAATGTTAATTTTTATTTCTAAAGAATTATTTAATTTATTTTACAGGAGCAATTGAAAAACAGAAACTAGTCTACATTCTTAACAGAGATCCTGAAGCACGTCTTACAATTTCTTCGCCACTTGAGGCACACAAAAGTAACACCCTTGTCTATCACATGGTAGGCGTAGATGTAGGTTTTGAAAATCCTATGTTTGCCTGCTTGGAAATTGATTATGAAGAGGCTGATACAGATCCAACTGGGGAAGCTGCAATAAAAACACAGCAGACCTTGACCTTTTATGAATTAGATCTTGGTCTTAATCATGTGGTGCGCAAGTACAGTGAACCACTTGAAGAGGTATGTAATTCTGAATTTACCATGATTTTTCGTTTAATAAATGCTTAACATTAATCACATTATTTTCCACTTTCAGCACGCAAATTTCCTGGTATCAGTACCTGGTGGTAATGATGGGCCAAGTGGTGTCCTCATTTGCTCAGAGAATTATCTTACCTACAAAAATCTTGGTGATCAACCTGACATTCGTTGTCCTATTCCCAGACGTAGGAATGATCTGGATGACCCTGAGCGGGGCATGATTTTTGTCTGTTCTGCAACACACAAAACCAAAAGCATGTTCTTCTTTCTTGCTCAGACTGAACAGGGTGATATCTTCAAAATAACCTTAGAGACTGATGAAGATGTGGTCACAGAAATTAAATTAAAATACTTTGATACCGTACCAGTAGCCACAAGCATGTGTGTGCTGAAGACTGGTTTTCTGTTTGTAGCATCTGAATTTGGCAACCAGTAAGTTTCTTAAATATCATTATACTTTATAATTATTGAATGTGAATAATAATTTACATTTATATTTTAGCTACCTGTATCAAATCGCTCACTTAGGTGACGACGATGACGAGCCAGAATTCAGCTCTGCAATGCCTTTGGAAGAAGGTGACACATTCTTCTTTGCGCCCAGGCCTTTGAGAAATCTCGTTCTTGTCGACGAGATGGACAGTCTTTCACCTATTATGGCTTGTCAGGTAAAATTCATTTCCCCAACTTATAAAAGTACTTATGGCACTCACAAGTAGGGAAAGAATGCTGCCATTGGCAAATCAAGTTCTTTCTCTGTGATGAGTGCCAGATCAAATATTCCTTGTCGCCTTCGACTTGTTATTGCAAGTCGAAGTGAATCAAAGAATGACAACTTTTACTATCTAAAATAAAAATAGATTTATGAAACTTATAATTTTATTTATCTATAATAAAACTAAATTCTATAAATTTTCAGGTTGCTGATTTGGCCAATGAAGATACACCTCAGTTGTACATTACCTGTGGCCGAGGACCGCGCTCAACCCTACGTGTTCTGCGTCACGGTCTCGAAGTTTCAGAGATGGCTGTGTCCGAACTTCCTGGCAACCCCAATGCCGTCTGGACAGTTAAGCGGCGCATCGACGGTTAGTTACAGACTTACGCATGTACCCCTTGTCCCCGTTTCTTTTAGTAGTTGTTTTGATGTCTTTATTCGATGCATCGCGTTCCCGCCAAATAAGAAAACTGTTGTAATATTACATTGAATCCTTCAATGTTGTTACAGTGTTCTTCTTTGTCGCTATAATGTTTTGAGTAATTCATTTTTTTTTTTTTTTTTTTTTACATTATATGGACACCCAAAAACCCTTTTATTGTGATAGTACTTACTCAACAAAGTACTGTCACTCCTAACATAAAAAAGAAACAGTAGAAAAAAATTAGAAAGATAATATTCTCCGACTTGTCGATTTTGAAACTCCTTGTTAAATTATAAGCGCTAAATTTTTTCTACTCGCACGATCGGTGGCGCGCATCTTTGAAAAAAAAGCAAAGATAACTGCAGCCTGGTGGTTTGATACACTCTTATCAGACACCAGTTCTCTCCTTTCAGGCCGTCGGCAACGGATGATCGGTCGTTTGACGCCTGGCTGAGTTTAAAGTGCGACAGGTAAGGGAAGCTGTGCTTGAGAGAGTCACACTATATCCATCGGACCACACTCACACATTCAACGACGTTCTCGCTCTCATATTTTTTTTTCTATCTCTCTCTATACCTCTTAAGATCGAAAATCCTTTGCGTGCCATATAAAGGCAATTATTTTTACAATAAAAAATAGCTTACTTTGAACTATTATATTCACAAAAAAAAATTTTTTTACTCGATATATTATTCGTAGATATTCTGTAATTATCAGTTGTTGCATTCTTGTTTTAAATTACTTTAATCAATGACATTTTTTTATAACTGAAATTTTGTTAATTGTTGAATTAATTTTTTTAATTAACATCAATTGTCTAAAGAACAGATACTACACAATTAAAATTATAAGTGATTTCATTTAACTATTAGAAGCCTCAGAGCATGGCAGGACCCGATTTCACTAAAAAGAAAAAAAAACACCGTTGGGTCACCATAATTTCGCCCTCGATTTTGTTTAAACTAGACGCGCCGTTATAATTTTGGTTACAGAGGAGTTCGATGCATACATCATTGTGTCATTCGTGAACGCCACCCTGGTACTTAGCATCGGCGAGACAGTCGAGGAAGTCACAGACTCGGGTTTCCTCGGCACTACGCCCACTCTCAGCTGTTCCGCTCTTGGAGACGATGCACTTGTTCAGGTAAGAATACAATTAAATATTTTTAAAATATATAAACACTAAAGCACTGCGGTATCTCCGACACCTGGATACTCCCCACGTATCGGTCGCAAAATAGTGCAAGATCAACATAGGTTCTCGCATCGTTGGTGGGCTTGATTTATTTCAATAGAGCACTCCTGGTAAATAGGCCTAGACAATCCAAACTCAAAATCGCAATTACTTTGCCAATGCACGTAAAAAATAAACAGTGATATCTACAATTTTCTTTTATCTTTTTGTAGGTTTATCCGGACGGTATCCGTCACATTCGCGCAGATAAGCGTGTGAACGAGTGGAAGGCACCGGGCAAGAAGACCATCATCAAGTGTGCCGTGAACCAGCGGCAAGTCGTCATTGCCTTGACTGGCGGCGAGCTCGTTTACTTCGAGATGGATCCTGTAAGTTTCCTTTTAATTCTTAATCGTCGCGTCTTGTTCTCTGCGGGTTGTACCGTATGCTCGAAGATGTAAACGACGCGTAAAGCATGCTTTGCGATGTTCGACACTCGGCGTGATTTTTTTTTTATACACGTCAAAGTCGTTATGTAGCGAACATATTTTCCTTGTATTTTTCAAAATTGCTATAAATGTTCAATTTTTTTTCTACCTATCCTTATATCGTATTCTTTATAATTCAAAAAGTAAACTCATTAATTCATATCTCTTCGTTACATAGACTGGCCAACTCAACGAGTACACGGAGCGCAAGAAAATGCCATCGGAGGTGATGTGCATGGCGCTGGGTAATGTCGCCGCAGGTGAGCAGCGCTCATGGTTTCTCGCGGTTGGTCTCCAGGATAACACTGTGCGTATTATCTCCCTCGATCCATCCGACTGCCTTGCACCTCGCAGTATGCAGGCCTTACCAGCGGCTGCGGAGAGCTTGTGCATTGTCGAGATGGGTATCAAGGACAACGATGCCGGAGAAGACAGTAATCAAATCCAATCCACACTACATCTTAATATCGGTAAGTTTAATTTATTTTTTATTTTTTATTTTTTATTCTCGGTAGCTTCAAATGATTATGTTATCAAGTCCGTGTTTCAACTGAAAGCATTGATTATAACCCTCTTTGATAATGATGGCTTCCTTTGTATAAAAACATCTTATTTTACCTACATCTTAGTTTCTCCATTTAATCCTCTCATTATCTTCATTGCAGGTCTTCAGAACGGCGTACTGTTGCGAACGGTCTTGGACCCGATCTCAGGTGATTTGTCGGACACGCGAACGCGTTACTTGGGTTCTCGGCCCGTCAAGCTCTTCCGCATCAGAATGCAGGGTAATCAGGCCGTCTTAGCTATGAGCAGTCGTTCGTGGTTAAGTTATTACTACCAGAATCGATTCCACCTGACGCCTCTTTCGTACGAAAGCTTGGAGTACGCTTCGGGCTTCAGCTCTGAGCAATGTCCCGAAGGTATCGTCGCCATCTCGACCAACACTTTGAGGTAAATATCAAAACGATTTATAAATCTTAAATCGGCACACACTATGTCATTACCGGTATGAGGAAACCGCCCCCATTATCGACCATAGGGTGGTGCAAAACTAATAATGGCTTTCTCTACATTGGTGTGCTTTGGGCACTTTAGAAGTGCACTTCTATACGAATGCTACAGTTGATGCGTATCAAAATAATGTATATGTTCAATATAAAAACACGTTTGACAATAAAATCAAAAAGCTAAAATCTTTATCTGATCTTTACAGGATTTTGGCTCTGGAGAAACTTGGCGCGGTATTCAATCAGGTCAGCTTCCCTCTAGAGTACACGCCGCGCAAATTCGTCATCCACGGTGAATCGGCGCATCTGCTGCTCATAGAAACGGAACACAATGCCTATACAGAGGAGACGAAACAACAACGTCGGCTGCAAATGGCCGAGGAGATGCAGGAGGCTGCGGGCGCCGAGGAAGCCGCTGTTGCGCGCGAACTTGCCGAAGCGTTCCTGTCTGAAGAACCGAATGAACAGGTGTTTGGTGCACCGAGAGCCGGGCCTGGTTTATGGGCGTCATTGATCAGAATCATGGCCCCGACGACTGGTTCGACATTCCAGGTGCACCGGCTCGAACAGAATCTCGCTGCGTTGAGGTGAGATGAATTTTAATTTTTGTTTATTATTTGGAATTTTGCGTTTTGTTCTCTACAAGTCTTTTTGGTGATTTGTGGGTTGCACAAACGCGTATATTAAAATGCCGCTATATCCCATCTTCAGTTTGTATTTTATTGCTCACTGAAGTCGTAAGTAGGCTAACATTTTTAAAATAAACAAAATTTTATTGATTCTTTTTTACATAACTAGCGCATCTTAGAATACCAAGTTAAAATATGTTGTTTTTTTTTTTTTAGTTTGGCATTAGTGAAGTTCGCTAACCAAGGAGACCAACTGTTCCTCATCGTCGGTGTTGCTAAGGAGTATCAGCTTAATCCAAGGATTAGCAACGGCGGTTTCTTGTACACTTACAAGTACGTATTTTGACATTTTCTTAATTTAACTTGAAATCGATAAAACCATAGAGATTCTGAATGATGACAATATCACACTACCTGCATACTGATGATAACCCTGCAGTGCTGACTTTTCACCAATCACGATTCAATCTCTTCACCTTTCTTTCGACAACCTTTTAACAAAAAAAAATAATTTTCAGAGTAAACGCTGAGTGCACGAGCATCGAGCTGGTTCATCGCACGTCCGTCGACGAGATTCCGTTGACGATCTGCGCGTACCAGGGTCGCGTCCTCGTTGGCGTTGGCAAGATGCTTCGACTCTACGATATGGGCAAGAAAAAGTTGCTGCGTAAATGTGAGAACAAGCACATACCAAACGCCGTCGTCTGCATCAACGCTATCGGTCAACGGATCTACGCTAGTGACGTGCAGGAGTCCGTATACGCTGTCAAATACAAAAGGCAAGAGAACCAACTGATCGTCTTTGCGGACGACACGCATCCAAGATGGATTACTACAACGTGCGTGCTGGATTACGACACGGTTGCCACGGCAGACAAGTTTGGCAATATCGCTGTGGTTAGTAAAAATTAAAAATCTCATTTATTAAATTGTAATGATGAATTGAAGAGATTTATCCCGTGTTGCTATGTTCTCTGTAAGTACATATATGGACGTATGGAAATAATAGCACGGGAGACTAAACTGCCGCTATATCCCATCTTCAATTTGTATTTTATTGCTCACTGAAGTCGTAAGTTGGCAAACAACTTCATAATTTAAAAAAAAAATGTAACAACAGTCTGTTCAATTCATTAAACTACAATTGAAACTACTAAATTAAAAATCTTAACTACATGTGATGCTCATAAAACTCTGAATTTCAGATCCGTCTGGCGAGCGGTATCAACGACGATGTAGATGAGGACCCAACGGGCAACAAAGCACTTTGGGATCGCGGTTTGTTAAACGGCGCTTCGCAAAAGGCGGACACAGTAGCCAGCTTCCATGTTGGTGAAACAGTGATGTCGCTGCAGAAGGCAACCCTCATCCCCGGAGGCAGCGAATCTCTCGTTTACACAACCATTAGCGGTACTGTCGGCGTTCTCGTACCTTTCACCAGCCATGAGGACCACGACTTTTTCCAGCATCTTGAGATGCACATGCGCGCTGAGCATCCACCGCTATGCGGTCGCGATCATCTCAGCTTCCGTTCATACTACTATCCCGTAAAGAACGTCATTGACGGCGACCTCTGCGAGCAGTTCAATAGTATTGAGCCTACCAAGCAGAAAAGCATCGCCGGTGATCTCGAGCGCACACCAAGCGAGGTATCCAAGAAGCTCGAAGATATCAGAACAAGATACGCCTTTTAAAGTGGCTGTGTATACTGGATCTTGCTTGCGTTCGATTACTCGGCCTGTTGTCATGATAGACGGTCTAGTTACTTCAAGTATTTATTGCGTTTTTCAAATATTTGCGTTGTGTGATGATCCAATCAATTTCACGAATACGTGAAAGTCAAGAGAAAAAAAGCAGGAATATTTGTCACCTTAAGTTCGAATAAACTTAAATTTGTAAATAGACTTCGGTAGCTGTAATGAGTTAATGAGGAGGTTATACTTTAAGGAGCGAGAGATTAGTTTTAATCGTATTATATAATAAATTTGACATGTTGCTTGGTTGACAAGCATTCTTTTTTTTTTCACAATTCAATTGTCATTAAAACTCTGTATTTCCATTTCACTTAATACAACGCTATGTTTACATTCATATTTATTTTCAAAATAAATTGCGCTTTTTTCTAAATATCCTTGACGACTTTATTAAAAACTATTAAAAACAAATGAATTCCCAATCCAGATTAAAAAAAACATCAAAATTTTTGTTCCTTAGTGTTTTTTTGATCCATTAATACGTTGATTAATTTTCACGATAAGTAATCCTTTCTATCCCAGTACATACAACCGTATACTGAAATAATAGAAGTTTTTTTTTGTACAGCACTCGCACACCCACAATACGTTGATTTATCCATCTCTCACTCTTCCAGACCTGCGCGCGCGCGTTCATTCAGCGCATTGAAATGCGAGTCGGCTATTCATGCGCGGTGGTAATAAAGATAAAAGTGCTGCACGTCGCGCGTTCGTCGGCCGTCGAAAACAACTGGCGAGCGGCTAATCAATGGGGAACGGGTGGAGCAAATTTATTAGCGTTAGACGGGATAAATTTTCATTCGCTGCGCGCTATACGGAGACGCTTTCAACGTCGGTATATAAGGAACGAAAAAATATTAACCGATCGGTGGTTTTTTCCTATGTACCGCCTGTTGGTGATGTAAATTATTGCCATGGTGGTATAATATATTAATATCGGAGTTCATTTTACGAGAAAACTTATATATGTATATGTATATATATGGAAAAATTAAATGCTTACACAGAAAATTAATTAGGAAAATGTATATATTCCAATCACCGAGGAAATTCTTTACTCGCACGTTCAAAATCAATTCCGCCCTCACATCAAATCAAAAGCCGCTTTTTCTATCTCGTCAGCGTATGTAACAGGGGGTATAAACATCGAATACTATGCAAATTACAAATAGCACGTATATATACCGCGTTCACGAAAAGACTATATATATATATTCGATCGTAATATATATAGCTGTGCTACATCGCATTGCAAATGCACTCTATCTCACCGCTGCCGTCGTTGCCGGGAGGAATGAATATTCCGCGAGTGATCTATATGCCGCGTGTGTTTGCCCTTCCGCGGCTATTGCGCTAAAATCGTGAGAGCGCAATCAGAGTCGAGGTAGGGTTGCACACGTATATCTTTTACTCTCGCAACGCGCGTGTGTATATATAGGGTTTTCCTCGGTTTTTGAATAATTCCGAAAGTTCGAGGATAATATAACGTGAAGTGTGTGGTTTTTACAGTACGATGTCTTGAAAATTTGAATTCCCATCCATGGGTTCGTGGTGAATTGAAAAGTGGCTTGGATTATGGATCTGGTGTGGTTTGAGTAGTCGGTTAATTTTAAATAATTAAATATTGAATTGTCAGTGGGGTTGTGTAATGTATAATAGGTTGTAGAATTATTCATAACGATTATTGAATATAATTTTGGGAATGCTGTAGCAGCATGAAATTTAATAACCATGTGATGTTACTAATTCAACAAGTTATATAAATTAATTAACATTCAATAAAACAAGAATCGATTTGTCTCTATTTCGATTTACAAAAAAAAATGCTTCATAGGTCTTAATAAAACACTTTACTGGACGTATAGTACCACGTTATTCAATTCGAGCCTCTTCTCGCACATCTGAAACAATATAACATCGTACCGAGAGAACCGTTGCCACGAAAAAAAAACCTCAATTCCGGCAACACCTGCGCATACGAGTAGGTAAAATATTCTCGCACACACCACCTCGATTTTTCGCCCGTCACGTTGTCGCCCGCAATTTTGGAATTTTTCCAAAGAACAATGCACATTGTTAGCGGTCTCTCGCCAGCCGGAAGATACATCGTGCGCGGTCGTCTGGATTTTAATGCGCGACCAGTTTTTTTTCCTCTCTCTCTCTCTCTCTCTATCTCTTTCGTGTATGCAGTAGTGGGAAAGAGAGCAAAAGATTAATTTTGTTGGCTTTTTTTGAAGCTTGAACGAGGTGTCGGAGTGCGACAGGTTGGATTGTGTCTCTATTGCGTGATGTAAATGGATTAGTAGATTTTTTTAACTTGGAGAAATATGGAATGGGAAATAGCTGAGGTTTTTTTTTACTATTCACAAATAAAAACTGGAATACGCAAAAAAAAAACAGATAATTATTTATAATTTATCCATTTGAATGGATATTAAATTTATTTATATTCATTTTCTTACATTTTCGATATGTAAAAAAATTCTGAAAGAAAGGTGTTAAAAGCTATGTTTCATTTAGGAATTCAAGGAAAAACTTAAGGATTGAGGAATAATTGAATCAATTATAAAGATAAAAAATTTAATATTTATTTTCAAAATCAAGGTAGTACAAATTCGGTTTCATTTTATAAAAAAGTATTATCAATACACTATTCGTAGTATAATGATCAATCTCTAAAAAAATTATTTTAGAAATTTTCATATACAATCGTCATCAAATCGACGACAACTTTTCAATTTCTACATTATATATTAACAGTTAAACAGTTAAAAGCGCATTTCTTTTCCATCACATTATAAGTTTAATTGCATTGTATCTAAACGCTTTCATTCATTCGTTCATCATCAGGAAAGTCTGGTACTTTAAATATCTCTTGTTGATGACATTTTATAAAAAACAGACAAAAAGAAGCTTTAAAGCTCTTATAAAAAATATAAATTATATTTTATTTCAACAGTCTCAATTTCTGAGATAGTAAATTTTTAACTTGTAGTACTTTTGTATATGATTCATCACATATTCAAAAGGCTTTATATAGTATATTTATATGTAAAAAAAAAATAAAACGGTATCTAACAACGATAAATATTATTATTTATACAAGCATGGCGCTAATTGCCAATAGCGTTTGCACATCAGTGTCGCCGGCCAGCAGCAGACTATTTTAATTAGGTTAAATTCCATTCTCTAAACAGCTCTCTACTTCACTTCGGATCTCTGTATCCTCCAAACTGGTCTTAAGAAATCTCCTCAAATCGACGTCAGAAAAGTGTTTCAGAATTGCATCTGTCACTTCAGGTATATCGAAACACATAATTGCTGACATTGCACACTTCGCCGGTTCAAACATCCTTTGCCGGACCACTGCGCGTCTTACGCGCGCAGCTATAACCGGACCGAAGAGTGGAAACTCGATAAGGAAAGGTTTGGACACAAGGGATTCCGCGAGATTTACGTTTCGCATATAGTATCTCATATCATGGATGCTTTTCGTCAGAAAATTGTATGTAAAAGTTCTGCATTCTGCAATACGATGTGACTTAAGACGACTGATTTCGTTCATTATCGGTTCCGCTTGGAATCCAACATCGAACGGTCGTTCTGCCACAAGGTTATCGACGAATCGATTGTTTTCAGGACTGAAGCGTTTCCCAATCATCCGCATACGATATATGAACCTCGCTGCAAGGAGAGCTGCCTCCCAGTTGTTGACGTCCACTACCATCCTACCTGCTAGGGTCAGTGGCGTCTCGCCCACTTCGTTCTTGACATCCATATCTGCACCAAAGTTCATCAGTTCGTTGACAATATACCAATTGTCTGCCGCGATGGCGTAGTGAAGTGGCGTCGCGTTGCGCAAATCTGTTGCATTGAAATTAGCACCGTGTTCCAATAACAAAGTGACCAGGGTATTGTTATTGTTGAGTGGTAATCGGATAGCATGATGAAGAATGGTTGATGAGTCATTAGTTTTTGCGTCGATGTCTATTCCCAGTGACATAAGGTACATCACAAAACGTTCTCGCAGCGACGAGGCGAAACTACCCGACAATGCATGTAATACTGTTTCACCATAATTGGTTTTTGCGAAGATGTCGGCACCATACTTTATTAGTTCTTCGGCTAAATAAAACATGTCACTGTCAACTGCCAAGAATAGGGGAGTTACGCCGGTGTCGGTCTTGGCGTTCACGTCACAGCCGGCGTTCACGTACAGTTTCAACAACTGTAATCTAGCATTTTCATTTGTCACGAACATATCCGACATATTATGCACACCGCAGAGAAGGTGGATAAGGGTTGATCCACCCTCACAGGAAGGCGATACGCTCGCGCCGTATTGCAAAAGTTGGCTTATGAGACGGTAACTGTGCCCGAACAATGTCTCTTTCATCAGCTGCGTTGCATCGAACTCAACCCAGTTGAAGAGGGAGTTCATTGTCAAAAATGCTATCGGGGTTTTTCCCTGATGATCCCCGATATTAACATCAGCATTGTACTCCAATAGTAGATTGAAGATACGTAACTGGGCCGAATCATTGCGGATGAACCATCTTCTCGTCTTCTCACTTATTCTGCGGTCGCCTGCCACTCTAATAACAATATTCTTGACCTGTTTCGCCATCTTTGAGGTTAATATGCACGCAACTATCAATGGCGTCACACCGCGATCGTCACGCTCGTTCACGTCAGCCCCGGCTTTGAGCATCTTTTCTACCAGTTCAGCGTCGCGTCTTGCTACCGCGTAATGCAGAGGTGGACATTGATTCCAATAACCTAATGGCGGTAGGTTATTACAAGAATGCATTTCAAAGATGGAATAATATAAATTAGCGAAGCCAATGTCGTGTGAGACTGAGGTCAAATCTTTCATCAGTAGCACCTCTGTCAGTACGTCAATCGCCTCCTTGAAATGACATTTCACAGCTAGGACCAACGGTGTCGCTTCATTGCGGTTCCTCTGACCCGCCATCGCGCTGGGATTCGCGCCGTTGGCTAGTAGCACCCGGATCTTGTCTACGTCGCCGCTTTGCACAGCGAAATGTAGTGGACTATAGCCGAAAAACACCTGATTACGGTGATCACTAGCCCACTCGGTGATGCTGTCGTTGACGTCGTACCGATTGCCGACAAGTAAATCCTGGACAACGGTTACCGGAGCCAACCAACACGCAATGTGGAACAGTGAGATTCCAGACTGGTCGCGTGGATTATCACTCATACTCTTTAGGTCCAGGTACTGGAATAGCAGCTTAACCATGTCTCTGTCTTCATGATAAGCTGCATAGTGCAGTGGCGTACGAGCGATATCATTCAGAGGAATAGGGTGCGCACCTAGATCGAGCAGCAGTTTCACGTGATCGTGGCGGCCGTACATAACGGAAAGGTGAAGGGCTGTGGCACCTCCAAAGATCACGTCGGACTTCTGTACCTGTCGCGAGAGGGCCGATTTGTCGAACTGGAGGAACTTCTGCAGGACGGCGACCGTCCCGCGCATACAAGCGATGTGCGAGGGCGTGAGATGATTGCGGTCCGGCGGATTGTATTTTTCATTAGCGTACGCATCCAGTATTATGTCGACGAGGGCCGTACGAGAATTCGGGGTCCAGAGTAATTCCTGGGAAAGCGAACTGTGCATCACATCGATATTTCGGAACGAGAAACCGTGGCGTAAAAGCGATCGTGCTATATCTGTATCGTTACGCGCTAACGCGTAATGCATTGGGGTATTGGAAAATGTGCAAACGTTCCGATCGTCGAACGTTCGTGCACCAGCACCTAAAAGAATGTTCAGTGACCGATGGTCGTATTTGCTGCAAGCGTGCAATACGGCATCATAATCAGCGTATGTCGAATCGGTGATTTCTGTTTGCCTGACGAATAGCTGGAACTCCACGTAATTCTTCGTATCGATTAGCTCAAAAAGTGAGTCCTTTAATGATGGTGACTGAGCCATCGTTGTAGCGTGATGAAAGTTCTAGAGAGCTTTGTTGTAGACCTGTAAAATTTTATCTTTATTATTTGTAGCCTATAATTCACATGATGAGTATGAATTGCTGTCTATGTTTTTAATAGAATAAGTATGGACACAAATTATGCACAACAAGACACACGTCAAATCTTGATGCAAATAAATGTGAAGAAATATAACCGAAAATTCTAAAAAATTTAAGAAATATCAGAAATTTTTATTCACATTTGTCCACGGTTTTTCATATTTTTATAAATATTCTCATATTTTAGCATGCGTTGAAAAAAATAATAAGTAAATCAATCTGTTGCGCTTTCGACATATTATGCTCGCTTTCTTTTTTGCAATTCTTCTTATAAATTCTCACATACTTCCAATACACTTTAAAGATTATTATTTTTCCCAAAGAATAGCCCTTGCCATGTAATGATTATAATTAAATAAAAAATATTATATAGAAATCTGTGAAAAACTGTATAAACATGGTTTTCTATGAATAATGTTACAAATATAGTGTAAAACTATAGTTTTATTTCTACTAGAAAAACTAGGATATATTTGATTTTCTCTCTCTTAAAAAAGTGATGGATGAAATCTGTCATCATAATAAGACTGTTTTGATTGGTTGTTGTAGACTCATTAGATTGATCTATACAAAATAGGCGCGAAAATCAAATATATTTATATTTTCAAGATTGAATTCTAGAGTTTATAAATATTTAAAACTGAATAATTAAAATAGTATAAAAAAAATTTCATATTCATATTTATCAAATTTATGTTATTATCGTTTAATTTATATTGATTGAGTGAAACTTTTAAATTGAAATTAAATTGATCGTGTGTTTATAACCTCAAAAAAAAAATGAGTAAATAAATAAATAAAATAATGAAAACCAATACGCGCGAAGCGCGTTGAATATAGCTAGTATATAAAAAAAAACAGTGTGCATCTCGGAACGCCCGGCAGAAGTGATAACTTCAAATAATATCAGTTGAAGTTATATACTTTGGAACTATTTTAAAGTATGAACAGAATAAAGGTATGATTGGTAAAAAGGTTAGAAATGAAATGATGATGTATTAAAAATAGCAAAAAAAAAAATAAAAAGAGAAGTACATCAAGCGTGTCGTGTTGTTTCGTCGGCGTTTTTTTTTTAATTAAAAAGTAATATAAAGCATATCTGTAAAATTAACTCTACAATGGAAATAGATGGCTAAATGTAAATGATATTTCCTATAAAAAGTATGCAGTGAAACATAAACGATAAGATCATACGTATATAATTGTACGTATTGACAGTTATTTATCTGTTTTTTTTACTTTCTCCAGTACTTAAATCATCTGTCACATGTTCCAGCCTGGGCATTCCACACTTTTCAAGAAAAGGTTCAAAATAAAATAATAAAAATATCTCTATGTCGAGAGAGAGAGAGAGAGAGAGAGAGAACGCGCAGCACCTAGCTGCATATAGGCGCAGAAGTGGAGAGCAATGAATTTTCGGTCTGACTTTTTTGCCATTCATAGGCCAAATAGTGACGTTCACCCTCCCATAAGAAGTTATGACTTCAATAAGTTTTATTTTCAATAAAAATTCTAAATTTTGACAAAAAGTCTGACGAACGTGCAGATCTTTTAAAGATTCAAACAAGCTTTAAGATCCTTGAACTTAACACTTCACTTTATTTATCGCGAATTTTGTAGAAATTCTGTTTTATTTTAATTGTCAATTATCATCCCGTTATTAATGTACAACTTATCCTCTGTAAAGAATATTTTTGCCGTTTAGTATTAATAAATAAATAAATAAATCAATAAAATTAATTACGTTCCCAAATTTAACTTTAACCAATTATATGTCTCTCACTCTCCGGTTCTATCGCTCTACCTCACCTTTTCTTTCACCCTCCCCCTACTATGACCTTCTCGCATTTTCTCTCGCCCTCGTGCTATACCTGATGCCTTCCCTGCGCGTCGTTTATATATGATGAAACCTTTGCGAAAACTCTATTAAACACACCGTCAAAATGAATATAAATTTCTTTGCAAAGCAAACAATTCCGTGTCTAAATGTATTATATAATATACGTGATACGTGTTCCTTCGCGTTACAAAATACATAAAAGTTTGAATCGATGATACATTGAATTTAAAGGGACACCGGCACTGACTACAGATTCCTACACCAAATATCTCATTATTCAAACTTATTGTTGAGTTTTTCAAAGTTTTCCATATATTCACTGTAGAAAATAAGTTAAAGAATAGATGACGCGCATAATTATTAAAAATCAAGAAGTGAATGTAGAGTGCGAAAAGTATGCGAATGTCGGTAAGTATATGTAAATGCGCATAGACGCCGGAATCCGCTTAACAATAGAAATAAGTTATTTTATGACAACTTTACTAAGCAACATTAATTTATAGTTCTATTGAATCTGAACGAAGTTTCTACTTTCAACAACGTTATTGTTATTTCGGAACGTTATTGCATGTGCAAACACAAAAATTAATCACGCACTATATACACTTTGCTTTACCTCTAACAATTCATATACACGGTGTCCAAAAAGTCTGGAAACACCCGAATAATTCTCATGATTAAATACTTTTCAAAAATTTGAAGGTT